>CM038144.1:451895490-452315630 GCA_021437245.1 Aegilops speltoides
ACCCGTTTTGGACTATTACTCAGTTTTGTGGTCCCGAAGTGATTTCCACGATTGATGAACCCCGGGGTGCGTTTACGTGTTGGTCATCAACACTCACAATTTGGGCCAATTCTGGTCTGTTTCGAGGACTATTACTCACCGCTTTGGGGTCCTAGAGCGATTTCCTCGACTGACGATCCCCGGGATGCGTTTATGTGTCCGTTGTCCACGCTCACAGTTTTGGCAAATTCTGACCGGCTTCGTGGACTATTATTTGCCGTTTTGGGGTGCCGAAGTGATTTCCATAGTTTTTGAACCCCAAGGTGCGCTTATGTGTTGGTCATCAAAACTCCTAGTTTTGGGTGATTCTGGCCCGTTTCGTGGACTATTACTCATTGTTTTGGGGTCCCGAAGTGATTTCCACGATTAACGAACCCCGGGGTGCGTTTATGTGTCGGACATCCACACTCGCGGTTTCTGTGGATTCTGACCCGTTTAGTGGACTATTACTCACCTTTTAGGGGTCCCAAGCGATTTCCATGGTTGTCGAACCCAAGGTGTGCTTACGTGTTGATCGTCAAGACTACATGATTTGGGCGATTCGGCCCGTTTCTTGAACTATTACTCGGTTCTGTGGCCCTAAGTGATTTCCACGATTGATGAACCCGGAGTGCGTTTACGTGTCGATGCGTCAACATTCACAATTTGGGCCAATTCTGGTTTGTTTAGTGGACTATTACTAACGTTTTAGGGTCCCAGGCGATTTCCACGATTGGCGATCCCTAGTGTGCGTTTACGTGTCCGTCGTCAACACTCACAAACTTGGCCAATTCGACCCGCTTCAGGACTACTACTCCTTGTTTTGGGGTCCGGGTGATTTCCACGATTGGCGAACCGGGGTGTGTTCGCTTCATGGTTTTGTGGATTGACCCATTTAGTGGACTATTACTCACCGTTTTGGGGTCCCAAAGTGATTTCCATGGTTGTCGAACCCCAAGGTGTGCCTACGTGTTGGCCGTCAAGATTACATAATTTGGGCGATTCGGCCCTTATTTGGACTATTACTCAAATTTTGGTCCTGAAGTGATTTCCACGATTGACGAACCCCGGGGTGCGTTTACATGTCGATCATCAACACTCACAATTTGGTCCAATTCTGGTATGTTTTGTGGACTATTACTCACCGTTTTGGGGTCCTAGAGCGATTTCCACGATTGACGATCCTTAGGGTGCGTTTACGTGTCCGTCGTCAACACTCACAGTTTTGGCCAATTCTAACACGCTTCCTGGCTATTACTCACCGTTTTGGGGTCCCGTAGCGATTTTCGTAGTTGTTGAACCCCAAGGTGCGCTTATGTGTCGGTCATCAACACTCCGATTTTGGCCAATTACGGCCCGTTCTGAGACTATTACTTGCTGTTTTGGGGTCCGGGTGATTTCGCGATTAGCGAACCCGAGTGCGTTTTCGTGTCGATCATCAACACTCCGGTTTTGTCGACTCCGACCGTTTAATGAGCTATTACTCACCATTTTGGGGTCCCAGCGATTCCCATGGTTGTCGAACCCCAAGTTGTATTCGTGTTGGTCATCAAGACTACGCGATTTGGGCGATCTTGGCCCGTTCTGGTCTATTACTCGGTTTTACGGTCGAAGTGATTTCCACGATTAGCGAACCCGGGGTTGCGTTTACGTGCGGTCATCAACAATCACAATTTGGACTATTACTCCTTTTTTTGGTGTCCCAGGCGATTTCCTCATTGTGATCCCGGGATGCATTTATGTGTCGTCGTGAACACTTACAATTTGGCCAATTCGACCCACTTAGTGATGGATTACTCACCGTTTTGGGGTGCGAAGTGATTTTCGTGGTTGTTGAACCCCAAGGTACACTTACGTGTCGGTAATCAACACTTTCATGATTTTGGCGATTCGGCCCTTTTAGTGGACTATTACTCACTGTTTTGGGGTCCGGAGTAATTTCCACGATTAGCGAACCTCGAGGGTGCGTTTACGTGTCCGTCGTCAACACTCATAGTTTTAGCAAATTCGACCTGCTTCGTGGACTATTATTTACAGTTTTGGGGTGCGAAGTGATTTCCATAGTTGTTGAACCCCAAGGTGCGCTTATGTGTTGGTCATCAACACTTTCGTAGTTTAAACATTTACGGCCCATTTAGTGGACTATTACTCCTTTGCTTTGGGGTCCGGAGTAATTTCCACGATTAGCGAACCAGAGGTGCGTTTACGTGTCGATCATCAACACTTGCGGTTTTGTGGATTGACCCGTTTAGTGGACTATTACTCACCATTTTGGGATCCCAAGCGATTTCCATGGTTGTCGAACCCAAGGTGTGCATACGTATTGGTCGTCAAGACTCGTAGTTTGGGCCGATTCTGACCCATTTTTTGGACTACTACTCAGTTTTGTGGTCCCGAAGTGATTTCCACGATTGATGAACCCCGGGGTGCGTTTACGTGTTGGTCATCAACACTCACAATTGGGGCCAATTCTGGTCCGTTTCGTGGACTATTACTCACTGTTTGGGTGTCCCAGAGTGATTTCCTTGACTAACTATCCCTGGGATGCGTTTACGTGTCCGTCGTCCACGCTCACAGTTTTGGCAAATTCTGACCCGCTTCGTGGACTATTATTTGCCGTTTTGGGGTGCCGAAGTGATTTCCATAGTTGTTGAACCCCAAGGTGCGCTTGTGTGTTGGTCATCAACACTCGTAGTTTTGGGCGATTCTGGCCCGTTTCGTGGACTATTACTCACTATTTTGGGGTCACGAAGTGATTTCCACGATTAACGAACCCGGGGTGCGTTTACGTGTCGGACATCCACACTCGCGGTTTTTGTGGATTCTGACCCGTTTCATGGACTATTACTCACCTTTTGGGGTCCCAAGCGATTTCCATAGTTGCCGAACCCCAAGGTGTGCTTACGTGTTGGTCGTCAAGACTTCATGATTTGGGCGATTCGGCCCGTTTTTGTCTATTACTCGGTTTGTGGTCGAAGTGATTTCCACGATTGATGAACCCCGGGGTGCATTTACGTGTCGGTCGTCAACACTCATAATTTGGTCCAATTCTGGTCTGTTTCGTGGACTATTACTAACCGTTTTAGGGTCCCAGAGCGATTTCCACGATTGACGATCCCTAGTGTGCGTTTACGTGTCCGTCGTCAACACTCACAAAGTTGGCCAATTCTGACCCGCTTCATGGACTACTGCTCACTGTTTTGGGGTCCCGGAGTGATTTCCACGATTAACGAACCCCGGGGTGTGTTTACGCTCGCGGTTTTTGTGGATTCTGACCCATTTCGTGGACTATTACTCACCGTTTTGGGGTCCCAAAGTGATTTCCATGGTCGTCGAACACCAAGGTGTGCCTACGTCTTGGCGTCAAGACTTCATGATTTGGGCGATTCTAGCCCTTTTTGGACTATTACTCGGTTTGTGGTCTGAAGTGATTTCCACGATTGACGATCCTTAGGGTGCGTTTACGTGTCGGTCATCAACACTCACAATTTGGGCCAATTCTAGTCCGTTTCATGGAATATTACTCACCGCTTTGGGGTCCCAGAGCGATTTCCTCGACTGACGATCCCTTGGATGATTTTATGTGTCCGTCGTCAACACTCACAGTTTTGGCCAATTCTGGACCGGTTCATGGACTATTACTCACCGTTTTGGGGTGCCGAAGTGATTTCCATAGTTGTTGAACCCCTAGGTGAGCTTACGTGTCGGTCATCAACACTCGTGGTTTTTGTCGATTCTGACCCATTTCGTGGAATATTACTCACCGTTTTGGGGGTCCCAAGCGATTTCCATGGTTGTCGAACCCCAAGGTGTGCATACGTGTTGGTCGTCAAGACTACATGATTTTGGCGATTCGGCCTATTTCTTGGACAATTACTCAGTTTTGTCATCCTGAAGTGATTTCCATGATTGACGAACCCCGGGGTGCGTTTACATGTCGGTCATCAACACTCACAATTTGGGCCAATTCTTGTATGTTTTGTGGACTATTACTCACCGTTTGGGGTCCTAGGCGATTTCCACGATTGGCGATCCTTAGGAGTGCGTTTACGTGTCCGTCATCAACACTCATAGTTTTGGCCAATTCGACACACTTCACGGACTATTACTCACCGTTTTGGGGTCCGTGGCGATTTTCATAGTTGTTGAACCCCAAAGTGCGCTTATGTGTCGGTCGTCAACACTCCTGATTTTGGCCAATTCTAGCCCGTTTCCGGACTATTACTTCTGTTTTGGGGTCCGGGTGATTTCGCGATTAGCGAACCCGGGGTGCATTCGTGTCGGTCGTCGACACTCCGGTTTAATCGACTCCAACCGTTTAATGGGCTATTACTCCTTTGTCGGTGTCAAAACCGGCGGATCTCGGGTAGGGGTCCCGGCTGTGCGTCTAGGCGGATGGTAACGGAGACAAGGGACACGATGTTTTTACCCAGAGTTGGGCCCTCTCGATGGAGGTAAAACCCTACTCTGCTTGATTAATATTGATGATATGGGTAGTACAAAATTGGATCTACCACGAGATCAAGGAGGCTAAACCTAGAAGCTAGCCTATGGTATGATTGTTGTAATGGTTGTTAGTCCTCTGGACTAAAACCCTCCGGTTTATATAGACACGGAGAGGGCTAGGGTTACAGTCGGTTACAATGGTAGGAGATCTACATATCCGTGTTGCCAAGCTTGCCTTCCACGTCAAGGAAAGTTCCATCCGGACAGGGGCGAAGTCTTCAATCTTGTATCTTCATAGTCTTGGAGTCCGGCCGATGATGATAGTCCGGCTATCCGGACACCCCTAGTCGAGGACTCCTCGGTAGCCCACGAACCGGGCTTCAATGACGATGAGTCCGGCGCATATTGTTCGGCATTGCAAAGGCGGGTTCCTCCTCGAATTAATCATAGAAGATTTGTGAACACCGGGATAGTGTCGGCTCTGCAAAATAAATTCCACATACCACCGTAGAGAGAATAATATGTACACAAGTTCAATCTGGCGGCGTATTTTGTGGCGTGGCGTAACACCACTACCAAGCCTTTACTTGAATCGTTTTACTATACCGCCTCGGTAGCGTTTAGCGGCGGTTTCCTTAACGCGTCTTGTCAAAGCGGAGATCGTGTTCCCCTTATTCGGGATTCCCATCAATACAGACGTGGGTAACCCAACCGCGCCATTGATTGTGGCGCTCGGGAGATAGGCGAGTTTCACCAGGCCGGTGGGGACACATAGTCTTCGTCCGTCCATATATAAGGGGATAAGGATCCACCCTTTTTACCTACGCCTTCTTCCTCCTCTGCCTATCCATCTTGGCCTTTTCGAGCTCCGGCGCCCAAGCCCGCTGCTTCGCCTCAACCTTCTACAACCATGTCCGGGCGGGAGGCAAGTGGATGGCCTCCTCCGTTCACGGAGGGCACATCGAGCTTCTGTGGCGCGGATACATCATCGGCGACATCGGCGCACGGCTGCCCGACAAGGGCAGCTCATCCCCACCCGGCCCCATGAGAGGTCGTATTTCTTCCCCACTTCCTCCATGACTGGGCTTCCCACTTCATCCCTTCGTCCAGGGGCTCATGTACTACTACGGCTGGACTTCCACGATCTGGCGTAAACTTCATCCTCAACATCTCGGCATTTATCGTGGTGTGCGAGGCCTTCCTCTGCATCCAGCCCCGCCCGACTTGTGGCTAAAGACCTTCAATGTCAAGCGAAGGTTGTGAAGAAGCAACCAAGCGGAGTCTTGGAGGTGCCATGGTGGGCAAAATGCTGCGCGTCACTTGGCTCGAGCGCCGTGGAAACCATCAAAGGTGGCAATCAGGGTGGTTCTATATCACGGCAGCGTGACCCTAAATGGGCTGCGGCCCCGAGTTCAGATCTGGTACCCCATGCAGCTCACCTCCACGGAAAGAAGGGCTTGCTATGGGGTAGTTGGAGGAGGGCGGACTCGGTCTGTCTCCGGACCACAGTGAACAAAAGCTTAAGCTTGTCAGCGTGATCCGAGTCATGCTCGTCCGCGGATTCTCCCCTGCCAACAACGGGCCTTCAATCTGTGGGAGTTTGATCCAACACAGCCTTTGGACCCTTAGTGGGCTCTTGACACAGCGTCTGAAGCGGCACGGAGGTGCTGTTCAGGGGAAAGCCCCGCATCCATAGCGAAGATCCGGATTCAGCCGCGGCGCCCGGCGGTCTTGATAAGATATATTATCCTTTATGGGACATTTATTTCTTTCATAGTTTGACTCTATGTGGGATCTAAAATTCCCAATGCCTTTAACATGGTTGGCGGAGAGGGCGTCCGGACGGGTTAGCTGTCGGCTCCCCTCCCGAACCCAGCGGACACCCGTTTAGCAGGGCTGCTAGTCCGGCACTTTACGTGGTGCGGAGAAGAAGGCCAAGAAGAAGGCCACGGGAACCGAAGAAGTTCTCGGCGCCGGGTGGTATCGGACTCGTCGTTCGATGGCTCGGCGGACTCCTCCCGAGGGCGAGGAGGAGAAAGGACTCTCCCAAGAGGAGGAGAGAAAGGAAGGCCTCCCCAGCAGAGGGCGAAAAGATCAGAAGGAAGGACCCTTCCTCCGGACTGCTCCTCCATGCGCGGCGGCGGCAGCAGCAGGTGTGGCCCTCAAGGGCCAAGCCCGGCAAGATCGTAAGTATCCAGTTCTGAATGATATATAATTTCTCTTTGTGCCACGTAGTGTCCTTCTAATGCCGCACACTACGTAGTCGGCCGAGGATGATCTTCCCGCTTCATCGGCGGGTCCTTGGCTCTGTTGGATGTGGATTCCTTCCGGCAGCCTCAACTCCCGTGGCGCTAACTGCGCAGGTGGGATCGAGGAGGGACCCATCGGGAGGAGGAGGCTCGGAGGTGCCGCAAAGGCAACCTCCGGACTTTCGCCGGACTCCGCACGGAACCAGCGGTGGTTCGGAGTCCGGCAAGCGCCCCCGTAATAAGAAAGGCAAGACCGTGTTTCCGGCGGCCTCCGTCCAACGGGCGCGGACAACTGTTGGGCGCTCAATGGCGCTTCCATCGAGGAAGAACACCGCACTATAATGGCGCGGTGGTTGAAGGTTCAGCTTCGCCAAGGCGGGCTGACGAAGCTTCTGGCAGACCTTCTAGCGGGCTTTGAGGTAAGAAAATTGAAAATATGTAATGTAATACCGCATAGGCGGTAGCCCACGATGCTCGGTTCGGTGTTAGGAAAGAAAAGCGGATGAGGATCTAAAAAGATATCTGTGAGAGGTCTAAAAATTATGTCAATATGGGATTGCAGGCTGCGCTCTGACCTCCGCCGCCTTGGCTGCGGTCGATGCTTTGAAGCGAGAACCTCGGCGGTCAGAGTGAGCTCGGCCATGCCAAGCAGCTCGAGGGCGGGGAAGGTGAGTGACACCGTGTTAAATTTGTACCTTCTGAGAAAAGGATTTTGGTTGCAAGAAAATATCAAGGATAGCGTGGGTACTCCGGGAGCCACGAGCAGTGGCGACTCTTAAGGGCGCGTGTCATGGCCGAGCACAATCTGACCAAGGAGAGAGCCGGCGGGAGAAGCGGAGGCGAGGTGGCGGAGGTGCAGCAAGAGCTCCGGGTTCTTGTGGAAAGCACAAGAGTTTGGGCGCGACTCGAGACTTGAGTCCGAGCTTGGCTCGGCTCTTGAGAGTGCCAAAGCCGCTAGGCGAACCCCTAAGGCCCTCCGGTGGAAGATTTGAAGAGAATAGCGGCGGGTAAGGCTTTTTCATGCAAAGCAAGCATGTGAAAGTGAATTACATTTACTTACCGAATTGAATTGAAATACATGTTACTTACCGGTTGGAGCTCTCGAGAGCATTGCAGATCTGCCTTGCAGTGGGTCGATCCGCCGCATTCTCTGCGGGCGAGGAGGGAGCTCAGCGGAGAAGGTCTTCTAGTCTCAATATCTTTGAGGCTGGACTTCCGGTGCCGTTAGCGACCAGCTAAAGCAGTGGTCGAGCTCCACAAATAGTGAGCAGGCCATGAAGGGCCTCATAGTTGGTTGTGGCCGGGAGGCCATGCACAGGAGCTACTTGGCTTAGTCTGGCGCTGGTGGATCGTGCCCACAGGTGGAAATCGTCAAGCGCTCACTTTGCATTGAAGGTGCCGTCGGGCCTTGCCGTGCAAAAAGTGCACTAGGGCAGGCTGGATCTTGAAAGCTTCTAAGCGGCAGCGCCGCCCGGCAAGCAAGGAATGTCATACGCCGAAATGTACTATAAGAGTGTCTGAAGGGTGCCCACAAGATTGTGGGCGAGTGCTCCAAAGATGTAGTATTTGAGTAGACTTCGCAATGTGTTATCTGTCTTATGAAAACTTTGTTCATATCGCTAAACAACGCTTATTAATTTAAAATATTACCTTACATGCGGCCGTTAAAATCGAGAGATGGCAAGTCGTTGGCTTGACCCCCATGCCCACAGTCTTTGGGGTGTTGGTTATAAACTTGGCGCTCTTGTTCCCATTTTGGGTCCATCTGAGGCGCTCAACCACGATGAACAAGCAACCAGACTTATAATGCTTGAACACTCTCATTAGCCATAGAATTCTATAATTTTAAATTTGGTGAAGCCCCTAGTATTCGAAGACCGAGTTCGGCGCTATCACGCTGGGCTGGACAAAGCAGTTCCTCGCTCTAAGCGGCATAAGTTTTAGGGACTCGAAAAGACCTCTCGAACAGCGACCAGCTCTCGCCTTATCATGGCGGTCAGTTTTAGCTTTCTCCTTTGGCGCTCGCCCAGCTCAGCCGAGGCGCAATCGCGATGGTTCTCCCGATGCTACCTTAGCCGATAAAGCGGGCGTAAGGTACCAAAACATGGGGCGGGCAAACCCAACTATTTACCCAAGACATGATTGAACCAATGCATATAATGCTATAAGTTTGGGGTGCCGCACTTGGGAAAGTGTTGGACTTATCACACCATAATCACGGGAAACATAAGCCCAGTGTATTGGCCGTACCAAAGTGTGCGGATGCGAGGATCTGCAAATGAACATATGTATATAAAAAGAAATGCAGCTATAAGCAAAAGCGATGCATTGTTTATTCAAAAATACTGCCATGAATGCAGAGCGATACAACTAGTGTGTTAAGCAAGGGATTGGGCTGTTTAAACATGTCCCCCTCCAGGGGTAGGCTGCAGAATGGTGTATTAAACAGATTTAATGCTCGTAATGGAGACCACCTTAGTTTCGTCGTAGCCTTTCTCCTTCCCTGGCTGTTGTATCATGAGGTCGGTAGGTCCACTGCCGGACAAGGCCTCTGATAGCAGTCTGTGGATAAGAAAAAAGAAAAAAGAAAAAGAGCGATGCACTTGGAACCCCTGGTGTGGTTGAGCCGCACTCTGGGCCTGTCGTGGTCGTGCCCCTTCCCCTATGACCATGGTATCTCCAGAGCGTAATGATGTCTGCGAAGGACTAGTCTTACAATCATCGAGGGCTGGGGTTGGGGCCGCATTGCTCTGGCGATGCTCGGAGCAGGCGAGGCGGTCTTGTTGTCGCGTTACTCCGGGTGTGTTTGGCGTGTCCGGTAAACGCGGCGGACTCGAAAATGCCTTGAGGCTGTTACGTACTTACGCGCGAGAGCCTTGTGTGTTCCTCCATTCGGAGGGGCGTTGATGTTTCCATTGACCGTGATGACTCCTCGAGGGCTGGCATCTTGAGCTTGAGGTATGCATAATCGGCACGCGTTGAACTTTGCAAGCAGCGGTCCGTCAAATGAAACATGATAGCGGCTGCGGGCAGGACTATATAGAAGATTAACTCTTTGCTTGAAGTTATCAGGGATCGAAGACCACTTCGGTGTGGTGAGCTGTCTGATTAGCCTTTACACCTGGTATGGCGCCTTTGAAGGTCGTCTTTGTAGATTTAATCCTTGAGGGTCTATGCCCATCTTGCGCCTTTGTGTCTGATAAAGCGGTTCAGGCTGCTGCCGTCCATCGGGACTCTTGTGAGTGAAATCCATCGGCGATTGGGTCTAAAACCAATGCGGCAAATCCGCCATGGCGGATACTTGTAAGTGGTCCCTTGATCAAAAGTGATCGGGCGAGAGGACCATGGATTGAACTTCAGGCGTGGCTCCATCGCATATACATCCCTAAGTGCGCTTCCGCTCCCTCTTGGGTATATGGGTTGCGTATATCATGTTTACCATCCGCACTTGTGGGGAAACCCATACATCCTCTCTTGTTACGTGGCGGGTCTCTTCCTCGTCATCGCTATGCAGCCCCTTGTCATTGTTTTGACAATTAACTTGCCTGCTTGCTTGAATACCCAACAATCCCTATTAGTGTGATTAGCTGGCTTTTCAGGGGTGCCATGTATCTGGCAAGAGTGGTCAAGTATTCGGTCCAAATTGGGCCGGACCGGAGTGGTTCTTTTGAATGGCTTCTTCCGCTGGCGGGTTTAGAGCCTCGAATCCGGCGTTGACTGCCGTATCCTCAGTGTTATCACCATTAACGCGGTGTTTGTTTTTGTTTCGACGCGACCTGCCATTGCGGTCCTTAGTATCCGGACTGCCAACATTTTTGCTGAGGTTGTTAGTGCGGACTAGCTAGCTGTCCTCCCCCGCACAGAAGCGGCTCATGAGTGATGTGAGGGCTGCCATGGATTTCGGCTTTTCCTGTCCTAGGTGCCAGACCAGCCATTCTTCGCGGATGTTATGTTTGAAGGCTACGAGGGCCTCTGCATCCGGACAGTCGACGATTTGATTTTTCTTTGTTAAGAACCGTGTCGAGCTATACGTCGATTAAATGCAGGCTGCTGAATTATGTGTCTTAGGTCATGGCGTCGGTGGTGGCACATATGTGACACAGAAGTTGTCAAATCGGCTTCGAGTCCTCCCAACACCAATTGACTCTGGCGGCAAGCTGTTAAGACAATGCGAGCTGGTCCTTTAAGCAGCGGGAGATACTTGATGGCGTGTAGATCGTCACCGCGGGCCATATGGATATGAAGGAGATAATCTTGATCCAAACCGCGGAGTCTGTGTGCCATCATAGGATTCGATGTTCATGGGTTTAAACCCTTGAGGTTTGATGATCCATTACTTCATCACGGGAAGCATAGTGGGTGTCTGGCGCCTCTATCTTTGGGCAATATCACGGCGTAGCTCAAAGAGGCTTTATGCATTGTGTTGACCCGGCGGAGTTCTTGTATCCGGTGCGATGGTAGTAAATCGTGGATCATGGGCGCCCGTGATCCATAGATAGATCGTGATTGTTTTGCCTTGTCCTCAATATGTCTATAAGTCGGTGCATTCCCGTGGCCCGGCGCTTTTAAGCGGTGCGAGTGCAGTTACAGTGGAGGCCTAGATGCCTCTCTGTCGCGGCCACGAGGTGGTGATCTGCCGTGTGTCGCTGGTGATGAAGGTTTATATGCCTCCTCCTCTAATCGGAGAGCAACTTGCATTTAGGGTAGCTTTTGGAGGCGTTGAGTTCGTGCTCTTGACGCGAGACCTCGGTCCATCTGTCGGCGATGGGTCTTGATCAGCTCGAAGCTGTTGCTGCTTTTTATTTAGGCTATTCGCCATGGCCATTAGCCTGCGTTTAAAACAGCTCTTGTTAAGCGGGATCCTCGGGCACAGCAGATTAAATCGTCGTTAAGGCTTGCCACATCTCGGAGGAGGCATGTAATTGTCATCCTCTATCTCCTCGTCTGCCGCTCTCTCTCGAGGCTGGCTTCTCAAATCCTCTGTGTTGAATCTTCTTTGGAGGGTTGTCTTTAGCACTCTACGGGGTGTTATTGTCTCCGGTGCGGAATCTCCATTCTTGCTTTGGCGGGATTTAGAGCGGCGCCGCTGACGTCGGCGCTTGGGCTATTTCTCAGAGGAATCTGCCTCCGCTGCTTCTTCGCCATTCCCATCCTTTGGGATGTCCACCATGTATATGTCGTATGATGAGGTGGTCTTCCAGTGCCCCGTTGGTGCTGGTTCTTAATCGTCTCCGGCATCGTCGTCCATACCGTCGATGTCTTGAATCGTAGTCTAATATGTCGGTTAGATAAATCGACGGTGGATACAAAGTGGGTGGTGGGTGGGATTTGAATTTCTTCGTCGTCCGCATCCCAACCATCTGACCGAGTCTAGCGAGGCTCTCGATAACGAGAGATGCTTTAGCAATTCAGGATGCCGCCAAAGGGTGAGTCTTGAAAGATGTCGCAGCGGTGAACTCCATGATCGGCGCCCAATCGGATTCGATTGGCGGTAGCGAGAGGTTTGGAGTCGGCAAAGTCGGCACCTCAGTCCTGAGCTTTGCAAGGACAAGGTCGGTATTCGGCTCCATCGCCGTAGAGGCTGCAGCTCGGCGGTGTCCAGCTACATCCTCGTCTGCGTGGTCGGCTCCAAACTAGGGGTCGGGCGGACTCATGTGCGGCTTCGAGCCTTTGTCGGTGACCAGCTAAATCATGCCCACCGTGACGGTCGGCACGCTCGGCTGTGGCTCGAACCCGCCGAAGATCAAGTCTCCGCGGATGTCGGCCGTGAAGTTTAAGCTTCAAACCTGACACGATGGCTAGGGGTGTAGCTTTGATCTACTCGGATGGCCAGCGAATTGGCCCGATGATGCAACCGCCGAACACGAAGATCTGTCCGGGAGAAAAGTCTCACCACAGACTGCGTTGTTCTTGATTGAAGAAGCCATCAACCTATCGGTGGCGACAGGAGGAACTCTCAATGAAAGCACCAATGTCGGTGTCAAAACCGGCGGATCTCGGGTAGGGGTTCGAACTTCTGCGTCTAGGCGGATGGTAACGGGAGACAAGGGACACAATGTTTTTACCCGAGTTGGGCCTTCTCGATGGAGGTAAAACCCTACTCTGCTTGATTAATATTGATGATATGGGTAGTACAAGAGTGGATCTACCACGAGATCAAGGAGGCTAAACCTAGAAGCTAGCCTATGGTATGATTGTTGTAATGGTTGTTAGTCCTCGGACTAAAACCCTCTGGTTTATATAGACACGGAGAGGGCTAGGGTTACAGTCGGTTACAATGGTAGGAGATCTACATATCCGTATTGCCAAGCTTGCCTTCCACGCCATGGAAAGTCCCATTCGGACACGGGACGAAGTCTTCAATCTTGTATCTTCATAGTCTTGGAGTCCGGCCGATGATGATAGTCCGGCTATCCGGACACCCCCTAGTCGGGACTCCCCACTCACCGTTTTGGGGGTCCCAAAGCGATTACCATGGTTGTCGAATCCCAAGTTGTGTTACGTGTTGGTCGTCAAGACTCATAGTTTGGGACGATCTTGGCGAACCTTGGTTGTCAAAGCCCAAGTTTGGGTCCCAAAGCGATTACCATGGTTGTCGAACCCCAAGTTTGTTACGTGTTACTCAGTTTTCTGGTCCCGAAGTGATTTCCACGATTGACGAACCCCGGGGTTGCCTTTACGTGCCGGTCATCAACAATCACAATTTGGACTATTACTCACTATTTTGGTGTCCCAAAGCGATTTCCTCGACTGACGATCCCTGGGATGCGTTTATGTGACCGTCGTGAACACTCACAATTTTGGCCAAATTTGACCCACTTCGTGGTCGATTACTCACCGTTTTGGGGTGCCGAAGTGATTTTCGTAGTTGTTGAACCCCAAGGTGCACTTACGTGTCGGTAATCAACACTACCAGTTTTGGCCAATTCTGGCCCTTTTCGTGGACTATTACTCACTGTTTTGGGGTCCCGGAGTAATTTCCACGATTGACGAACCCCGGGGTGCGTTTACGTGTCCGTCGTCAACACTCACAGTTTTGGCAAATTCTGACCTGCTTCGTGGACTATTATTTACCGTTTTGGGGTGCCGAAGTGATTTCCATAGTTGTTGAACCCCAAGGTGGGCTTATGTGTTGGTTATCAATACTTGTAGTTTTGGGAAATTCTGGCCCGTTTCGTGGACTATTACTCACTGTTTTGGGGTCCCGGAGTAATTTCCACGATTAGCGAACCAGTGCGTTCGTGTGTGTCATCAACACTTGCGGTTTTGTGGATTGACCCGTTTAAGTGGGTGTGCATACGTGTTGGTCGTCAAGACTTCGCGATTTGGGCGATTGACCCGTTTTGGACTATTACTCAGTTTTGTGGTCCCGAAGTGATTTCCACGATTGATGAACCCCGGGGTGCGTTTACGTGTTGGTCATCAACACTCACAATTTGGGCCAATTCTGGTTCGTTTCGTGGACTATTACTCACCGCTTTGGGGTCCTAGGGCGATTTCCTCGACTGACGATCCCCGGGATGCGTATACGTGTCCGTCGTCCACGCTCACAGTTTTGGCAAATTCTGACCCGCTCCGTGGACTATTATTTGCCGTTTTGGGGTGCCGAAGTGATTTCCATAGTTGTTGAACCCCAAGGTGCGCTTATGTGTTGGTCATCAACACTCGTAGTTTTAGGCGATTACGGCCCGTTTAAGTGGACTATTACTCCTTTGTTTTGGGGTCCCGAAGTGATTTCCACGATTAACGAACCGAGGTGCGTTCGTGTCGGACATCCACACTCGCGGTTTTGTGGATTCTAACCCGTTTAGTGAACTATTACTCACCTTTTGGTGGTCCCAAGCGATTTCCATGGTTGTGAACCCCAAGGTGTGCTTACATGTTGGTCATCAAGACTTCATGATTTGGGCGATTACGGCCCGTTTCTGGACTATTACTCGGTTTGTGGTCTGAAGTGATTTCCACGATTGATGAACACGGGAGTGCGTTTACGTGTCGGTCGTCAACACTCACAATTTGGGCCAATTCTGGTGCATTTAGTGGACTATTACTAACCGTTTTAGGGTCCCAGGCGATTTCCACGATTGGCGATCCCTAGTGTGCGTTTACGTGTCCGTGGTCAACACTCACAAATTTGGCCAATTCGACCCGCTTCATGGACTACTACTCACTTGTTTTGGGGTCCCGGTGATTTCCACGATTGACAAACCCGGGGTGTGTTTACGCTTCGCGGTTTTGTGGATTATAACCCATTTAGTGGACTATTACTCACCGTTTTGGGGTCCGAAAGTGATTTCCATGGTTGTCGAACCCCAAGGTGTGCCTACGTGTTGGCCGTCAAGACTCGCAGTTTGGGCCGATTCGGGCCCTTTTTTAGACTATTACTCAGTTTTGTGGTCGTGAAGTGATTTCCACGATTGACGAACCCCGGGGTGTGTTTACGTGTCGGTCATCAACACTCACAATTTGGGCCAATTCTAGTCCATTTCATGGAATATTACTCACCGCTTTGGGGTCCCAGAGCGATTTCCTCGACTGACGATCCCTTGGATGATTTTACGTGTCCGTCGCCAACACTCACAGTTTTGGCCAATTCTGGACCGCTTCGTGGACTATTACTCACCGTTTTGGGGTGCCGAAGTGATTTCCATAGTTGTTGAACCCCAAGGTGAGCTTACGTGTCGGTCATCAACACTCGTGGTTTTTGTCGATTCTGACCCATTTCGTGGACTATTACTCACCGTTTTGGGGGTCCCAAAGCGATTTCCATGGTTGTCGAACCCCAAGGTGTGCATACGTGTTGGTCGTCAAGACTCGCTGTTTCGACCGATTCTGGCCTATTTCTTGGACAATTACTCAGTTTTGTCGTCCTGAAGTGATTTCCATGATTGACGAACCCCGGGGTGCGTTTACATGCCGGTCATCAACACACACAATTTGGGCCTATTCTGGTATGTTTTGTGGACTATTACTCACCATTTTGGGGTCGCAGAGCGATTTCCACGATTGACGATCCTTAGGGTGCGTTTACGTGTCCGTCGTCAACACTCATAGTTTTGGCCAATTCTGACACGCTTCCTAGACTATTACTCTCCGTTTTGGGGTCCCGTAGCGATTTTCATAGTTGTTGAACCCCAAGGTGCGCTTATGTGTCGGTCATGAACACTCACAGTTTTGGCCAATTCTGGCCCGTTTCCTGGACTATTACTTACTGTTTTGGGGTCCCGGAGTGATTTCCGCGATTGACGAACCCCAGGGTGCGTTTACATGTCGGTCATCAACACTCCTGGTTTTTGTCGACTCCGACCGTTTAATGGGCTATTACTCAGCGTTTTGGGGGTCCCAAAGCGATTACCATGGTTGTCGAACCCCAAATTGTGTTACATGTTGGTCGTCAAGACTCGCAGTTTGGGCCAATCTTGGCCCGTTTCCTGGTCTATAACTCAGTTTTCTGGTCCCGAAGTGATTTCCACGATTGACGAAGCCCGGGGTTGCGTTTACGTGCCGGTCATCAACAATCACCATTTGGACTATTACTCACTGTTTTGGTGTCCCAGAGCGATTTCCTCGACTGACGATCCCCGGGATGCGTTTATGTGTCCGTCATGAACACTCACAATTTTGGCCAATTCTGACCCACTTCGTGGTCGATTACTCACCGTTTTGGGGTGCCGAAGTGATTTTCGTAGTTGTTGAACCCCAAGGTGCACTTACGTGTCGGTAATCAACACTTCGCGATTTGGCGATTCGGCCCTTTTAGTGGACTATTACTCACTATTTTGGGGCCCGGGGTAATTTCCACGATTGACGAACCCGGGTTGCGTTTACGTGTCCGTCGTCAACACTCACAGTTTTGGCAAATTCTGACCTGCTTCGTGGACTATAGTTTACCGTTTTGGGGTGCCGAAGTGATTTCCATAGTTGTTGAACCCGGTGCGTTTATGTGTTGGTCATCAACACTCATAGTTTTGGGCAATTCTGGCCCATTTCGTGGACTATTACTCACTGTTTTGGGTCCCAGAGTAATTTCCACGATTGACGAACCCCGGGGTGCGTTTACGTGTGAGTCATCAACACTTGCGGTTTTTGTGGATTCTGGCCCGTTTCGTGGACAATTACTCACCGTTTTGGGATCCCAAAGCGATTTCCATGGTTGTCGAACCCAAGGTGTGCATACGTGTTGGTCGTCAAGACTCATAGTTTGGGCCGATTCTGACCCGTTTTTTAGAGTATTACTCAGTTTTGTGGTCCCAAAGAGATTTCCACGATTGATGAACCCCGGGGTGCGTTTACGTGTTGGTCATCAACACTCACAATTTGGGCTAATTCCGGTCCGTTTCATGGACTATTACTCACCGCTTTGGGGTCCTAGAGCGATTTCCTCGACTGACAATCCCCGGGATGCGTTTACGTGTCCGTCGTCCACGCTCACAGTTTTGGCAAATTCTGACCCGCTTCGTGGACTATTATTTGCCGTTTTGGGGTGCCGAAGTGATTTCCATAGTTGTTGAACCCCAAGGTGCGCTTATGTGTTGGTCATCAACACTCGTAGTTTTGGGCGATTCTGGCCCGTTTCGTGGACTATTACTCACTGTTTTGTGGTCCCGAAGTGATTTCCATGATTAACAAACCCCGGGGTGCGTTTACGTGTCGGTCATCCACACTCGCGGTTTTTGTGGATTCTCACCCGTTTCGTGGACTATTACTCACCTTTTGGTGGTCCCAAAGCGATTTCCATGTTTGTCGAACCCCAAGGTGTGCTTACGTGTAGGTCGTCAAGACTACATGATTTGGGCGATTAAGCCCGTTTCTTGGACTATTACTCGGTTTGTGGTCGAAGTGATTTCCACGATTGATGAACCGAGTGCGTTTACATCGGTCGTCAACACTCACAATTTGGGCCAATTCTTATGCATTTCATGGACTATTACTAACCGTTTTAGGGTCGAGGCGATTTCCACGATTGGCGATCCCTAGTGTGCATTTATGTGTCCGTCGTCAACACTCACTGTTTTGGGGTCCCGGAGTGATTTCCATGATTGACGAACCCCGGGGTGTGTTTACGCTCGCGGTTTTTGTCGATTCTGACCCATTTCATGGACTATTACTCACTGTTTTGGGGGTCCCAAAGCGATTTCCATGGTTGTCGAATCCCAAGGTGTGCTTACGTGTTGGTCGTCAAGACTCGTAGTTTGGGCCAATTGTGGCACGTTTCCTAGACTAGTACTCAATTTTGTGGTCCCGAAGTGATTTCCTCGATTGATGAACCCCGGGGTGCGTTTAAGTGTCGGTCATCAACACTCACAATTTGGGCAAATTCTGGTCCGTTTCGTGGACTATTACTCACTGCTTTGGGGTTCTAGAGTGATTTCCTTGACTGACGATCCCCGGGATGTGTTTACGTGTCCGTCGTCAACACTCACAGTTTTGGCCAATTCTGACCCGCTTCATGGACTATTACTCACCATTTTGAGGTGACGAAGTGATTTCCATAGTTGTTGAACCCCAAGCTGCGCTTACGTGTCGGTCATCAACACTCGTAGTTTTGGGCGATTCTGGCCCGTTTCGTGGACTATTACTCACTGTTTTGGGGTCCCGAAGTGATTTCCACGATTAACGAACCCCGGGGTGCATTTACGTGTTGGTCATCCACACTCGTGGTTTTTGTGGATTCTGACCCGTTTCGTGGACTATTACTCACCTTTTGGGGGTCCCAAAGCGATTTCCATGGTTGTCGAACCCCAAGGTGTGCTTACGTGTTGGTCGTCAAGACTTGCAGTTTGGGCCGATTCTGGCCCGTTTCTTGGACTATTACTCAGGTTTGTGGTCCCGAAGGGATTTCCACGATTGACGATCCCTAGTGTGCGTTTACGTGTCCGTCGTCAACACTCACAAATTTGGCCAATTCTGACCCGCTTCATGGACTACTACTCACCGTTTTGGGGTCCCGGAGTGATTTCCACGATTGACGAACCCCGGGGTGTGTTTCACTTCATGGTTTTGTGGATTCTGAACCATTTTGTGGACTATTACTCACCGTTTTGGGGTCCCAAAGTGATTTCCATGGTTGTGAACCCCAAGGTGTGCCTACGTGTTGGCGATCAAGACTTCATGATTTGGGCGATTCTTGCCCTTTTTGGACTATTACTCGGTTTTGTGGTCTGAAGTGATTTCCACGATTAGCGAACCCGGGGTGTGTTTACGTGCGGTCATCAACACTCACAATTTGGGCCAATTCTTGTCCGTTTCATGGAATATTACTCACGCTTTGGGGTCCCAGGCGATTTCCTCGTGACGATCCCTTGGATGATTTCGTGTCGTCGTCACCACTCCTGATTTTGGCCAATTCTGGACCGCTTCGTGGACTCTTACTCACCGTTTTGGGGTGCCGAAGTGATTCCCATAGTTGTTGAACCCCAAGGTGAGCTTACGTGTCGGTCATCAACACTCGCAGTTTTGGCCAATTTTGGCACTTTTCGTGGACTATTACTCACTTTTTTGGGGTCCGGAAGTGATTTCCACGACTGACGAACCCCGGGGTGCGTTTACGTGTCGGTCATCAACACTCACGGTTTTTGTCGATTCCGACCCATTTCATGGACTATTACTCACCGTTTTGGGGGTCCCAAAGCGATTTCCATGGTTGTCGAATCCCAAGGTGTGCTTACGTGTTGGTCGTCAAGACTCGCAGTTTGGGCCAATTGTGGCCCGTTTCTTAGACTAGTACTCAGTTTTGTGGTCCCGAAGTGATTTCCTCGATTGACGAACCCCGGGGTGCGTTTACGTGTCGGTCATCAACACTCACAATTTGGGCAAATACTGGTCCGTTTCGTGGACTATTACTCACTGTTTTGGGGTTCCAGAGTGATTTCCTCGACTAACGATCCCCGGGATGCGTTTACGTGTCCGTCGTCAACACTCACAGTTTTGGCCAATTCTGACCCACTTTGTGGACTATTACTCACCGTTTTGAGGTGTCGAAGTGATTTCCATAGTTGTTGAACCCCAAGGTACGCTTACGCATCGGTCATCAACACTCGTAGTTTTGGGCGATTCTGGCCCGTTTCGTGGACTATTACTCACTGTTTTGGGGTCCCGAAGTGATTTCCACGATTAACGAACCCCAGGGTGCGTTTAGGTGTCGGTCATCCACACTCGCGGTTTTTGTGGATTCTGACCCATTTCGTGGACTATTACTCACTGTTTTGGGGTCCCAAAGTGATTTCCATGGTTGTCGAACTCCAAGGTGTGCCTACGTGTTGGCCGTCAAGACTCGCAGTTTGGACCGACTCTGGCCCTTTTTTGGACTATTACTCGGTTTGTGGTCTGAAGTGATTTCCACGATTGTGAACCCGGCGTGTGTTTATGTGCCGGTCATCAACACTCACAATTTGGGACAATTCTAGTCCGTTTCATGGAATATTACTCACCGCTTTGGGGTCCCAGAGCGATTTCCTCGACTGACGATCCCTTGGATGATTTTACGTGTCCGTCGTCACCACTCACAGTTTTGGCCAATTCTGGACCGCTTCGTGGACTCTTACTCACCGTTTTGAGGTGCCGAAGTGATTTCCATAGTTGTTGAACCCCAAGGTGAGCTTACGTGTCGGTCATCAACACTCGCAGTTTTGGCCAATTTTGGCACTTTTCGTGGACTATTACTCACTTTTTTGGGGTCCGGAAGTGATTTCCACGGCTGACGAACCCCGGGGTGCGTTTACGTGTCGGTCATCAACACTTTCGCGGTTTTGTGGATTCGACCCGTTTAGTGGACTATTACTCACCGTTTTGGGGGTCCCAAAGCGATTTCCATGGTTGTCGAATCCCAAGGTGTGCATACGTGTTGGTCGTCAAGACTCACAGTTTGGGCCGATTCTGACCCGTTTTTTGGACTATTACTTAGTTTTGTGGTCCCGAAGTGATTTCCACGATTGATGAACCCCGGGGTGCGTTTAAATGTCGGTTATCAACACACACAATTTGGGCCAATTCTGGTCCGCTTCGTGGACTATACTCACCGCTTTGGGGTCCTAGAGCGATTTCCTCGACTGACGATCCCCGGAATGCATTTACATGTCCGTCGTCAACAGTCACAGTTTTGGCCAATTCTGACCCGCTTTGTGGACTATTACACAAGTTTTGTGGTGCCGAAGCGATTTCCATAGTTCTTGAACCCCAAGGTGCGCTTACGCGTCGGTCATCAACACTCGTAGTTTTGGGCGATTCTGGCCTGTTTCGTGGACTATTACTCACTGTTTTGGGGTCCCGAAGTGATTTCCACGATTAACGAACCCCAGGGTGCGTTTAGGTGTCGGTCATCCACACTCGCGGTTTTTGTGGATTCTGACCCGTTTCGTGGACTATTACTCACCGTTTTGGGGTCCCAAAGTGATTTCCATGGTTGTCGAACCCCAAGGTGTGCCTATGTGTTGGCCGTCAAGACTCGCAGTTTGGGCCGACTCTGGCCCTTTTTTGGACTATTACTCAGTTTTGTGGTCCTGAAGTGATTTCCACGATTGACGAACCCCGGCGTGTGTTTACGTGCCGGTCATCAACACTCACAATTTAGGCCAATTCTAGTCAGTTTCATGGAATATTACTCACCGCTTTGGGGTCCCAGAACGATTTCCTCGACTGACGATCCCTTGGATGATTTTACGTGTCCGTCGTCACCACTCACAGTTTTGGCCAATTCTGGACCGCTTCGTGGACTCTTACTCACCGTTTTGGGGTGCCGAAGTGATTTCCATAGTTGTTGAACCCCAAGGTGAGCTTACGTGTCGGTCATCAACACTCGCAGTTTTGGCCAATTCTGGCACTTTTCGTGGACTATTACTCACATTTTGGGGTCGGAAGTGATTTCCACGGTAGCGAACCGAGGTGCGTTCGTGTCGGTCATCAACACTCGCGGTTTTTGTCGATTCTGACCCGTTTCGTGGACTATTACTCACCGTTTTGGGGGTCCCAAAGCGATTTCCATTGTTGTCGAATCCCAAGGTGTGCATACGTGTTGGTCGTCAAGACTCACAGTTTGGGCCGATTTTGACCCGTTTTTTGGACTATTACTTAGTTTTGTGGTCCCTAAGTGATTTCCACGATTGATGAACCCCGGGGTGCGTTTAAATGTCGGTCATCAACACACACAATTTGGGCCAATTCTGGTCCGTTTCGTGGACTATACTCACCGCTTTGGGGTCCTTGAGCGATTTCCTCGACTGACGATCCCCGGAATGCATTTACGTGTCCGTCGTCAACAGTCACAGTTTTGGCAGATTCTGACCCGCATCATGGACTATTATTTACCGTTTTGTGGTGCCGAAGTGATTTCCATAGTTGTTGAACCCCAAGGTGCGCTTATGTGTTGGTCATCAACACTCATAGTTTTGGGCGATTCTGACCTGTTTCGTCGACTATTACTCACTGTTTTGGGGTCCCGAAGTGATTTCCACGATTAACGAACCCCGGGGTGCGTTTACGTGTCGGTCATCAACACTCGCGGTTTTTGTGGATTCTGACCCGTTTCATGGACTATTACTCACCTTTTGGGGGTCCCAAATCGATTTCCATGGTTGTCGAACCCCAAGGTGTGCTTACGTGTTGGTCGTCAAGACTCACAGTTTGGGCCGATTCTGACCCGTTTCTTGGAGTATTACTCAGTTTTATGGTCCCGAAGTGATTTCCATGATTGATGAACCCCGGGGTGCATTTACGTGTTGGTCGTCAACACTCACAATTTGGGCCAATTCTGGTCTGTTTCATGGACTATTACTCACCGTTTTAGGGTCCCAGAGCGATTTCCACGATTGACGATCCCTAGGGTGCGTTTATGTGTCCATCATCAACACTCACAGTTTTGGCCAATTCTGACCTGCTTCATGGACTACTACTCACTATTTTGGGGTCCCAGACTGATTTCCACGATTGACGAACCCCGGGGTGTGTTTACGCTCGCTTTTTTGGTGGATTCTGACCCGTTTCATGGACTATTACTCACCGTTTTGGGCTCCCAAAGTGATTTCCATGGTTGTCAGACCCCAAGGTGTGCATACGTGTTGGCCGTCAAGACTCGCAGTTTGGGCCGATTCTTGCCCGTTTCTTGGACTATTACTCAGTTTTGTGGTCCCGAAGTGATTTCCACGATTGATGAACCCCGGGGTGCGTTTACGTGTCGGTCGTCAACACTCACAATTTGGACCAATTCTGGTCTGTTTCGTGGACTATTACTAACCGTTTTAGGGTCCCAGAGCGATTTCCACGATTGAAGATCCCTAGTGTGCGTTTACATGTCTGTCGTCAACACTCACAAATTTGGCCAATTTTGACCCTTCATGGACTACTACTCCTTTGTTTTGGGGTCCGGGTGATTTCCACGATTAGCGAACCCGGGGTGTGTTTATGCTCGCGGTTTTTGTGGATTCTGACCCATTTCATGGACTATTACTAACCGTTTTGGGGTCCCAAAGTGATTTCCATGGTTGTCCAACCCCAAGGTGTGCCTACGTGTTGGCCGTCAAGACTCGCAGTTTGGGCCGATTCTGGCCCCTTTTTTGGACTATTACTCAGTTTTGTGGTCCAGAAGTGATTTCCACGATTGACGAACCCCGGGGTGTGTTTACGTGTCGGTCATCAACACTCACAATTTGGGCCAATTCTAGTCCGTTTCATGGAATATTACTCACCGCTTTAGGGTCCCAGAGCGATTTCCTCGACTGACGATCCCTTGGATGATTTTACGTGTCCGTCATCAACACTCACAGTTTTGGCCAATTCTGGACCGCTTCGTGGACTATTACTCACCGTTTTGGGGTGCCGAAGTGATTTCCATAGTTGTTGAACCCCAAGGTGAGCTTACGTGTCGGTCATCAACACTCGCAGTTTTGGCCAATTCTGGCACTTTTCATGGACTATTACTCACTTTTTGGGGTCCGGAAGTGATTTCCACGGTTGCGAACCCGAGTGCGTTCGTGTCGGTCATCAACAATCGCGGTTTTGTGGATTGACCCGTTTAATGGACTATTACTCACCGTTTTGGGGTCCCAGCGATTTCCATGGTTGTCGAATCCCAAGGTGTGCTTACGTGTTGGTCGTCAAGACTCGCAGTTTGGGCCAATTGTGGCCCGTTTCTTAGACTAGTACTCAGTTTTGTGGTCCCGAAGTGATTTCCTCGATTGACGAACCCCGGGGTGCGTTTACGTGTCGGTCATCAACACTCACAATTTGGGCAAATTCTGGTCCGTTTCGTGGACTATTACTCACTGTTTTGGGGTTCTAGAGTGATTTCCTTGACTGACGATCCCCGGGATGTGTTTACGTGTCCGTCGTCAACACTCACAGTTTTGGCCAATTTTGACCCGCTTCGTGGACTATTACTCACCGTTTTGAGGTGCCGAAGTGATTTCCATGCTTGTTGAACCCCAAGGTGCGCTTACGTGTCGGTCATCAACACTTGCATTTTTTGACGATTCTAGGCCGTTTCGTGGACTATTACTCACTGTTTTGGGGTCCGGAAGTGATTTCCACGATTGACGAACCCCGAGGTGCGTTTACGTGTCGGTCATCAACAATCGCGGTTCTTGTCGATTCTGACCCGTTTCGTGGACTATTACTCACCGTTTTGGGGGTCCCAAAGCGATTTCCATGGTTGTTGAACCCCAAGGTGTGCATACGTGTTGGTCGTCACGACTCGCAGTTTCGGCCGATTCTGGCCCATTTCTTGGACTATTACTCAGTTTTGTCGTCCTGAAGTGATTTCCACGATTCACGAATCCCGGGGTGCATTTACGTGTCAGTCATCAACACTCACAATTTGTGGACTATTACTCACCGTTTTGGGGTCCTAGTGCGATTTCCACGTTTACGATCCTTAGGCTGTGTTTACGCGTCCGTCGTCAACACTCACAGTTTTGGCCAATTCTGACATGCTTCCTGGACTATTACTCACCGTTTTGGGGTCCGGTAGCGATTTTTATAGTTGTTGAACCCCAAGATGCGCTTACGTGTCGGTCATCAACACTCACAGTTTTGGCCAATTCTGGCCCGTTTCCTGGACTATTACTTACTGTTTTGGGGTCCTGGAGTGATTTCGCGATTAGCGAACCCACAGGTGCGTTTACGTGTCGGTCATCAACACTCCGGTTTTTTCGACTCCGACCCGTTTAATGGACTATTACTCACCGTTTTGGGGTGCGGCGATTACCATGGTTGCGAACCCCAAGTTGTGCTTACGTGTTGGTCGTCAAGACTACATAATTTGGGCGATCTTGTACGTTTCTTGGACTACTACTCAGTTTTGTGGTCCGAAGTGATTTCCACGATTAGCGAACCCGGGGTTGTGTTTACGTGCGGTCATCAAGTCACAATTTGGACTATTACTCGAGGAGTCTGGACTAGGGGTGTCCGGGACGGCGGGACTATCAATATCCGCGGACTCCAAGACTACGAAGATAGAAGATTGAAGACTCGGCTCGTGTCGGAAGGTACTTTCCTTGGCGTGGAAGGCAAGCTTGGCGTCTGGATATGTAGATCTCCTACCATTGTAACCGACTCTGTGTAACCCTAACCTCTCCGGTGTCTATATAAACGGAGGGCCTTAGTCCGTGGGACAACATACATCTCAACAATCATACCATAGGCTAGCTTCTAGGGTTTAGCCTCCTTGATCTCGTGGTAGATCCACTCTTGTACTACCCATATCATGAATATTAATCAAGCAGGGCGTAGGGTTTTACATCCATCAAGAGGGCTGAACACAGGTAAAAACATCGTGTCCCTCGTCTCCTGTTACCATCCGCCTAGGCGCTTGATTCGGGACCCCCTACCGAGATCCGCGGTTTGACACCGACATTGGTGCTTTCATTGAGAGTTCCTGCGTAGCGTCACGATAGGCTCGATGGCATCTTCAACCAACAACGCTATCTTGGGTGAGGCTTTTCTCCCCGGACAGATCTTTGTATCCGGCGGCTTCGCACTGCAGGCCAATTCTCTTGGCCATCTGGAGCAGATCGAAAGCTACGCCCCTGGTCGTCAGGTCAGATTTGGAAGCTTAAACTTCACGGCCGATATCCGCGGAGACTTGATCTTCGACGGACTCGAGTCACAGCCAAGCGCGCCGCACTGTGACGATGGGCATGATCTAGCTCTGCCGCCGGACAGTGCTTTGGTGGCCCTTTTCGGATCGCCGGATCCACTGGCGAGCCGATTGCCCATATCGAGGGCGGTGGATGAAGCGCCTCCTAGGGTCTTCAACATCCGCAGCGATGGGCGAATACCAATGATGTCCCTGCGAAACTTGTGATCCCGGGCGCGGACTCCTCGTCGGACTCCGGGCCTCCAGCGCCCTGCCGATTAATCCAGTTAGGCGCGGTTATGGAATTCACCGCCACGGACATCTTCCGGCACTTTCGCCTTTTGGCGATATCACGAATTCCTGAAGCATCTCTCGCTGTCGGGAGAATCTGGCGGACTATGGCGGGGGCGGTTGGAAGCAGCAGACGATGGAGAAATTGAGCCACCCACCACCCACTTTGTAGCCTTGTCAAGGATCTAACCGACATGCTAGACTACGACTCCGGCGACGCCGACTCTATGGATGGCGATGCGGGAGGCGAACAAACCAGCGCCTCAGAGACGCCTTTGGAAGGCCACCTCGTCATATAGCGTATACATAGTGGATACCCCAAAGAAGGGATGGCGAAAAAGCGGCGGAGGAAGATTCTCTAAAGAACCAGCCCAAGCGCCCGGCGTCGTGGCGCCGCTCTAAATCCGCCACAATAAGAATGGAGATTGCGGCACGGAGACAATAACACTCGAGAGAGTGCGAAGGCGATCCTCCATAAGATTCAGCGCGGGAGGGCCTTGAAGCAAGCCCTCACCACGCAGGCGGCGGGGCGAAGGGTTGAGAATGATAACTATATGCCTCCCTCCGAAGGCAAGTAAGCCTCAGCGATGATGAATTCGTCATGCCGAGATCCCGTCGAACAAGAATGCTTGGTAGCGGGCTCATAGCCACGACAAATAGCCTAAAGAAAAAGCAACAACAGCTCTAAGGCGACCGAGGATCTGCTGGCGATCAATGGACCCGAGGTCCTCGCGGCGAAGAGTATAAACTTCGAATGCCCCTCAAAAAGTTACCCAAGGCATAGCTGCTCCCCGACTAGAGGAGGAAGCATACATACCTTCATCACCAGCGCGACATGGGCTGACCGACCACCTCGTGGTGCGTGATGAAAAGCGTCGGGCCCTCGACCAAATCGTACCCTACATCGCTCTAAAGCGCGAAGCCAAGAGGAGCAGCTGGACTTGCGAGATATATTGGAGGACAAAGCAAAACAATCCGAGATCCATCTATGGATCGCGTGGCGCCCTCGACCCGGCGAATACCGTCGCGCGGACATAGCGCCCGGCGGGGCGAACATAGCGAACATCGCTCCCTCGAGCTGCGTCGCGATATTGCTCATCTGAGGCGCGCGCACACCGCTATGCTTCACCGATGAAGTAATGGATCGCCAGATCCCGAAGGGTTTAAACCCGTAAATATCGAATCTTCGATGGTACAGCAGACCCAGCGGTGTGGATTGAAGATTACCTTCTCCACATCCATATGGCCCATGGCGGCAATCTCCATGCCGTCAAATATCTCCCTCAAGCTTAAAGGACCAGCTCGGCATTGGCTTAACAGCCTGCCGCGAGTCGATTGGGTGTTGGGAAGACACAGAGGCGCATTCCTTGATAACTTCAAAACGCGTCTGTGCAACCTCGAACGCCGATGACTTAAGCCACATCATTCGGCAGCGGACGAATCGGCGGACAATTCGGACACGGTTCTGACGAAGAAAAACCAAATCGTCATTGTCCGGATCACGAAGGCCCTTGCAGCCTTCAAGCATAACACCGGGGCGAATGGCTAGCCCTGCACAGGGCAGGAAAAGCGAAATCCATGGCAGCGCTCACATCGCTAATGACCGCTTTTGTGCGGGAGAGGACGGTAGCTAGCCCGCGGCAACAATCTTCGTCAAAACACGGCAGTCCGGATACTAAGGACAGCAGCGGCGAGTCACGTCGAATAAAAACAAAGCGCCGCGTGCGGCGGCGATAAGGAGGATCTGACGGTCAATGCGGATTCGAGGCTCTAAACCGGTCGTGGAAGAAGCCGTTCAAAGAACCACTCGAGTCCGTCAATCTGGACCGAATACTCGACCGTCTATGCGGATACATGGCACCCCGAAAAGCCAGCTACCCACACAATAGAGATTGTTGGGTGTTCAAGCAGGCGGCAAGTTAATTGCGAACACAATGACAAGGGGCTAAATAGCGGCGGCGAGGAAGAGACCCAGCGGTGAACAATAGAGGGCGAAGGTTTCCCCCACAAGTGCGGACGGTGAATATGATTTCTGCGACCCATATACCCAAGAGGAGAGGAAGCGCGCGCTCACGGGATGTCTATGCGATGGAGCGATCGCCCAGTTTAACCCATGGTCCTCTTGCCCGATCACTTTCGATCGAAGAGACCACCGACCAGCATCGCCATGTCGGATTCGCCGCATTGGTTTTAGACCCAATCGTCGGCGGGTTTCACGACCACGAGTCGATGGATGGCGGTAGCAACTGAACCTGCTTTATCGGGGATCGGTCGCCAAAATGGGCATAGACCCATCAAGGATTAAACCTACAAAGACAACCTTTAAAGGTGTCATCCGGGAGTGGAAGCCAACTATGCGAGGCTCGATCCTGCTGGAAGTGGTCTTGGATCACGAATAACTTCGAAGCGAAGAATTAATCTTGACATAGTCCCGTTCGCGATGGCTATCATGCTGCTGCTTTCGGACGAACGCGTTTGCAAAATTCAATGCGGTGCCGCATTATGCATACCTAAAGCTCAAAATGTCGGGCCCCGTGGAGTCATCACGGTCAATGGAAATCTGAAATGCTCCTCGAGCGGAGGAATCATGAGCGACTCATGGCGGAAATCTGAGCAGCCTTCTCGGGCAATTCTCAAGTCCGGCAATTAAAAAGCGGATCTGACAAAAGCGCCGGAGCAATGCCAGCCAAGACCACTGGCGCGATCAAAGCATGCGTGCAATGCGGCCCCACCCCTCGCCGCGCATGATCGCCAAGAATAACACTCCGCGCACATCATTACGCTTTGGAGATACCATGGGCGCGGGGAGGGCTTGATCACAAGGACAAAGTGCGGCTCGACCACACGAGGGCTCATATGGCGCCCCCTTTGGTTTAGTTTTTATCTTTTCTTCTTTTCATGAATACGGGACTCACATTAATCGAAGCCTTGCTCGGCGGCGCACTTGCGAACTCACGATGCAACGATCGGGGACTCAAGAAGGCTGCGACGAACAATCAGGTGGTCTCTATTACGAGCATTAAATTCGATTACATACACCAAACTGCAGCTCATCCTGCGAGGGGACATATTAATTTAGTCCAAATCCCTTGCTTACCGCACTATTTGTATCGATCCGCTTTATTAGTGACCTTCTTTAATAACTTGACACCTCCTTTTTGCAAGTACATTACCTTTTTGCAATTCGTTACCTCTTATATATGTTCATTATATGACATCTTGCACCCGTATACTTTGGTATGGCCGAATCGCCCGAAATACATTCCCCGGATTATGGTGTAATTAAGTCGAACACTTTCACAAGTCGGCACCCGAACTTATAGCATTATATGAATCAGCTCGAATCATGTCTTGGGTCAATAGTTGGGTTTGCCCGACTCCCATGTTTTGGTACCTTCGTTCCGTTCCGTCGGCTAAGGTAGCCTTTGGGAGAACCACTGCGATTGCGCCCGGTTGAGCAGGTTAACGCCTCGATGGAAAGCTAAAAGCGGCGGCATGATAAGGCGAGACTGATAAGCTGTTAGAGAGGTTCTTCGGCGTCCCTAAAGACTCATGCCGCTTGGCGAAGTTCGGATGATGTCCGGCGAAGGCGTGGATAGCACCGGATTGGTCTTCGAATACCGAGGGCTTCGCGAAATTTAAAATTATAGAATTCTATGGCTAAGTGAGAGTGTTCAAGCATTATAAGTCCGGTCGCCTTGTTCGTCGTGTTGAGCGCCTCCCTAGATGGACCCAATAATGGGAACAAGAGTGCTCAAGTCTATCACCGAGCACCCCAGCCCTTGTAGCTTGGGGGCTGAAGCTAACGACTTGCCATCTCTCAGATTTTACAAACGGCTGCACAGAAGGTAATATTTTAAATTCAATAAGCGTTGCTCATGGCGCATATAAACAAAGTTTTCAGCGCCCAGGATAAATACACAGCGAGTTCACTCAAATATTACATCTCGGGGGCACTCATCTACAATATCGCAGGCTCCCTTTAGGACAACTTCATAATATCGCTCCGGCGTGCGATGCTCCTTGCCCGGCGGCGGATCCATGAAGCTTCTACGCATCGGTTGCCCATTGCACCTTTATGCGGGCAAGGGCCCGCGAGCACCTTCAATACAGGCGGAGGCGGCTTGATCACATCCAGCACAGGACGCGCATCCACTAACCGCCGCACTAGGCCAAAATAGCTGCCGGGCATGGCTGTCGAGCCATAGCCGGACTATGAGGCCCTTCATGGCCTCCTCGGCTACCTTGTGGAGTTCAACCAGTTGCTTGATTGGTGGCAGAAGCATCGGATGGCGGCCTCGGCATACTAAGACCGAAGACCTTCTCCGTCGAGCTCCCTCCTCGCCACGATAAAAGCGGCATCGGATGCACTCTGCGGCGGATCTGCAAATGCCTGGAGAGCTCGAATTGGGTAAGTATCCGGTAATTTACATTAACGTGCACCTGCTCTGCATGAAAAAAGGCCTTACCGCGCTATCTTCTTTATGTCCTCTACCTCTGAAGGGCCTTCTAGGCCTCGGCCTTGGCGGACTTGGCACTTTCGAGGCGAGGCAAGCTCGGACTCTCGAGTCTTGGAGTCACGCTCCAAACTCTCACGCTTTTCCATGAGCACGGAGCTCTTGCGCACTTCCGCCACCAGCGCCACTTGCTTTTCGGCGCTTAGGCCATTCCGTGGCCGCATTGCGTTCGACGCGGACCACGGCATCCTTGGGGCTGCCACATCCTTAGTGGCCCTGCATTACATATTATCCTTATTAATTTTGTTTTGCAGCAAAACCCTTTTACGTAAGTACTTCTTTAAAGTGGTGTTACTCACCTTCTTTTTCCTTGAGCTGCCTCTTGGCATGACCGAGCTCTTGCTCCGACCGCTCAAGGTCCTTTTTCAGCGCCTCGACCTCCGCCGTTAATGCGGCAGAGGTCAACAGCGCAGCCTGCAGAACCCATATTGACATATTTTTAGAAACCTGCGTATATCTTGTTAAAGATCCTTAGTCGGCTTTTCTTTCGAACACCGCACTAAGCATCGGGGGCTCTGTCTATCTTGGTATTATATTACATAATTTTAAACTTCTTACCTCAAAGCTTTGTTAGAAGGCTGTTGCGAGCTTCGATCGCCCGCCCTTGGCGGCTGGACCTTCTCAATCACTGCACTCATGAGAATCGGTGTTCTTCCTCGATGGAAGTGCCTTTAAGCGCCTCCGGCAGGTTATCCGGCGCCTCCGGTTGGGCGGAGGCCGCCCGGCGTCATAATCCTGCCCTTCTTTGAAGGGCCACTTGCCGGACTCTGGAACCACCGCGGGTTCGGGTGAAGTCGGCACAAAGTCCGGAGGTCGCTGGCGGCGCCTCGAACCTCCTCTGGCGGGTCCCCACAGGGATTCCGCCTCGTCGTCCTCATCGGCGCGTGGGGTAGAAAGCGATCGGGATGGAATTTACATCGATGGCGCCAAAGACCCGCTCATCGAGTCGGGAAGATCGTCGGCGGCGGACTACTGAGGCGAGAATCTTTGGCGTTAGAAGGACACTACATGGCATCGATTATGCGGCACATAAAAGATCTGAATACTTACGATCTGCGGACGCTTTGGCCCTTGGAGCCACTCTTCCTCGCCAGCGTTGATGTTGGCGAAACTGTCGAGGGATAGTTCTCCCCTCTTGGACCCTTGGCCGCCCGATTGGGAGGCCTTCCTCTTCTCTCTCCCTCCTCCGGGAGAGAGTACTCCTCCTCCTCCTCATCTTGGAGGAGGTCACTCGTCGTCATTAGGCGCTGACCAGAAACTCTTTGAGTCCCGTGGCCACCTTCTTGGCCTTCTTCTCGGCACCACGTGCGGTGCGGAACCAGCAACCTTGCTAAATGGGCATCCACTTGGTTCTTACGGCATGGGAGCCGGGCTGATGAGCAGCTCGGCCTTCTCCATCCATTCCTGCCAAGGAGGAGGCAGATTAAAAACCTCGCTAGAGTCAATCTAATTACTACAAGTGTCCCGTAATGGGGTGAATCACTTACCTCGTCGATTCGGAGGCTGCAGGCTGAATCCATGGTCTTGATCGCGGATCTTGGCCTGTCGGCGCTCTTGAACAGCACCCTCGGGCACCTTCGTATGTTGTATCGAAGAGCCGCTCAGCGTCTGGTGCTGTTCGGGATTAAACTCCACAGATTAAATGCCCGTTCTTGGCATGGGAGAATCCGGGAGGAGCATGACTGGACCACGTCGGCGGCGGAGCCTATTGCTCACCGGCTTCTTGATGCGAGCTCGTGGTCCGTCACCTCCACGGATCACCCCTGCAAAGCCCTTCTCTTTCGGGAAGTGAGCTGCGTGGGGATTCGAATCTAAATTCGGGGCCGCCACCAATGTAGGCTCGGCGGCTCGGTGATGTAGAACCACCCGGCTGCCACCCCTTGGCGGAGTCCACGAAGGTCCCTTCTAGCCAAGGGGCGTTGGGCGGCTGCCCGGCATGGCGCCTCCGCATTCGCTTGCGTCCCCTTCACAACCTTTGGCAGCGTTGAAGGTCTTGAGCCATAGGCGAAGTGGGGCGGATGCGGAAAAGGCCTCGCACACAGCGATAAGCGCCGAGATGTTGAGGGCGAAGTTGGCGCCGGATCGTGGAAATCGGGCCGTAGTAAAACATGATCCCGGACGAATGGATGGGCGGAAAGCCCGTCCGTGGAGGAAGTGGGGAAGGAAGATGACCCTCTCATGAGGCCCTAGGGTGGGGATGAGCTGCCCGTCCCGGCGCGTCGTCTGTGATGTCATTTGGAAAGGTATCGGCGTCGCCTGACTTGGTGATGTCCTCCTCCTTAGCGGTGGAGGCCATCTATTGCCTCCCCTCGGACATATTCGGAGAAGGGTTGAGGTGAGATCTTGTGAGCTTGGGCGTTGGAGCTTGAGTTCGCGGGGATGGATAAGCAAAGGAGGAAGAAGGCGTGGGTGAGAAGGTAAATCCTTATCCCTTATATATGGCGGACAAAACTATCGTCCCTCACCGGCTGGTAAAACTCGCTTATCTCCCAAGCGCCACCATCAATGGCGTGGTTGGGTTACCCACGCGTATTGATGAGAATCCGGAATAAGGGAACCACGATCTACGCTTGACGGGGCGTGCCAAGAAACCGCTCCGCTAAGCGTCTTTGAAGTGGTACGATAATTCAAACAAAGGCTTGGTGCGGTGTGATGTCACGCCGCATAATCGTCGGCGATTGGATCGGTGTATATGTTTTATTCTCTCTCGTTTGGAATGTGGAAATTATTTTGCGAGCGGACACTATCCTGGTGTTCATTATCTTCTCCGGATTATTCAAGGGAGAACCCGCCTTGCAATGCCGAACATTATGCCGCCCGGACTTATCGTCATTGAAGACTGGTTAGGGGCTACTAAGGAGTCTGGACTAGGGGTGTCGGACGGCGGAATATAAATATCGCGGGACTCCAAGACTACGAAGATAGAAGATTGAAGACTCGGCTCGTGTCCAAAGGTACTTTCCTTGGCATGGAAGGCAAGCTTGGCGTCTGGATATGTAGATATCCTACCATTGTAACCGACTCTGTGTAACCCTAGCCTCTCCGGTGTCTATATAAGCCGGAGGGCCTTAGTCCGTGGGACAACATACATCTCAACAATCATACCATAGGCTAGCTTCTAGGGTTTAGCCTCCTTGATCACGTGGTAGATCTACTCTTGTACTACCCATATCATCATTATTAATCAAGAAGGGCGTGAGGTTTTACCTCCATCGAGAGGGCACGAACACAGGTAAAAACATTGTGTCCCTCGTCTCCTGTTACCATCTGCCTAGGCGCTTGCGATTCGGGACCCCCTACCGAGATCCGCGGTTTGACACCGACACTCACTATTTTGGTGTGCGGGCGATTTCCTTGGTAGCGATCCCGGGATGCGTTTACGTGTCCATCGTGAACACTCACAATTTTGCCCAATTCTGACCGCTTCGTGGACTATTACTCACCGTTTTGGGGTGCGGTGATTTTGATAGTTGTTGAACCTCAAGGTGCACTTACGTGTCGGTGATCAACACTTCATAATTTTGGCGATTCGACCCTTTTAGTGGACTATTACTCATTGTTTTGGGGTCTGGAGTAATTTCCACGATTAGCCGAATTTCCAAGTGCGTTTACGTGTGGGTCATCAACACTTCGCGATTTTGTGGATTCGACCCGTTTAGTGGACTATTACTCACCGTTTTGGGCTCCCAAAGCGATTTCCATGGTTGTCGAACCCAAGGTGTGCATACGTGTTGGTCGTCAAGACTTCGCGATTTGGGCGATTCGACCCGTTTTTGGACTATTACTCAGTTTTGTGGTCCCGAAGTGATTTCCACGATTGATGAACCCCGGGGTGCGTTTAAATGTCGGTCATCAACACTCACAATTTGGGCCAATTCTGGTCCGTTTCGTGGACTATACTCACCGCTTTGGGGTCCTAGAGCGATTTCCTCGACTGACGATCCCCGGAATGCATTTACGTGTCCGTCGTCAACACTCACAGTTTTGGCAGATTCTGACCCGCTTCATGGACTATTATTTACCGTTTCGTGGTGCCGAAGTGATTTCCATAGTTGTTGAACCCTAAGGTGCGCTTATGTGTTGGTCATCAACACTCGTAGTTTTGGGTGATTCTGGCCCGTTTCGTGGACTATTACTCACTGTTTTGGGGTCCGGAAGTGATTTCCATGATTAACGAACCCCGGGGTGCGTTTACGTGTCGGTCATCAACACTCGCGGTTTTTGTGGATTCTGACCCGTTTCATGGACTATTAGTCACCTTTTGGGGGTCCCAAAGCGATTTCCATGGTTGTCGAACCCCAAGGTGTGCTTACGTGTTGGTCGTCAAGACTCGCAGTTTGGGCCGATTCTGACCCGTTTCTTGAACTATTACTCAGTTTTATGGTCCCGAAGTGATTTCCACGATTGATGAACCCCGGGGTGCGTTTACGTGTCCGTCGTCAACACTCACAATTTGGGCCAATTTTGGTCTGTTTCGTGGACTACTACTCACCATTTTAGGGTCCCAGAGCAATTTCCATGATTGACGATCCTTAGGGTGCGTTTACGTGTCCATCATCAACACTCACAGTTTTGTCCAATTCTGACCTGCTTCATGGACTATTACTCACTGTTTTGGGGTCCCGGAGTGATTTCCACAGTTGACGAACCCCGGTCTGCGTTTACGCTTGAGGTTTTTGTGGATTCTGACCCGTTTCGTGGACTATTACTCACCGTTTTGGGCTCCCAAAGTGATTTCCATGGTTGTCGAACCCCAAGGTGTGCATACGTGTTGGCCGTCAAGACTCGCAGTTTGGGACGATTCTGGCCCTTTTTGGACTATTACTTAGTTTTGTGGTCCTGAAGTGATTTCCACAATTGACGAACCCCGGGATGCATTTACGTGTCGGTCATCAAAACTCACAATTTGGGCCAATTGTAGTCCGTTTCGTGGAATATTACTCACCGCTTTGGCGTCCCAGAGCAATTTTCTCGACTGACGATCCCTTGGATGAGTTTACGTGTCCGTCTCAACACTCACAGTTTTGGCCAATTCTGGCCCGCTTCATGGACTATTACTTACCGTTTTGGGGTGCCTAAGTGATTTCTGTAGTTGTTAAACCCCAAGGTGTGGTTATGTGTCGGTCATCAACACTCGCAGTTCTAGCCAATTCTGGCACTTTTCATGGACTATTACTCACTGTTTTGGTGTCCCGGAGTGATTTCCACGATTGACAAACCCCGGGGTGCATTTACGTGTCGGTCATCAACACTTGTGGTTTTTGTGGATTCTGACCCGTTTCGTGGACTATTATTCACCGTTTTGGGGTCCCAAAGCGATTTCCATGGTTGTCGGACCCCAAGGTGTGCATATGTGTTGGTCGTCAAGACTACATGATTTGGCGATTCGGCCCGTTTCTTGGACTATTACTCAGGTTTTGTCGTCCCGAAGTGATTTCCACGATTGACGAACCCCGGGTTGCGTTTACGTCTCGATCATCTACACTCACAATTTGGGCCAATTCTGGTCCGTTTCATAGACTATTATTCACCGTTTTGGGGTCCCAGGACGATTTCCTCGACCGACGTTCCCCGGGATGCGTTTACGTGTCTGTCGTCAACACTCACAGTTTTCGCCAAGTTTGACCCGCTTCGTGGACTATTACTGACCGTTTTAAGGTGCCGAAGTGATTTCCGTAGTTGTTGAACCCCAAGGTGCGCTTACGTGTCAGTCATCAACCCTTGCAGTTTTGGCCGATTCTGGCCCGTTTCGTAGACTATTCTTCACCGTTTTGGGGTCCCAAAGAGATTTCCATGGCTGTCGAACCCCAAGGTGTGCATACGTATTGGTCGTTAAGACTCACAGTTTGGGCCGATTCTGGCGCGTTTCTTGGACTATTACTCAGTTTTGTGTCCCGAAGTGATTACCAAGATTGACTAACCTCGGGGTGCGTTTACGTGCCGGTCATCTACACTCACTATTTGGGCCACTTCTGGTCTGTTTCATGGACTATTACTCATAGTTTTGGGGTCCCATATCGATTTCCTCGACTGACGATCCCCGGGATGAGTTTACGTGTCCGTCGTCAACACTCACAGTTTTGGCCAATTCTAACCCGCTTCATGGACTATTACTCACCGTTTTGAGGTGCCCAAGTGATTTCCGTAGTTGTTGAATCCCAAGGTGCACTTACGTGTCGGTCATCAACACTTGCAGTTTTGGCCGATTCTGGCCCATTTCGTGGATTATTACTCACTGTTTTGGGGTCCGGAAGTGATTTCCACGATTGAGAACCCCGGGGTGCGTTTACATGTCGGTCATCAACACTCGCGGTTTTTATTGATTCTGACCCGTTTCGTGGACTATTATAACCATTTTGGGGGCCCAAAGCGATTTCCATGGTTGTGGAACCCCAAGGTCTGGATATGTGTTGGTCCTCAAGACTCGCAGTTTGGGCCAATCCTGGCCTGTTTCTTGGACTATTACTCAGTTTTGTCGTCCCGAAGTGATTTCCGCGATTGACGAACCTCGGGGTGCATTTACGTGCCGGTCATCTAAATTCACAATTTGGCCACTTATGGTCCGTTTCATGGACTATTATTCACAGTTTTGGGGTCCCAGGACGATTTCCTCGACTGACGATCCCCGGGATGAGTTTACATGTCCGTCGTCAACACACATAGTTTTGGCCAATTCTGACCCGCTTCGGGGACAGTTACTCACCGTTTGAAGGTGCTGAAGTGATTTCCGTAGATGTTGAACCCCAAGGTGTGCTTACGTGTCGGTCATCAACACTTGAAGTTTTGGCCGATTCTGGCGCATTTCGTGGATTATTACTCACTGTTTTGGGGTCCGGAAGTGATTTCCATGATTGACGAACCGCGGGGTGCGTTTACGTGTCGGTCATCATCACTCGCGGTTTTTGTCGATTCTGGCCCGTTTCGTGGACTATTACTCACCGTTTTGGGGTCCCAAAGCGATTTCCACGGTTGTCGAATCCCAATGCATGATTATGTGTTGGTCGTCAAGACTGGCAGTTTGGGCTGATTCTGGCCTGTTTCTTGGACTATTACTCAGTTTTGTGGTCCCGAAGTGATTTCCACGATTGACAAACCCCGGTGTGCGTTTATGCGTCGGTCATCAACAGTCACAATTTGGGCCAATTATGGTCTGTTTCGTGGACTACTACTCACCGTTTTGGGGTCCTAGAACGATTTCCACGATTGATTATCCCTAGGGTGCGTTTACGTGTCCGTGGTCAACACTCACAGTTTTGGCCAATACTGACCCGCTTCATGGACTATTACACACCGTTTTTGGGTCCCGAAGCGATATCCATAGTTGTTGAACCCCAAGGTGCGCTTACGTGTCAGTCATCAACACTCACAGTTTTGTCCAATTCTGACCCGCTTCATGGACTATTACACACCGTTTTCTGGTGCTGAAGTGATTTCCACAGTTGTTGAACCCCAAGGTGCGCTTATGTGTCGGTCATCAACACTCGCGGTTTTTGTCGATTCTGACCCGCTTCGTGGACTATTACTCACTGTTTTGAGGTACTGGAGTGATTTCCAAAATTGACAAACCCCTGGGTGCATTTACGTGCCGGTCATCAACACTTGCGGTTTTTGTCGATTCTGACCCTTTCGTGGACTATTACTCACCTTTTGCGTCCCAAAGCGATTTTCATGGTTGTCGAACCCCAAGATGTACTTACGTGTTGGTGCGTCAGAATCATTGTTTGGGCGATTCTTGCCGTTCTTGGGTATTACTCAGTTTTGTGGCCCCAAAGTGATTTCCATGATTGATGAACCACGGCGTGCATTTACGTGTCGGTCATCTACACTCACAATTTGAGCCAATTCTGGTCCGTTTCGTGGACTATTACTCATCGTGTTGGGGTCCCAGGACGATTTCCTCGACTGACGATCCCCGGGATGTGTTTACGTGCCCGTCGTCAACACTCACTATTTTGGCCAATTCTGACCCGCTTCATGGACTATTACTCACCGTTACGAGTTGCCGAAGTGATTTCCGTAGTTGTTGAACTCCAAGGTGTGCATACGTGTTGGTCGTCAAGACTTCGCGATTTGGCGATTCGGCTGTTTCTTAGACTATTACTCAGTTTTGTCGCCCCGAAGTGATTTCCACGATTGAAGAACCCCGGGGCGCGTTTACGTGTTGGTCATCTACACTCACAACCTGGGCCAATTCTGGTCCGTTTCATGGACTATTACTCACCGTTTTGGGGTCCCTGAGCGATTTCCTCGACCGACGATCCCCGGGATGCGTTTACGTGTCCGTCGTCAACACTCACTGTTTTGGCCAATTCTGACCCGGTTCGTGTACTATTACTCACCGTTTTGGCCTGCCGAAGTGATTTCCATAGTTCTTGAACCAAAATGTGCGCTTACATGTTGGTCATCAACACTCATAGTTTTGGCCGATTCTGGCCCTTTTCGTGGACTATTACTCACTGTTTTGGGGTGCGGAAGTGATTTCCGCGATTGACGAACCCTGGGTGCGTTTACATGTCGGTCATCAACACTCGCGGTTTTTGTCGATTCTGACCCATTTCATGGACTATTACTCACCGTTTTGGGTGTCCCAAAGCGATTTCCATGGTTGTCCAACCCCAAGGTGTGCATACGTGTTGGTCGTCAAGACTCACAGTTTCGGCCGATTCTGGCCTGTTTCTTGGACTCACTGTTTTGGGGTCCCGAAGTGATTTCCATGATTAACGAACCCTGGGGGCGTTTACGTGTCGGTCATCTACACTCACAACTTGGGCCAATTCTGGTCCGTTTCATGGACTATTGCTCACCGTTTTGGGGTCCCAAAGCAATTTCCTCGACTGACGATCCCCGGGATGCGTTTACATGTCCGTCGTCAACACTCACAGTTTTCTGACCCACTTCATGGACTATTACTCACCGTTTTGGGGTGCCGAAGTGATTTCCATAGTTGTTGAATCCCAAGGTGTGCTTACATGTCGGTCATCAACAATATCAGTTTTGGCCGATTCTGGCCCGTTTCATGGACTAACTCACTGTTTTGGGGTCCCGAAATGATTTCCACCACTGACGAACCCAGGGTGTGTTAACGTGTCGGTTATCAATTCTCGCTGTTTTTGTGGATTCTGATCCGTTTTGTGGACTATTACTCACCGTTTTGGGGTCCCAAAGCGATTTTCATGGTTGTCGAACCCCAAGGTGTGCATACGTGTTGGTCGTCAAGACTAGCAGTTTGGGACGATTCTGGCCCGTTTCTTGGAACATTATTCAGTTTTGTGGTCCCAAAGTGATTTCCATGATTGGCGAACTCCGGGGTGCGTTCACGTGTCGGTCATCTATACTCACAATTTGGGCCAATTCTGGTCCGTTTCGTGGACTATTACTCACTGTTTTGGGTCCCATAGCGATTTCCTCGACTGACAATCCTCGGGTTGCGTTTATGTGTCCGTCGTCAACACTCACAGTTTTGGCCAATTCTGACCCGGTTCGTGTACTATTACTCACCGTTCTGGCGTGCCGAAGTGATTTCCATAGTTGTTGAACCCGAAGGTGCGCTTATGTGTCGGTCATCAACACTCATAGTTTTGGCCGATTCTGGCCCTTTCCATGGACTATTACTCACTGTTTTGGGGTCCCGGGTGATTTCCACGATTGGCGAACCCCGGGGTGCGTTTACGTGTCGGTCATCAACACTCCCGGTTTTTGTGGATCATGACCCGTTTCGTGGAGTATTACTCACGGTTTTGGGGGTCCCAAAGCGATTTCCATGGTTGTCGAACCCCAAGGTGTGCATACGTGTTGGTCGTCAAGACTCGCAGTTTGGGCCGATTCTGGCCCGTTTCATGGACTATTACTCAGTTTTGTGGTCCCGAAGTGATTTCCACGATTGACAAACCCCGGGGTGCGTTTACGTGCCGGTCATCAACACTCACAATTTGGGCCAATTCTGGTCCGTTTCGTGGAATATTACTCACCGTTTTGGGGTCCCAGAGCTATTTCCTCGACTAACGATCCCCGGAATGCGTTTACGTGTCCGTCGTCAACACTCAAAGTATTGGCCAATTCTGACCCGCTTCATGGACTATTACTCACCATCTTGGCGTGCCGAAGTGATTTCCATAGTTGTTGAACCCCAAGGTGTGCTTACGTGTCGGTCATCAGCACTCTTAGTTTTGGCCGATTCTGGCCCATTTCATGGACTATAACTCACCGTTTTAGGGTCCCAAAGCGATTTTCATGGTTGTCGAACCCCAAGTTGTGCTTACGTGTTGGTCGTCAAGACTCGCAGTTTGGGCCGATTCTGGCCCGTTTCTAGGACTATTCTAATTTTTGTGGTCCCGAAGTGAATCCATGATTGATGAACCCCGGGGTGCGTTTACGTGTCGGTCATCAACACTCACAATTTGGGCCAATTCTGGTCCGTTTCGTGGACTATTACTCACCATTTTGTGGTCCTAGAGTGATTTCCTTGACTGACAATCCCCGGGGTGCGTTTACGTGTCGGTCATCAACACCCCCGGGTTTTGTGGATTATGACCCGTTTCGTGTACTATTACTCACCGTTTTGGGGGTCCCAAAGCGATTTCCATGGTTGTAGAACCCCAAGGTGTGCTTACGTGTTGGTCGTCAAGACTCATAGTTTGGGCCGATTCTGGCCCGTTTCTTGGACTATTACTCAGTTTTGTGGTCCCGAAGTGATTTCCACGATTAACGAACCCCGGGGTGCGTTTACGTGCCGGTCATCAACACTGACAATTTGGGCCAATTCTGGTCCGTTTCGTGGACTATTACTCATTGTTTTGGGGTCCCAGAGCGATTTTCTCGACTGACGATCCCCGGGATGCGTTTACGTGTCCGTCATCAACACTCATAGTTTTGGCCAATTCTGACCCGCTTCGTGGACTATTACTCACCGTTTTGGTGTGCCGAAGTGATTTCCATAGTTGTTGAACCCCAACGTGCGCTTACGTGTCACTGTTCAACACTCGCAGTTTTGGCCGATTCTGGCCCTTTTCGTGGACTATTACTCACTGTTTTGGGGTCCCGGAGTGATTTCCATGATTGATGAACCCCGGGGTGCGTTTATGTGTCGGTCATCAACACTCACGGTTTTTGTGGATTCTGACCCGTTTCGTGGACTAGTACTCAATGTTTTGGGGTCCCAAAGCGATTTCCATGGTTGTCGAACCCCAAGGTGTGCATACGTGTTGGTCGTCAAGACTCGCAGTTTGGGCCGATTTTTGCCGGTTTCTTGGACTATTACTCAGTTTTGTTGTCTTGAAGTGATTTCCACGATTGGCGAACCCCGGTGTGCATTTACGTGCCGGTCATCAACACTCACAATTTGGGCCAATTCTGGTCCATTTCGTGGAATATTACTCACCGTTTTGGGGTCCCAGAGCTATTTCCTCGAATAACGATCCCCGGAATGCGTTTACGTGTCCGTCGTCAACACTCACAGTATTGGCCAATACTGACCCGCTTCGTGGACTGTTACTCACCGTTTTGGGGTGCCTAAGTGATTTCCATAGTTGTTGAACCCCAAGGTGCGCTTACGTGTCGGTCATTAGCACTCTTAGTTTTGGCCGATTCTGGCCCGTTTCATGGACTATTACTCACTGTTTTGGGGTCTCGGGGTGATATCCACGATTGACGACCCCGGGGTGCGTTTACATGTCGGACATCAACACTCTCGGTTTTTGTTGATTCTTACCCGTTTCGTGGACTATTACTCACCGTTTTAGGGTCCCAAAGCGATTTTCATGGTTGTCGAACCCCAAGGTGTGCTTACGTGTTGGTCGTCAAGACTCGCATTTTGGGCCAATTCTGGCCCGTTTCATGGACTATTACTATTTTCTGTGGTCCCAAAGTGATTTCCATGATTGATGAACCCCGGGGTGCGTTTACATGTCGGTCATCAACACTCACAATTTGGGCCAATTCTGGTCCGTTTCGTGAACTATTACTCACCCTTTTGGGGTCCCAGAGTGATTTCCTCAACTGACAATCGCCGGGATGCGTTTACGTGTCCGTCGTCAACACTCAAAGTTTTTGCCAATTCTGACCCGCTTCATGGACCATTACTCACTGTTTTGGGGTGCCGAAGTGATTTCCATAGTTGTTGAATCCCAAGGTGTGCTTACATGTTGGTCATGAACACTCTCGATTTTTGGCGAATTAAGCCCGTTCATGGACTAACTTTCGGTGTTTTGGGTCCGAAATGATTTCTGATTAGCGAACCCCAATGTGCGTTTACATGTCGGTCAATACTCGCGGTTTCTGTGGATTCTGACCCGTTTCGTGGACTATTACTCACCGTTTTGGGGTCCGAAGGCGATTTTCATGGTTGTCGAACCCCAAGGTGTGCATATGTGTTGGTCGTCAAGACTCGCAGTTTGGGACGATTCTGGCCCGTCTCTTGGAATATTACTCTGTTTTGTGGTCCCGAAGTGATTTCTATGATTGACGAACTCTGGGGTGCGTTCACGTGTCGGTCATCTATACTCACAATTTGGGCCTATTCTAGTCCATTTCGTGGACTATTACTCACTGTTTTGGGTCCCATAGTGATTTCCTCGACTAACAATCCTCGGGTTGCGTTTACGTGTCCGTCGTCAACACTCATAGTTTTGGCCAATTCTGACCCGGTTCGTGGACTATTACTCACCGTTTTGGGGTGCCGAAGTAATTTCCATAGTTGTTGAACCCGAAGGTGCGCTTACGTGTCGGTCATCAACCCTCAGACTTTTGGCCGATTCTAGCCTTTTCGTGGACTATTACTCACCGTTTTCGGGTCCGGAAGTGATTTCCACGATTGGCGAACCGAGGGTGCGTTCGTGTCGATCATCAACACTCACAATTTGGGCGAATTCTGTGCATTTTGTGGACTATTACTCACCGTTTTGGGGTCCCAAAGCGATTTCCATGGTTGTCGAACCCCAAGGTGTGCATACGTGTTGGTCGTCAAGACTCGCAGTATGGGCCGATTCTGGCCCGTTTTGTGGTCCGAAGTGATTTCCACGATTGACGAACCCCGGGGTGCGTTTACATGCCGGTCATCAACACTCACAATTTGTGGCAATTCTGGTCCGTTTCATGGACTATTACTCACCGTTTTGGGGTCCCAGAGTGATTTCTTCGACTGACGATCCCCGGGATACGTTTACGTGTCCGTCATCAACGCTCACAGTTTTGGCCAATTCTGACCAGTTAGTGGACTATTACTCACCGTTTTGGGGTGCCGAAGTGATTTCCATAGTTGTTGAATCCCAAGGTGTGCTTACGTTTCGGTCATCAACACTCTCAGTTTTGGCAGATTCTGGCCCGTTTCATGGACTAACTCACTATTTCGGGGTCCCGAATTGATTTCCATGATTGACGGACACCAATGTGCGTTTACGTGTCGGTCATCAATACTCGCAGTTTTTGTGGATTCTGGCGTGTTTCGTGGACTATTACTCACCGTTTTGGGGTCCCAAAGCGATTTTCATGGTTGTCGAACCCCAAGGTGTGCATACGTGTTGTCGTCAAGACTACATGATTTGGGACGATTCTGGCAAGTTTCTTGGAATATTAGTCAGTTTTGTGGTCCCGAAGTGATTTCCACGATTGACGAACTCCGGGGTGCGTTCACGTGTCGGTCATCTATACTCACAATTTGGGCCAATTCTGGTCCGTTTCGTGGAATATTACTCACTGTTTTGGGCCCCATAGTGATTTCCTCGACTGACAATCCTCGGGTTGCGTTTACGTGTCGTCGTCAACACTCATAGTTTTGGTCAATTCTGACCCGGTTCGTGGACTATTACTCACCATTTTGGGGTGCCGAAGTGATTTCCATAGTTGTTGAACCCGAAGGTGCGCTTATGTGTCGGTCATCAACACTCGCACTTTTGGCCGATTCTAGCCCTTTTCGTGGACTATTACTCACTGTTTTCGGGTCCGGAAGTGATTTCCACGATTGACGAACCCCGGGGTGCGTTTACGTGTCGGTCATCAACACTCACAATTTGGGCCAATTCTGGTCCATTTCGTGGACTATTACTCACCGTTTTGGGGTCCCAGAGTGATTTTCTCGACTGACGATCCCCGGGTTGCGTTTACCTGTCCGTCGTCAACACTCACAGTTTTGTCCAATTCTAACCGCTTCGTGGACTATTACTCACCGTTTTGGGGTGCCGAAATGATTCCATAGTTGTTGAACGCCAAGGTGCGCTTACGTGTCGGTCATCAGCACTCTTAGTTTTGACCAATTCTGGCCCGTTTCGTGGACTATTACTCACTGTTTTGGGGTCCCGGAGTGATTTCCACGATTGACAACCCCGGGGTGCGTTTACATGTCGGTCATCAACACTCGTGGTTTTGGTCGATTCTGACCCGTTTCGTGGACTATTACTCACCGTTTTGGGGTCCCGAAGTGATTTCCATGGTTGCCGAACCCCAAGGTGTGCTTACATGTTGGTCGTCAAGACTCGCAGTTTGGGCCGATTCTTGCCCGTTTCTTGGACTATTACTAATTTTTGTGGTCCCAAAGTGATTTCCATGATTGATGAACCCCGGGGTGCATTTACGTGTCGGTCATCAACACTCACTATTTGGGCCAATTCTGGTCCGTTTCGTGGACTATTACTCACGGTTTTGGGGTCCCAGAGTGATTTCCTCGTCTGACGATCCCTAGGATACGTTTACGTTTCTGTCGTCAACACTCACATTTTTCGCCAATTCTGACCCGCTTCATGGACTATTACTCGCCGTTTTGGGGTGCCGAAGTGATTTCCATAGTTGTTGAATCCCAAGGTGTGCTTACGTTTCGGTCATCAACACTCTCAGTTTTAGCCGATTCTGGCCCATTTCATGGACTCACTCACTGTTTTGGGGTCCGGAAGTGATTTCCATGATTGACTAACCCCAATGTGCGTTTACGTGTCGGTAATCAATACTCGTGGTTTCTATGGATTATGACCCATTTCGTGGACTATTACTCACCGTTTTGGGATCTCAAAGCGATTTTCATGGTTGTCGAACCCCAAGGTGTGCATACGTGTTGGTCGTCAAGACTCGCAGTTTGGGATGATTTTGGCCCGTTTCTTGGAATATTACTCAGTTTTGTGGTCCCAAAGTGATTTCCACGATTGACGAACTCCGGGGTGCGTTCACGTGTCGGTCATCTATACTCACAATTTGGGCCAATTCTGGTCCATTTCGTGGACTATTACTCACTGTTTTGGCTCCCATAGCGATTTCCTCGACTGACAATCCTCGGGTTGCATTTACGTGTCCGTCGTCAACACTCACAGTTTTGGCCAATTCTGACCCGGTTCGTGGACTATTACTCACCATTTTGGGGTGCCGAAGTGATTTCCATAGTTGTTGAACCCGAAGGTGCGCTTACGTGTCGGTCATCAACACTCGCACTTTTGGCCGATTCTAGCCCTTTTCTTGGACTATTACTCACTGTTTTCGGGTCCGGAAGTGATTTCCATGATTGACGAACCCCGGGGTGCGTTTACGTGTCGGTTATCAACACTCACAATTTGGGCCAATTCTGGTCCGTTTCGTGGACTATTACTCACCGTTTTGGGGTCCCAGAGTGATTTCCTCGACTGACGATCCCCGGGATGCGTTTACGTGTCCGTCGTTAGCATTCACAGTTTTTGCCAATTCTGACCCACTTCGTGGACTATTACTCACCGTTTTGGGGTGCCGAAGTGATTTCCATAGTTTTTGAATCCCAAGGTGTGCTTACGTGTCGGTCATCATCACTCTCAGTTTTGGCCGATTCTGGCCCGTTTCATGGACTAACTCACTGTTTTGGGGTCCCGAAGTGATTTCCACGATTGACGAACCCCAGGGTGCATTTACGTGTCGGTCATCAATGCTCGCGGTTTTTTGTGGATTCTGACCCGTTTCGTGGACTATTACTCACCGTTTTGGGGTCCCAAAGTGATTTTCATGGTTATCGAACCCCAAGGTGTGCATACATGTTGGTCGTCAAGATTCGCAGGTTGGGAAGATTCTGTCCCGTTTCTTGGAATATTACTCAGTTTCGTGGTCCGGAAGTGATTTCCACGATTGACGAACTCCAGGGTGCGTTCACGTGTCGGTCATCTATACTCACAAATTGGGCCAATTCTGGTCCATTTTGTGGACTTTTACTCAGTGTTTTGGGTCCCATAACGACTTCCTCGACTGACAATCCTCGGGTTCCGTTTACGTGTCCGTCGTCAACACTCACAGTTTTGGCCAATTCTGACCCGGTTCGTGGACTATTAGTCACCGTTTTGGGGTGCCGAAGTGATTTCCATAGTTATTGAACCCGAAGGTGCGCTTACGTGTCTGTCATCAACACTCACAGTTTTGACCGATTCTGGCCCTTTCCGTGGACTATTACTCATTGTTTTGGGGTCCCGGAGTGATTTCCACGATTGACGAACCCCGGCGTGCGTTTGCGTGTCGGTCATCAACACTCCCGTTTTTTGTGGATTCTGACCCGTTTCGTGGACTATTACTCATCGTTTTGGGGGTCCCAAAGCGATTTCCATGGTTGTAGAACCCCAAGGTGTGCTTACGTGTTGGTCGTCAAGACTCGTAGTTTGGGCGGTTCTTGCCCGTTTCTTGGACTATTACTCAGTTTTGTGATACCAAAGTGATTTCTACGATTGACGAACCCCGGGGTGCGTTTACGTGCCGGTCATCAACACTCACAATTTGGGCCAATTCTGGTCCATTTCGTGGACTATTACTCACCGTTTTGGGGTCCCAGAGTGATTTCCTCGACTGACGATCCCTGGGATACGTTTACGTGTCCGTCGTCAACACTCACAGTTTTGGCCAATTCTGACCCGCTTCATGGACTATTACTCGCCGTTTTGGGGTGCCGAAGTGATTTCCATAGTTGTTGAATCCCAAGGTGTGTTTACGTTTCGGTCATCAACACTCTCAGTTTGGGCCGATTCGGCCCGTTCATGGACTAACTCCTTTGTTTTGGGGTCCGTGATTTCCATGATTGCGAACCCCAATGTGCGTTTACGTGTCGGTCATCAATACTCGCGGTTTCTGTGGATTATGACCCGTTTCGTGGACTATCACTCACCGTTTTGGGGTCCCAAAGCGATTTTCATGGTTGTCGAACCCCAAGGTGTGCATACATGTTGGTCGTCAAGACTACATGATTTGGGGCGATTTTGGCCCGTTCTTGGAATATTACTCAGTTTTGTGGTCGAAGTGATTTCCACGATTGGCGAACCGAGAGTGCGTTCACGTGTCGGTCATCTATACTCACAATTTGGGCCAATTCTGCTCCATTTCGTGGACTATTGCTCACTGCTTTGGGTCCCATAGCGATTTCCTCGACTGACAATCATCGGGTTGCGTTTACGTGTCCGTCGTCAATACTCATAGTTTTGGCCAATTCGGACCCGGTTCGTGGACTATTACTCACCATTCTTGGGTGCCGAAGTGATTTCCATAGTTGTTGAACCCGAAGGTGCGCTTACGTGTCGGTCATCAACACTCGCACTTTTGGCCGATTCTAGCCCCTTTCGTGGACTATTACTCACTGTTTTCGGGTCCGGAAGTGATTTCCACGATTGACGAACCCCGGGGTGCGTTTACGTGCCGGTCATCAACACTCACAATCTGGGCCAATTCTGGTCCGTTTCGTGGACTATTACTCACCGTCTTGGGGTCCCAGAGTGATTTCCTCGACTGACGATCCCCGGGATGCGTTTACGTGTCCGTCGTTAACACTCACAGTTTTGGCCAATTCTGACCCACTTCATGGACTATTACTCACCGTATTGGGGTGCCAAAGTAATTTCCATAGTTGTTGAGTCCCAAGGTGTTCTTACATGTCGGTCATCAACACTCTCAGTTTTGGCCGATTCTGGCCCGTTTCGTGAACCCGAGGTGTGCTCACGTGTCGGTCATCTATACTCACAATTTGGGCCAATTCTGGTCCGTTTCGTGGACTATTACTTAGTGTTTTGTGTCCCATAGCGATTTCCTCGACTGACAATCCTCGGGTTCCTCACGTGTCGTCAAATCGACACTCCTGATTTTGGCCAATTCGACCGGTTCGTGGACTATTACTCACCGTTTTGGGGTGCAAGTGATTTCCATAGTTATTGAACCGAAGGTGCGCTTACGTGTCATCATCAACACTCACGGTTTTGACGATTCGGCCCTTTCGTGGACTATTACTCATTGTTTTGGGGTCCCGGAGTGATTTCCACGATTGACGAACCCCGGCGTGCGTTTGCGTGTCGGTCATCAACACTCCCGTTTTTTGTGGATTCTGACCCGTTTCGTGGACTATTACTCATCGTTTTGGGGGTCCCAAAGCGATTTCCATGGTTGTAGAACCCCAAGGTGTGCTTACGTGTTGGTCGTCAAGACTCGTAGTTTGGGCGGTTCTTGCCCGTTTCTTGGACTATTACTCAGTTTTGTGATACCAAAGTGATTTCTACGATTGACGAACCCCGGGGTGCGTTTACGTGCCGGTCATCAACACTCACAATTTGGGCCAATTCTGGTCCATTTCGTGGACTATTACTCACCGTTTTGGGGTCCCGGTGATTTCCTCGTTGCGATCCACAGGATGCGTTTACGTGTCCGTCGTCAACACTCACAGTTTTGGCCAATTCTGACCCGCTTCATGGACTATTACTCGCCGTTTTGGGGTGCCGAAGTGATTTCCATAGTTGTTGAATCCCAAGGTGTGTTTACGTTTCGGTCATCAACACTCTCAGTTTGGGCCGATTCTGGCCCGTTTCATGGACTAACTCACTGTTTTGGGGTCCCGAAGTGATTTCCATGATTGACGAACCCCAATGTGCGTTTACGTGTCGGTCATCAATACTCGCGGTTTCTGTGGATTATGACCCGTTTCGTGGACTATCACTCACCGTTTTGGGGTCCCAAAGCGATTTTCATGGTTGTCGAACCCCAAGGTGTGCATACATGTTGGTCGTCAAGACTCGCAGTTTGGGACGATTTTGGCCCGTTTCTTGGAATATTACTCAGTTTTGTGGTCCCGAAGTGATTTCCACGATTGACGAACTTCGGGGTGCGTTCACGTGTCGGTCATCTATACTCACAATTTGGGCCAATTCTGCTCCATTTCGTGGACTATTGCTCACTGCTTTGGGTCCCATAGCGATTTCCTCGACTGACAATCATCGGGTTGCGTTTACGTGTCCGTCGTCAATACTCACAGTTTTGGCCAATTCGGACCCGGTTCGTGGACTATTACTCACCATTCTTGGGTGCCGAAGTGATTTCCATAGTTGTTGAACCCGAAGGTGCGCTTACGTGTCGGTCATCAACACTCGCACTTTTGGCCGATTCTAGCCCCTTTCGTGGACTATTACTCACTGTTTTCGGGTCCGGAAGTGATTTCCACGATTAGCGAACCCGAGGTGCGTTTACGTGCGGTCATCAACACTCTGTCTTTGGGCCAATTCTGGTCCGTTTAGTGGACTATTACTCACCGTCTTGGGGTCCCGGTGATTTCCTCGTTGGCGATCCCGGGATGCGTTTACGTGTCCGTCGTTAACACTCACAGTTTTGGCCAATTCTGACCCACTTCATGGACTATTACTCACCGTATTGGGGTGCCAAAGTAATTTCCATAGTTGTTGAGTCCCAAGGTGTTCTTACATGTCGGTCATCAACACTCTCGGTTTGGCGATTCGGCCCGTTCGTGAACCGAGGTGTGCTCACGTGTCGGTCATCTATACTCACAATTTGGGCCAATTCTGGTCCGTTTCGTGGACTATTACTTAGTGTTTTGTGTCCCATAGCGATTTCCTCGACTGACAATCCTCGGGTTCCGTTTACGTGTCCGTCGTCAACACTCACAGTTTTGGCCAATTCTGACCCGGTTCGTGGACTATTACTCACCATTTTGGGGTGTCGAAGTGATTTCCATAGTTGTTGAACCCAAAGGTGCACTTACGTGTCTGTCATCAACACTCACAAATTTGACCGATTCTAGCCCTTTCCGTGGACTATTACTCACTTTTTTGGGGTCCCGGAGTGATTTCCATGATTGACGAACCCCGACGTGCGTTTACGTGTCGGTCATCAACACTCCCGGTTTTTGTGGATTCGGACCCGTTTCGTGGACTATAACTCATCGTTTTGGGGGTCCCAAAGCGATTTCCATGGTTTTAGAACCCCCAAGGTGTGCTTACGTGTTGGTCGTCAAGACTCGTAGTTTGGGCCGATTCTTGCCCGTTTCTTGGACTATTACTCAGTTTTGTGGTCCCAAAGTGATTTCCACGATTGACGAACCCCTGGGTGCGTTTACGTGCCGGTCATCAACACTCACAATTTGGGCCAATTCTGGTCCGTTTCATGGACTATTACTCACTGTTTTGGGGTCCCAGAGGGATTTCCTCGACTGACGATCCCCGGGATGTGTTTACGTGTCCGTCGTCAACACTCCCAGTATTGGACAATTTTGACCCGCTTCGTGGACTATTGCTCATCGTTTTGGGGTGCCGAAGTGATTTCCATAGTTGTTGAACCCCAAGGTGCGCCTACGTGTCGGTCATCAACACTCTTAGTTTTGGCCGATTCTGGCCCGTTTCGTGGACTATTACTCACTGTTTTGGGTTCCCGGAGTGATTTCCACGATTGAAAACCCCGGGGTGCGTTTACGTGTAGGTCATCAACACTCGCGGTTTTGGTCGATTCTGACCCGTTTCGTGGACTATTACTCACCGTTTTGGGGTCCCAAAGCGATTTCCATGGTTGTCGAACCCCAAGGTGTGCATACGTGTTCGTCGTCAAGACTAGCAGTTTCGGCTGATTCTTGCCCATTTCTTGGACTATTACTCCGTTTTGTCGTCCTGAAGTGATTTCCACGATTCACGAATCCCGGGGTGCGTTTACGTGTCAGTCATCAACACTCACAATTTGGGCCAATTCTGGTATGGTTTGTGGACTATTACTCACCGTTTTGGGGTCCCAGTGCGATTTCCACGTTTACGATCCTTAGGGTGTGTTTACGCGTCCGTCGTCAACACTCACAGTTTTGGCCAATTCTGACACGCTTCATGGACTATTACTCACCGTTTTGGCGTCCGGTAGCGATTTTTATAGTTGTCGAACCCCAAGGTGTGCATACGTGTTGGTCGTCAAGACTCGCAGTTTGGGCCAATTCTGGCCCGTTTCTTGGACTATTACTTACTGTTTTGGGGTCCTGGAGTGATTTCCGCGATTGACGAACCCATGGGTGCGTTTACGTGTCGGTCATCAACACTCCCGGTTTTTGTCGACTCCGACCCGTTTAATGGACTATTACTCACCGTTTTGGGGGTCTGAAAGCGATTACCATGGTTGTCGAACCCCAAGTTGTGCTTACGTGTTGGTCGTCAAGACTCGCAATTTGGGACGATCTTGGCACGTTTCTTGGACTATTACTCAGTTTTGTGGTCCCGAAGTGATTTCCACGATTGACGAACCCCGGGGTTGTGTTTACGTGCCAGTCATCAACAGTCACAATTTGGACTATTACTCACTGTTTTGGTGTGCCAGAGCGATTTCCTCGACTAACGATCCCCGGGATGTGTTTACGTGTCCTTCGTGAACACTCACAATTTTGGCCAATTCTGACCCGCTTCGTGGACTATTACTCACCGTTTTGGGGTGCCGAAGTGATTTTGGTAGTTGTTGAACCTCAAGGTGCACTTATGTGTCGGTGATCAACACTCGCAATTTTGGCCGATTCTGACCCGTTTCTTGGACTATTACTCGCTGTTCTGGGGTCCCGGAGTGATTTCCACGATTGATGAACCCCGGGGTGCGTTTACGTGTCCGTCGTTAAAACTCAAAATTAGAGCCAATTTTGGTCTGTTTCATGGACTATTACTCACCGTTTTCGGGTCCGAGAGCAATTTCCACGATTGACGATCCCTAGGGTGCGTTTACGTGTCCATCATCAACACTCACAGTTTTGGCCTATTCTGACCTGCTTCATGGACTATTACTAACTGTTTTGGGGTCCCGGAGTGATTTCCACAATTGACGAACCCCGGTCTGCGTTTACGCTCGCGGTTTTTGTGGATTCTGACCCGTTTCGTGGACTATTACTCACCGTTTTGGGCTCCCAAAGTGATTTCCATGGTTGTCGAACCCCAAGCTGTGCATACGTGTTGGCCGTCAAGACTCGCAGTTTGGGACGATTCTGGCCCTTTTTGGACTATTACTTAGTTTTGTGGTCCTGAAGTGATTTCCACAATTGACGAACCCCGGGGTGGGTTTACGTGTTGGTCATCAACACTCACAATTTGGGCTAATTCTAGTCCGTTTCGTGGAATATTACTCACCGCTTTGGCGTCCCAGAGCAATTTCCTCGACTGACGATCCCTTGGATGAGTTTACGTGTCTGTCGTCAACACTCACAGTTTTGGCCAATTCTGGCCCGCTTCATGGACTATTACTTACCGTTTTGGGGTGCCTAAGTGATTTCCGTAGTTGTTAAACCCCAAGGTGCGGTTATGTGTCGGTCATCAACACTCGCAGTTCTAGCCAATTCTGGCACTTTTCATGGACTATTACTCACTGTTTTGGTGTCCCGGAGTGATTTCCACGATTGACGAACCCCGGGGTTTATTTACGTGTCGGACTTCAACACTTCGGTTTTGTGGATTGACCCATTTAGTGGACTATTATTCACTGTTTTGGGGTCCCAGCGATTTCCATGGTTGTCGAACCTCAAGGTGTGCATATGTGTTGGTCGTCAAGACTCGCAGTTTCGGCCGATTCTGGCCCGTTTCTTGGACTATTACTCAGTTTTTGTCGTCCCAAAGTGATTTCCACAATTGACGAACCCCGGGTTGCGTTTACGTGTCGATCATCTACACTCACAATTTGAGCCAATTCTGGTCCGTTTCACAGACTATTACTCACCGTTTTGGGGTCCCAGGATGATTTCCTCAACTGACATTCCCTGGGATGCATTTACGTGTCTGTCGTCAACACTCACAGTTTTCGCCAAGTTTGACCCGCTTCGTGGACTATTACTCACCGTTTTGAGGTGCCGAAGTGATTTCCGTCGTTGTTGAACCCCAAGGTGTGCTTACATGTCAGTCATCAACACTTGCAGTTTTGGTCGATTCTGGCCTGTTTCGTAGACTATTCTTCACCGTTTTGGGGTCCCAAAGAGATTTCCATGGTTGTCGAACCCCAAGGTGTGCATACGTGTTGGTCGTTAAGACTCACAGTTTGGGCCGATTCTGGCCCGTTTCTTGGACTATTACTCAGTTTTGTCGTCCTGAAGTGATTACCACGATTGACGAACCTCGGGGTGCGTTTACGTGCCGGTCATCTACACTCACTATTTGGGCCACTTCTGGTCCGTTTCATGGACTATTACTCACAGATTTGGGGTCCCAGATCGATTTCCTCGACTGACAATCCCCGGGATGAGTTTACGTGTCCGTCGTCAACACTCACAGTTTTGGCCAATTCTAACCCGCTTCATGGACTATTAATCACCGTTTTAAGGTGCCCAAGTGATTTCCGTAGTTGTTGAATCCCAAGGTGCACTTTCGTGTCAGTCATCAACACTTGCAGTTTTGGCCGATTCTGGCCCATTTCGTGGATTATTACTCACCGTTTTGGGGTCCGGAAGTGATTTCCACGATTGAGAACCCCGGGGTGCGTTTATGTGTCGGTCATCAACACTCGCGGTTTTTGTTGATTTTGACCCGTTTCATGGACTATTATAACCATTTTGGGGGCCCAAAGCGATTTCCATGGTTGTGGAACCCCAAGGTCTGGATATGTGTTGGTCCTCAAGACTCGCAGTTTGGGCCGATTCTGGCCCGTTTCTTGGACTATTACTCAGTTTTGTCGTCCCGAAGTGATTTCCACGATTGACGAACCTTGGGGTGCATTTACGTGCCAGTCATCTAGACTCACAATTTGGCCACTTCTGGTCCGTTTCATGGACTATTATTCACAGTTTTGGGGTCCCAGGACGATTTCCTCGACTGACGATCCCCGGGATGAGTTTACGTGTCCGTCGTCAACACACACAGTTTTGGCCAACTCTGACCCGCTTCGTGGACTGTTACTCACCGTTTTAAGGTGCCGAAGTGATTTCCGTAGATGTTGAACCCCATGGTGCGCTTACGTGTCGGTCATCAACACTTGCAGTTTTGGCCGATTCTGGCCCATTTCATGGATTATTACTCACTTTGCTTTGGGGTCCGAAGTGATTTCCACGATTGACGAACCGGAAGTGCGTTTACGTGTCGGTCATCATCACTCGCGGTTTTTGTCGATTCGACCAGTTTAGTGGACTATTACTCACCGTTTTGGGGTCCCAAAGCGATTTCCATGGTTGTCGAATCCCAATGTGTGATTATGTGTTGGTCGTCAAGACTGGCAGTTTGGGCTGATTCTGGCATGTTTCTCGGACTATTACTCAGTTTTGTGGTCCCGAAGTGATTTCCACGATTGACGAACCCCGGTGTGCGTTTATGCGTCAGTCATCAACAGTCACAATTTGGGCCAATTCTGGTCTGTTTCGTGGACTACTACTCACCGTTTTGGGGTCCTAGAATTATTTGCACGATTGATGATCCCTAGGGTGCGTTTACGTGTCCGTGGTCAACACTCACAGTTTTGGCCAATACTGACCCGCTTCATGGACTATTACACACCGTTTTTGGGTCCCCAAGCGATATCCATAGTTGTTGAACCCCAAGGTGCGCTTACGTGTCAGTCATCAACACTCACAGTTTAGTCCAATTCTGACCCGCTTCATGGACTATTACCCACCGTTTTCTGGTGCTGAAGTGATTTCCACAGTTGTTGAACCCCAAGGTGCGCTTATGTGTCGGTCATCAACACTCGCGGTTTTTGTCGATTCTGACCTGCTTCGTGGACTATTACTCACTGTTTTAAGGTACTGGAGTGATTTCCAAAATTGATGAACTCCTGGGTGCATTTACGTGCCGGTCATCAACACTCGCGGTTTTTGTCGATTCTAACCCGTTTCATGGACTATTACTCACCGTTTTGGGGTCCCAAAGCAATTTCCATGGTTGTCGAACCCCAAGATGTGCTTACGTGTTGGTCGTCAAGAATCGCTGTTTGGGCCGATTCTTGCCCGTTTCTTGGAGTATTACTCAGTTTTGTGGCCCCAAAGTGATTTCCATGATTGATGAACCCCGGGGTGACTTTTACGTGTCGGTCATCTACACTCACAATTTGAGCCAATTCTGGTCCGTTTCGTGGACTATTACTCATCGTGTTGGGGTCCCAGGACGATTTCCTCGACTGACAATCCCTGGGATGTGTTTACGTGCCCGTCGTCAACACTCACAGCTTTGGCCAATTCTGACCCGCTTCGTGGACTATTACTCACCGTTACGAGTTGCCGAAGTGATTTCCGTAGTTGTTGAACTCCAAGGTGTGCATACGTGTTGGTCGTCAAGACTCGCAGTTTCGGCCGATTCTGGCCTGTTTCTTGGACTATTACTCAGTTTTGTTGCCCCGAAGTGATTTCCACGATTGAAGAACCCGGGGGCGCGTTTACGTGTCGGTCATCTACACTCACAACCTGGGCCAATTCTGGTCCGTTTCATGGACTATTACTCACCGTTTTGGGGTCCCTGAGCGATTTCCTCGACCGACGATCCCCGGGATGCGTTTACGTGTCCGTCGTCAACACTCACAGTTTTGGCCAATTCTGACCCGGTCCGTGTACTATTACTCACCATTTTTGCGTGCCGAAGTGATTTCCATAGTTCTTGAACCCCAATGTGCGCTTATGTTTCGGTCATCAACACTCGTAGTTTTGGCCGATTCTGGCCCTTTTCGTGGATTATTACTCACTTTTTTGGGGTGCGGAAGTGATTTCCATGATTGATGAACCCCGGGGTGCGTTTACATGTCGGTCATCAACACTCGCGGTTTTTGTCGATTCTGACCCATTTCGTGGACTATTACTCACCGTTTTGGGTGTCCCAAAGCGATTTCCATGGTTGTCGAACCCCAAGGTGTGCATACGTGTTTGTCATCAAGACTCACAGTTTCGGCCGATTCTGGCCTGTTTCTTGGACGCACTGTTTTGGGGTCCCGAAGTGATTTCCACGATTAACGAACCCCGGGGTGCGTTTACGTGTCGGTCATCTACACTCACAACTTGGGCCAATTCTGGTCCGTTTCATGGACTATTACTCACCGTTTTGGGGTCCCAAAGCGATTTCCTCGACTGACGATCCCCGGGATGCGTTTACGTGTCCGTCGTCAACACTCACAGTTTTCTGACCCACTTCATGGACTATTACTCACCGTTTCGGGGTGCCGAAGTGATTTCCATAGTTGTTGTATCCCAAGATGTGCTTACGTGTCGGTCATCAACACTATTAGTTTTGGCCGATTCTGGCCCGTTTCATGGACTAGCTCAATGTTTTGGGGTCCCGAAATGATTTCCACCACTGACGAACCCAGGGTGCGTTTACGTGTCGGTTATCAATTCTCGCTGTTTTTGTGGATTCTCACCCGTTTTGTGGACTATTACTCACCGTTTTGGGGTCCCAAAGCGATTTTCATGGTTGTCGAACCCCAAGGTGTGCATACGTGTTGGTCGTCAAGACTAGCAGTTTGGGACGATTCTGGCCCGTTTCTTGGAATATTACTCAGTTTTGTGGTCCCAAAGTGATTTCCACGGTTGACGAACTCCGGGTGCGTTCATGTGTCGTTCATCTATACTCACAATTTGGGCCAATTCTGGTCCGGTTCGTGGACTATTACTCACTGTTTTGGGTCCCATAGCGATTTGCTCGACTGACAATCCTCGGGTTGCATTTATGTGTCCGTCGTCAACACTCGCAGTTTTGGCCAATTCGGACCCGGTTCGTGTACTATTACTCACCGTTCTGGCGTGCCGAAGTGATTTCCATAGTTGTTGAACCCGAAGGTGCGCTTATGTGTCGGTCATCAACACTCATAGTTTTGGCCAATTCTGGCCCTTTCCGTGGACTATTACTCACTGTTTTGGGGTCCCGGGTGATTTCCACGATTGACGAACCCTGGGGTGCGCTTACGTGTCGGTCCTCAACTCTCCCGGTTTTTGTGGATCATGACCCGTTTCGTGGAGTATTACTCACGGTTTTGGGGGTCCCAAAGCGATTTCCATGGTTGTAGAACCACAAGTTGTGCTTACGTGTTGGTCGTCAAGACTCATAGTTTGGGCCTATTCTTGCCCGTTTCTTGGACTACTACTCAGTTTCGTGGTCGCGAAGTGATTTCCACGATTGACGAACCCCGGGGTGCGTTTACGTGCCTGTCATCAACACTGACTATTTGGGCCAATTCTGGTCCGTTTCGTGGACTATTACTCACTGTTTTGGGGTCCCAGTGCGATTTCCTCGACTGACGATCTCCGAGATGCGTTTACGTGTCCGTCATCAACACTCATAGTTTTAGCCAATTCTGACCCGCTTCGTGGACTATTACTCACCGTTTTTGGGTGCCGAAGTGATTTCCATAGTTGTTGAACCCCAAAGTGCGCTTACGTGTCGCTCATCAACACTCTTAGTTTTGGCCGATTCTGGCCTATTTCATGGACTATTACTCACTGTTTTGGGGTCCGGAGTGATTTCCACGATTAGCGACCCGGGGTGCGTTACATGTCAGACATCAAAGCTCACGGTTTTTGTGGATTCTAACCCGTTTCATGGACTAGTACTCAACGTTTTGGGGTCCCAAAGCGATTTCCATGGTTGTCGAACCCCAAGGTGTGCATACGTGTTGGTCGTCAAGACTCGCAGTTTGGGCCGATTCTGGCCCGTTTCTTGGACTATTACTCAGTTTTGTGGTCCCGAAGTGATTTCCACGATTGACAAACCCCGGGGTGCGTTTACGTGCCGGTCATCAACACTCACAATTTGGGCCAATTCTGGTCCGTTTCATGGAATATTACCTATTGTTTTGGGGTCCCAGAACTATTTCCTCGACTAACGATCCCCGGAATGCGTTTACGTGTCCGTCATCAACACTCACAATATTGGCCAATTCTGTCCCGCTTCGTGGACTATTACTCACCATTTTGGCGTGCCGAAGTGATTTCCATAGTTGTTGAATCCCAAGGTGTGCTTACGTGTCGGTCATCAGCACTCTTAGTTTTGGCCGATTCTGGCCCATTTCATGGACTATTACTCACTGTTTTGGGGTCCCGGAGTGATTTCCACGATTGACGACCCCGGGGTGCGTTTACATGTCGGGCATCAACACTCGTGGTTTTTGTCGATTCTGACCCGTTTCGTGGACTATAACTCACCGTTTTAGGGTCCCAAAGCGATTTTCATGGTTGTCGAACCCCAAGGTGTGCTTACGTGTTGGTCGTCAAGACTCGTAGTTTGGGCCAATTCTGGCCTGTTTCTTGGACTATTACTAGTTTTTGTGGTCCCAAAGTGATTTCCATGATTGATGAACCCCGGGGTGCGTTTACGTGTCGGTCATCAACACTCACAATTTGGGCCAATTCTGGTCTGTTTCGTGGACTATTACTCACCGTTTTGGGGCCCCAGAGTGATTTCCTCAACTGACAATCCCCGGGATGCGTTTACGTGTCCGTCGTCAACACTCAAAGTTTTGGCCAATTCTGACCCGCTTCATGGACCATTACTCACTGTTTTGGGGTGCCGAAGTGATTTCCATAGTTGTTGAATCCCAAGGTGTGCTTACGTGTCGGTCATGAACACTCTTAGTTTTTTCCAATTCTGGCCCGTTTCATGGACTAACTCAGTGTTTTAGGGTCCCGAAATGATTTACACGATTGACGAACCCCAATGTGCGTTTACGTGTCGGTCATCAATACTCGCGGTTTCTATGGATTCTGACCCGTTTCGTGGACTATTACTCACCGTTTTGGGGTCCCAAGGCGATTTTCATGGTTGTCGAACCCCAAGGTGTGCATATGTGTTTGTCGTCAAGACTCGCAGTTTGGGACGATTCTGGCCCGTTTCTTGGAATATTACTCAGTTTTGTGGTCCCGAAGTGATTTCTATGATTGACGAACTCCGGGGTGCGTTCACGTGTCGGTCATCTATACTCACAATTTGGGCCTATTCTGGTCCATTTCGTGGACTATTACTCACTGTTTTGGGTCCCATAGTGATTTCCTCGACTAACAATCCTCGGGTTGCGTTTACGTGTCCGTCGTCAACACTCATAGTTTTGGCCAATTCTGACCCGGTTCGTGGACTGTTACTCACCGTTTTGGGGTGCCGACGTAATTTCCATAGTTGTTGAACCCGAAGGTGCGCTTATGTGTCGGTCATCAACACTCACACTTTTGGCCGATTCTAGCCTTTTCGTGGACTATTACTCACTGTTTTCGGGTCCGGAAGTGATTTCCACGATTGAGGAGCCCCGGGGTGCGTTTACGTGTCGGTCATCAACACTCACAATTTGGGCCAATTCTGGTCCGTTTCGTGGACTATTACTCACCGTTTTGGGGTCCCAAACCGATTTCCATGGTTGTCGAACCCCAAGGTGTGCATACGTGTTGGTCGTCAAGACTCGCAGTTTGGGCCGATTCTGGCCCGTTACTTGGACTATTACTCAGTTTTGTGGTCCGAAGTGATTTCCACGATTGACGAACCCCGGGGTGCGTTTACGTGCCGGTCATCAACACTCACAATTTGTGGCAATTCTGGTCCGTTTCATGGACTATTACTCACCGTTTTGGGGTCCCAGAGTGATTTCTTCGACTGACAATCCCTGGGAAACATTTACGTGTCCGTCGTCAACACTCACAGTTTTGGCCAATTCTGACCCGCTTCGTGGACTATTACTCATCGTTTTGGGGTGCCGAAGTGATTTCATAGTTGTTGAATCCCAAGGTGTGCTTACGTTTCGGTCATCAACACTCTCAGTTTTGGCAGATTCTGGCCCGTTTCATGGACTAACTCACTGTTTCAGGGTCCCGAATTGATTTCCATGATTGACGGACCCCAATGTGCGTTTACGTGTCGGTCATCAATACTCGCGGTTTTTGTGGATTCTGACCCGTTTCGTGGACTATTACTCACCGTTTTGGGGTCCCAAAGCGATTTTCATGGTTGTCGAACCCCAAGGTGTGCATACGTGTTGGTCGTCAAGACTCGCAGTTTGGGACGATTCTGGCCCGTTTCTTGGAATATTAGTCAGTTTTGTGGTCCCGAAGTGATTTCCACGATTGACGAACTCCGGGGTGCGTTCACATGTCGGTCATCCATACTCACAATTTGGGCCAATTCTTGTCCGTTTCGTGGATAATTACTGACTGTTTTGGCTCCCATAGCGATTTCCTCGACTGACAATCCTCGGGTTGTGTTTACGTGTCCGTCGTAAACACTCACAGTTTTGGCCAATTCTGACCCGGTTCGTGGACTATTACTCACCATTTTGGGGTGCCGAAGTGATTTCCATAGTTGTTGAACCCGAAGGTGCGCTTACGTGTCGGTCATCAACACTCGCACTTTTGGCCGATTCTAGCCCTTTTCATGGACTATTACTCACTGTTTTCGGGTCCGGAAGTGATTTCCATGATTGACGAACCCCCGGGTGCATTTACGTGTCGGTTATCAACACTCACAATTTGGGCCAATTCTGGTCCGTTTCGTGGACTATTACTCACCGTTTTGGGGTCCCAGAGTGATTTCCTCGACTGACGATCCCCGTGATGCGTTTACGTGCCCGTCGTTAACACTCACAGTTTTTGCCAATTCTGACCCACTTCGTGGACTATTACTCACCGTTTTGGGGTGCCGAAGTGATTTCCATAGTTGTTGAATCCCAAGGTGTGCTTACGTGTCGGTCATCAACACTCTCAGTTTTGGCCGATTCTGGCCCGTTTCATGGACTAACTCACTGTTTTGGGGTCCCAAAGTGATTTCCACGATTGACGAACCCAGGGTGCATTTACGTGTCGGTCATCAATGCTCGCGGTTTTTGTGCATTCTGACCCATTTTGTGGACTATTACTCACCGTTTTGGGGTCCCAAAGTGATTTTCATGGTTGTCGAACCCCAAGGTGGGCATACATGTTGGTCGTCAAGACTCGCAGGTTGGGACGATTCTGGCCCGTTTCTTGGAATATTACTCATTTTTGTGGTCCGGAAGTGATTTCCATGATTGACGAACTCCGGGGTGCGTTCACGTGTCGGTCATCTATACTCACCAAATGTGCCAATTCTGGTCCATTTCGTGGACTTTTACTCAGTGTTTTGGGTCCCATAACGATTTCCTCGACTGACAATCCTCGGGTTCCGTTTACGTGTCCGTCGTCAACACTCACAGTTTTGGCCAATTCTGACCCGGTTCGTGGACTATTACTCACCGTTTTGGGGTGCCGACGTGATTTCCATAGTTGTTGAACCCGAAGGTGCGCTTACGTGTCTGTCATCAACACTCACAGTTTTGACCGATTCTGGCCCTTTCCGTGGACTATTACTCACTGTTTTGGGGTCCCGGAGTGATTTCCACGATTGACGAACCCCGGCGTGCGTTTACGTGTCGGTCATCAACACTCCTGTTTTTTGTTGATTCTGACCCGTTTCGTGGACTATTACTCATCGTTTTGGGGGTCCCAAAGCGATTTCCATGGTTGTAGAACCCCAAGGTGTGCTTACGTGTTGGTCGTCAAGACTCGTAGTTTGGGCCGGTTCTTGCCCGTTTCTTGGACTATTACTCAGTTTTGTGGTACCAAAGTGATTTCTACGATTGACGAACCCCGGGGTGCGTTTACGTGCCGGTCATCAACACTCACAATTTGGGCCAATTCTGGTCCGTTTCGTGGACTATTACTCACTGTTTTGGCGTCCCAGAGCGATTTCCTCGACTGACGATCCCCAGGATGCGTTTACGTGTCCGTCGTCAACACTCACTGTATTAAACAATTTTGACCCGCTTCGTGGACTATTGCTCATCGTTTTGGGGTGCCGAAGTGATTTCCATAGTTGCTGAACCCCAAGGTGCGCCTACGTGTCGGTCATCAACACTCTTAGTTTTGGCCGATTCTGGCCCGTTTCGTGGACTATTACTCACTGTTTTGGGGTCCCGGAGTGATTTCCACGATTGACAACCCCGGGGTGCGTTTATGTGTAGGTCATCAACACTCGCGGTTTTGGTCGGTTCTGACCCGTTACGTGGACTATTACTCATGGTTTTGGGGTCCCAAACCGATTTCAATGGTTGTCGAACCCCAAGGTGTGCTTACGTGTTGGTCGTCAAGACTCGTAGTTTGGGCCGATTATGGCCCGTTTCTTGGACCATTACTAATTTTTGTGGTCCCGAAGTGATTTCTATGATTGATGAACCCCGGGGTGCGTTTACGAGTCGGTCATCAACACTCACAATTTGGGCCAATTCTGGTCCGTTTCGTGGACTATTACTCACCGTTTTGGGGTCCCAGTGTGATTTCCTCGATTGACGATCCCTGGGATACGTTTACGTGTCCGTCGTCAACACTCACAGTTTTGGCCAATTCTGACCCGCTTCATGGACTATTACTCACCGTTTTAGGGTGCCGAAGTGATTTCCATAGTTGTTGAGTCCCAAGGTGTGCTTACGTTTCGGTCATCAACACTCTCAGTTTAGGCCGATTCTGGCCCGTTTCATGGACTAAATCACTGTTTTGGGGTCCCGAAGTGATTTCCACGATTGACGAACCCCAGGGTGCATTTATGTGTCGATCATCAATACTCGCGGTTTTTGTGGATTCTGACCCGTTTCGTGGACTATTACTCACCGTTTTGGGGTCCCAAAGCGATTTTCATGGTTGTCGAACACCAAGGTGTGCATACATGTTGGTCGTCAAGACTCGCAGGTTGGGACGATTCTGGCCCGTTTCTTGGAATATTACTCAGTTTTGTGGTCCCGAAGTGATTTCCACGATTGACGAACTCCGAGGTGCGCTCACGTGTTGGTCATCTATACTCACAATTTGGGCCAATTCTGGTCCGTTTCATGGACTATTACTTAGTGTTTTGGGTCCCATAGCGATTTCCTCGACTGACAATCCACGGGTTCCGTTTACGTGTCCGTCGTCAACACTCACAGTTTTGGCCAATTCTGACCCGGTTCGTGGACTATTACTCACCGTTTTGGGGTGCCAAAGTGATTTCCATAGTTGTTGAACCCGAAGGTGCACTTACGTGTCTGTCATCAACACTCACAAATTTGACCGATTCTAGCCCTTTCCGTGGACTATTACTCACTGTTTTGGGGTCCCGGAGTGATTTCCACGATTGACGAACCCCGGGGTGCGTTTACGTGTCGGTCATCAACACTCCCGGTTTTTGTGGATTCGGACCCGTTTCGTGGACTATAACTCATCGTTTTGGGGGTCCCAAAGCGATTTCCATGGTTTTAGAACCCCAAGGTGTGCTTACGTGTTGGTCGTCAAGACTCGTAGTTTGAGCCGATTCTTGCCCGTTTCTTTGACTATTACTCAGTTTTGTGGTCCCAGTGATTTCCACGATTGACGAACCCAGGGTGCGTTTACGTGCCGGTCATCAACACTCACAATTTGGGCCAATTCTGGTCCGTTTCGTGGACTATTACTCACCGTTTTGGGGTCCCAGAGCGATTTCCTCGACTGACGATCCCCGGGATGCGTTTACGTGTCCGTCGTCAACACTCACACTTTTGGCCATTTTGACGCGCTTCGGGGACTATTGCTCACCGTTTTGGGGTGCTGAAGTGATTTCCGTAGTTGTTGAGTCCCAAGGTGTGCTTACGTGTCGGTCATCAACACTCTCAGTTTTGGCCGATTCTGGCCTGTTTCATGGACTAACTCACTGTTTTGGGGTCCCGAAGTGATTTCCACGATTGACGAACCCCAGGGTGCATTTATGTGTCGGTCATCAATACTCGCGGTTTTTGTGGATTCTGACCCGTTTCGTGGACTATTACTCACCGTTTTGGGGTCCCAAAGCGATTTTCATGGTTGTCTAACCCCAAGGTGTGCATACATGTTGGTCGTCAAGAGTCGCAGGTTGGGACGATTCTGGCCCGTTTCTTGGAGTATTACTCAGTTTCGTGGTCCGGAAGTGATTTCCACGATTGATGAACTCTGGGGTGCGTTCACGTTTCGGTCATCTATACTCACAATTTGGGCCAATTCCGGTCCGTTTCGTGAACTATTACTCAGTGTTTTGGGTCCCATAGCGATTTCCTCGACTGACAATCCTCGGGTTCCGTTTACGTGTCCGTCATCAACACTCACAGTTTGGCCAATTCTGGTCCGTTTCGTGGACTATTACTCACTGTTTTGGGGTCCCAGGGCGATTTCCTCGACTGACGATCCCCGGGATGCGTTTACGTGTCCGTCGTCAACACTCACAGTATTGGACAAGTTTGACCGGCTTCGTGGACTATTACTCATCATTTTGGGGTGCTGAAGTGATTTCCATAGTTGTTGAACCCCAGGGTGTGCCTACGTGTCGGTCATCAACACTCTTAGTTTTGGCCGATTCTGGCCCGCTTCATGGACTATTACTCATTGTTTTTGGGTCCCGGAGTGATTTCCACGATTGAGATCCCCAGGGTGCGTTTACATGTAGGTCATCAACACTCGCGGTTTTTGTCGATCCTAACCCGTTTCGTGGACTATTACTCACCGTTATGGGGTCCCAAAGCGATTTCCATGGTTGTCGAACCCCAAGGTGTGCTTACGTGTTTTTCGTCAAGACTCGCAGTTTGGGCCGATTTTGACCTGTTTCTTGCACTATTACTAATTTTTGTGGTCCCGAAGTGATTTCCATGATTGATGAACCCCGGGGTGCGTTTACGTGTCGGTCATCAACACACACAATTTGGGCCAATTCTGGTCTGTTTCGTGGACTAGTACTCACTGTTTTGGGGTCCCAGAGTGATTTCCTCGACTGACGATCCCTGGGATACATTTATGTGTCTGTCGTCAACACTCACAGTTTTTGCCAATTCTGACCCGCTTTGTGGGGCTATTACTCACCGTTTTGGGGTGCCGAAGTGATTTCCATAGTTGTTGAATCCCAAGGTGTGCTTACGTGTCGGTCATCAACACTCTTAGTTTTGGCCTATTCTGGCCCGTTTCATGGACTAACTCACTATTTTGGGGTCCCGAAGTGATTTCCACGATTGACAAACCCCAGGGTGCGTTTACCCGTCGGTCATCAATACTCGCGGTTTTTGTGGATTCTTACCCGTTTCGTGGACTATTACTCACCGTTTTGGGGTCCCAAAGCGATTTTCATGGTTGTCGAACCCCAAGGTGTGCATACGTGTTGGTTGTCAAGACTCGCAGTTTGGGATGATTTTGGCCCGTTTCTTGGAATATTACTCAGATTTGTGGTCCCGAAGTGATTTCCACGATTGACGAACTCCGGGATGCGTTCACGTGTCGGTCATCTATACTCACAATTTGGGCCAATTCTAGTCCGTTTCGTGGACTATTACTCACTATTTAGGGTCCCATAGCGATTTCCTCGATTGACAATCCTCGGGTTGCGTTTACGTGTCCATCGTCAACACTCACAATTTTGGCGTATTCTGACCCGGTTCGTGGACTATTACTCACCGTTTTGGGGTGCCGAAGTGATTTCCATAGTTGTTGAACCCGAAGGTGCGCTTACGTGTCGGTCATCAACACTCGCCCTTTTCACCGATTCTGGCCCTTTTTGTGGACTATTACTCACTGTTTTTGGGTCCGGAAGTGATTTCCACGATTGACGAACCCCGGGATGCGTTTACGTGTTGGTCATCAACACTCACAATTTGGGCCAATTCTGGTCCGTTTCATGGACTATTACTCACCGTTTTGGGGTCCCAGAGTGATTTCCTCGACTGACGATCCCCGGGATGCGTTTACTTGTCCGTCATCAACACTCACAGTTTTGGCCAATTCTGACCTGCTTCGTGGACTATTACTCACCGTTTTGGGGTGCCGAAGTGATTTCCATAGTTGTTGAATCTCAAGGTGTGCTTACGTATGGGTTTTGGCCGATTCTGGCCCGTTTCATGGACTAACTCACCGTTTTGGGGTCCCAAAGTGATTTCCACGTTTGACGAACCCTAGGGTGCATTTACGTGTCGGTCATCAATACTCGCGGTTTTTGTGGATTCTGACCCGTTTCGTGGACTATTACTCACTGTTTTGGCGTCCCAAAGCAATTTCCATGGTTGTAGAACCCCAAGGCTTACGTGTTGGTCTTCAAAACTCGTAGTTAGGGCCTATTCTTGCCCGTTTCTTGGACTATTACTCAGTTTTTGTGGTCCCAAAGTGATTTCCACGATTGACGAATCCCAGGGTGCGTTTACGTGCCGGTCATCAACACTCACAATTTGGGCCAATTCTGGTCCGTTTCGTGGACTATTACTCACTGTTTTGGGGTCCGAGAGCGATTTCCTCGACTGACGATCCCCGGGATGCGTTTACGTGTCCGTCATCAACACACACAGTATTGGACAATTCTGACCCGCTTCGTGGACTATTACTCATCGTTTTGGGGTGCCGAAGTGATTTCCATAGTTGTTGAACCCCAAGGTGCGCCTACGTGGTCATCAACACTCTTAGTTTTGGCCAATTCTGGCCCGTTTCGTGGACTATTACTCACTTTGTTTTGGGGTCCGGTGATTTCCATGATTGAGCGACCCGAGTGCGTTTACGCGTGGGTCATCAACACTCGTGGTTTTGTCGATCTTGACCCGTTTACGTGGACTATTACTCACTGTTTTGGGGTCCCAGCGATTTCCATGGTTGTCGAACCCCAAGGTGTGCTTACGTGTTTTTCGTCAAGACTCACGATTTGGGCGATTTTGGCCGTTTCTTGAACTATTACTATTTTTGTGGTCCCAAGTGATTTCCATGATTGATGAACCCCGGGGTGCGTTTACGTGTCGGTCATCAACACTCACAATTTGGGCCAATTCTGGCCTGTTTCGTGGACTATTACTCACCGTTTTGGGGTCCCAGAGTGATTACCTCGACTGAAGCTCCCCGGGATGCGTTTACGTGTCCGTCGTCAACACTCACAGTTTTGGCCAATTCTGACCCGCTTCGTGGACTATTACTCACCGTTTTGGGGTGAAGAAGTGATTTCCATAGTTGTTGAATCCCAAGGTGTGCTTACATGTCGATCATCAACACGTTTAGTTTTGGCCGATTCTGGCCCGTTTCCTGGACTAACTCACTGTTTTGGGGTCCCGAAGTGATTTCCACTATTGACAAACCTCAGGGTGTGTTTACGTGTCGGTCATCAATACTCGCAGTTTTTGTGGATTCTGACCCGTTTCGTGGACTATTACTCACCTTTTGGGTCCCAAAGCGATTTTCATGGTTGTCGAACCCCAAGGTGTGCATACATGTTGATCGTCAAGACTTCATGATTTGGGCGATTCTAGCCGTTTCTTGGAATATTACTCAGTTTTGTGGTCCCAAGTGATTTCCACAATTGACGAACTCGAGGTGCGTTCACGTGTCGGTCATCTATACTCACAATTTGGGCCAATTCTGGTCCGATTAGTGGAATATTACTCGGTGTTTTGGGTCCCATAGCGATTTCCTAGGCGATAATCCTCGGGTTCGCTTACGTGTCCGTCGTCAACACTCACGATTTTGGCCAATTCTGACCGGTTCGTGGACTATTACTCACCGTTTTGGGGTGCTGAAGTGATTTCCATAGTTGTTGAACCCGAAGGTGCGCTTACGTGTCAGTCATCAACACTCACAAATTTGGCCGATTAGGGCCCTTTCCGTGGACTATTACTCACTGTTTTGGGGTCCCGGAGTGATTTCCACGATTGACGAACCCTGGCGTGCGTTTACGTGTCGGTCATCAACACTCCCGGTTTTTGTGGATTCGGACCTATTTTGTGGACTATTACTCACCGTTTTGGAGGTCCCAAAGCGATTTCCATGGTTGTAGAACCCCAAGGTGTGCTTACGTGTTGGTCGTCAAGACTCGTGAGTTTGGCGATTCTTGCCCGTTTCTTGGACTATTACTCAATTTTTGGTCCCAAAGTGATTTCCATGATTGACGAACCCGGGGTGCGTTTACGTGCGGTCATCAACACTCACAATTTGGGCCAATTCTGGTCCGTTTAGTGGACTATTACTCACTGTTTGGGGTCCGGGCGATTTCCTCGTTGGCGATCCCGGGATGCGTTCGTGTCCGTCGTCAACACTCACAGTTTTGGACAATTTTGACCCGCTTCGTGGACTATTACTCACCGTTTTGGGGTGCGAAGGATTTCCATAGTTGTTGAACCCCAAGGTGCGCTTCGTGTCGGTCATCAACACTCCTAGTTTTGGTGATTCGGTCCGTTTCATGGACTATTACTCATTGTTTTGGATCCGGAGTGATTTCCACGATTGGCGACCCGAGGTGCGTTTACGTGTAGGTCATCAACACTCGCAGTTTTGTCGATTCTGACCCGTTTCGTGGACTATTACTCACCGTTTTGGGGTCCCAAAGCGATTTCCATGGTTGTCGAACCCCAAGGTGTGCTTACCTGTTTTTCGTCAAGACTCACAGTTAGGGCCGATTTTGGCCCGTTTCTTGGACTATTACTATTTTTTGTGGTCCCGAAGTGATTTCCATGATTGATGAACCCCGGGGTGCGTTTACGTGTCGGTCATCAACACTCACAATTTGGGCCAATTCTGGCCTGTTTCGTGGACTATTACTCACCGTTTTGGGGTCCCAGAGTGATTACCTCGACTGAAGCTCCCCGGGATGCGTTTACGTGTCCATCGTCAACACTCACGATTTTGGCCAATTCGACCGCTTCGTGGACTATTACTCACCGTTTTGGGGTGCGAAGTGATTTCCATAGTTGTTGAATCCCAAGGTGTGCTTACGTGTGGTCATCAACACTCTTAGTTTTGGCGATTCGGCCCGTTCATGGACTAACTCACTTTGTTTTGGGGTCCCAAGTGATTTCCACGATTAACAAACCCTAGGGTGCATTTACGTGTTGGTCATCAATACTCGTGGTTTTTGTGGATTCTGACCCGTTTCGTGGACTATTACTCACCATTTTGGGGTCCCAAAGCGATTTCCATGGTTGTCGAACCCCAAGGTGTGCATACGTGTTGGTCGTCAAGACTCGCAGTTTGGGACAATTCTGGCCCGTTTCTTGGAATATTACTCAGTTTTGTGGTCCCGAAGTGATTTCCACGATTGACGAACTCCAGGGTACGTTCACGTGTTGGTCATCTATACTCACAATTTGGGCCAATTCTGGTCTGTTTCGTGGACTACTACTCACTGTTTTGGGTCCCATAGCGATTTCCTCGACTGACAATCCTCGGGTTGCGTTTACGTGTCCATCGTCAACACTCACGGTTTTGGCGAATTCTGACCCGTTCATGGACTATTACTCACCGTTTTGGGGTGCGGTGATTTCCATAGTTGTTGAACCCGAAGGTGCGCTTACGTGTCGGTCATCAACACTTTCGCACTTTTGGCGATTCGGCCCTTTTTCGTGGACTATTACTCGCTGTTTTTGGGTGCGAAGTGATTTCCACGATTGCGAACCCGGGGTGTGTTTACGTGTCGGTCATCAACACTCACAATTTGGGCCAATTCTGGTCCGTTTAGTGGACTATTACTCACCGTTTTGCGGTCCTAGAGTGATTTCCTCGTTGACGATCCCCGGATGCGTTTACGTGTCCGTCATCAACATCACAGATTTTGGCCAATTCGACCCGCTTCGTGGACTATTACTCACCGTTTTGGGGTGCGAAGTGATTTCCATAGTTGTTGAATCCCAAGGTGTGCTTACGTGCGGTTATCAACACTCTCGATTTTGGCGATTCTGCCCGCTTCATGGACTAACTCACCGTTTTGGGGTCCGGTGATTTCCACGTTTGACGAACCCGGGGGTGCATTTACGTGTCGGTCATCAATACTCACGGTTTTGTGGATTCTGACCCGTTTAGTGGACTATTACTCACCTTTTGGGTCCCAAAGCGATTTTCATGGTTGTCGAACCCCAAGGTGTGCATACATGTTGATCGTCAAGACTTGCGGTTTGGGGCGATTCTAGCCCGTTCTTGGAATATTACTCAGTTTTGTGGTCCCAAGTGATTTCCACAATTGACGAACTCCGGGTGCGTTCACGTGTCGGTCATCTATACTCACAATTTGGGCCAATTCTGGTCCGATTAGTGGAATATTACTCATGTTTTGGGTCCCATAGCGATTTCCTAGACTGATAATCCTCGGGTTCCGCTTACGTGTCCGTCGTCAACACTCACAGTTTTCGCCAATTCTGACCCGGTTCGTGGACTATTACTCACCGTTTTGGGGTGCCGAAGTGATTTCCATAGTTGTTGAACCCGAAGGTGCGCTTACGTGTCTGTCATCAACACTCACAAATTTGACCGATTAGGGCCCTTTCCGTGGACTATTACTCACTGTTTTGGGGTCCCGGAGTGATTTCCACGATTGACGAACCCTGGCGTGCGTTTACGTGTCGGTCATCAACACTCCCGGTTTTGTGGATTCGACCTATTTTGTGGACTATTACTCACCGTTTTGGGGTCCCAAAGCAATTTCCATGGTTGTAGAACCCCAAGGTGTGCTTACGTGTTGGTCGTCAAGACTCGTGGTTTGGCGATTCTTGCCCGTTTCTTGGACTATTACTCAATTTTTTGGTCCCAAAGTGATTTCCATGATTTACGAACCCCGGGGTGCGTTTACGTGCCGGTCATCAACACTCACAATTTGGGCCAATTCTGGTCCGTTTCGTGGACTATTACTCACTGTTTCGGGGTCCCGGGGCGATTTCCTCGACTGGCGATCCCCGGGATGCGTTTACGTGTCCGTCGTCAACACTCACAGTATTGGACAATTTTGACCCGCTTCGTGGACTATTACTCATCGTTTTGGGGTGCCGAAGGGATTTCCATAGATGTTGAACCCCAAGGTGCGCCTACGTATCAGTCATCAACACTCCTAGTTTTGGTCGATTCTGGTCCGTTTCATACACTATTACTCATTGTTTTTGGATCCCGGAGTGATTTCCACGATTGACGACCGCGGGGTGCGTTTACGTGTAGGTCATCAACAGTCGCAGTTTTTGTCGATTCTGACCCGTTTCGTGGACTATTACTCACCGTTATGGGGTCCCAAAGCGATTTCCATGGTTGTCGAACCCCAAGGTGTGCTTACGTGTTTTTCGTCAAGACTCGCAGTTTGGGCCGATTTTGACCCGTTTCTTGCACTATTACTATTTTTGTGGTCCCAAGTGATTTCCATGATTGATGAACCCGGGTGCGCGTTACGTGTCGGTCATCAACACTCACCAATTGGGCCAATTCTGGTCCGTTTAGTGGACTATTACTCACCGTTTTGGGGTCCCAGGTGATTACCTCGTTGACGATCCACGGGATGCGTTTACGTGTCCATCGTCAACACTCACAGTTTTGGCCAATTCTGACCCGCTTCGTGGACTATTACTCACCGTTATGGGGTGCCGAAGTGATTTCCATAGTTGTTGAATCCCAAGGTGTGCTTACGTGTCGGTCATCAACACTCTTAGTTTTGGCCGATTCTGGCCCGTTTCATGGACTAACTCACTGTTTTGGGGTCCCAAGTGATTTCCGATTAACAAACCCGGGGTGCATTTACGTGTTGGTCATCAATACTCGTGGTTTTTGTGGATTCTGACCCGTTTCGTGGACTATTACTCACCATTTTGGGGTCCCAAAGCGATTTCCATGGTTGTCGAACCCCAAGGTGTGCATACGTGTTGGTCGTCAAGACTCGCAGTTTGGGACAATTCTGGCCCGTTTCTTGGAATATTACTCAGTTTTGTGGTCCCGAAGTGATTTCCACGATTGACGAACTCCAGGGTACGTTCACGTGTTGGTCATCTATACTCACAATTTGGGCCAATTCTGGTCTGTTTCGTGGACTACTACTCACTGTTTTGGGTCCCATAGCGATTTCCTCGACTGACAATCCTCGGGTTGCGTTTACGTGTCCATCGTCAACACTCACAGTTTTGGCGAATTCTGACCCGGTTCATGGACTATTACTCACCGTTTTGGGGTGCCGAAGTGATTTCCATAGTTGTTGAACCCGAAGGTGCGCTTACGTGTCGGTCATCAACACTCGCACTTTTCGCTGATTCTGGCCCTTTTCGTGGACTATTACTCGCTGTTTTTGGGTCTGGAAGTGATTTCCACGATTGACGAACCCCGGGGTGTGTTTACGTGTCGGTCATCAACACTCACAATTTGGGCCAATTCTGGTCCGTTTCGTGGACTATTACTCACCGTTTTGCGGTCCTAGAGTGATTTCCTCGACGGACGATCCCCGGGATGCGTTTACGTGTCCGTCATCAACAGTCACAGTTTTGGCCAATTCTGACCCGCTTCGTGGACTATTACTCACCGTTTTGGGGTGCCGAAGTGATTTCCATAGTTGTCGAATCCCAAGGTGTGCTTACGTCTGGGTTATCAACACTCTCAGTTTTGGCCGATTCTGGCCCGTTTCATGGACTAACTCACCGTTTTGGGGTCCCGAAGTGATTTCCACGTTTGACGAACCCCAGGGTGCATTTACGTGTCGGTCATCAATACTCACGGTTTTTGTGGATTCTGACCCGTTTCGTGGACTATTACTCACCTTTTGGGTCCCAAAGCGATTTTCATGGTTGTCGAACCCCAAGGTGTGCATACATGTTGATCGTCAAGACTTGCAGTTTGGGACGATTCTAGCCCGTTTCTTGGAATATTACTCAGTTTTGTGGTCCCGAAGTGATTTCCACAATTTACGAACTCCGGGGTGCGTTCACGTGTCGGTCATCTATACTCACAATTTGGGCCAATTCTGGTCCGATTCGTGGAATATTACTCAGTGTTTTGGGTCCCATAGCGATTTCCTAGACTGATAATCCTCGGGTTCCGCTTACGTGTCCGTCGTCAACACTCACAGTTTTCGCCAATTCTGACCCGGTTCGTGGACTATTACTCACCGTTTTGGGGTGCCGAAGTGATTTCCATAGTTGTTGAACCCGAAGGTGCGCTTACGTGTCTGTCATCAACACTCACAAATTTGACCGATTAGGGCCCTTTCCGTGGACTATTACTCACTGTTTTGGGGTCCCGGAGTGATTTCCACGATTGACGAACCCTGGCGTGCGTTTACGTGTCGGTCATCAACACTCCCGGTTTTTGTGGATTCGGACCTATTTTGTGGACTACAACTCATCGTTTTGGGGGTCCCAAAGCAATTTCCATGGTTGTAGAACCCCAAGGTGTGCTTACGTGTTGGTCGTCAAGACTCGTAGTTTGGCCGATTCTTGCCCGTTTCTTGGACTATTACTCAATTTTTTGGTCCCAAAGTGATTTCCATGATTTACGAACCCCGGGGTGCGTTTACGTGCCGGTCATCAACACTCACAATTTGGGCCAATTCTGGTCCGTTTCGTGGACTATTACTCACTGTTTCGGGGTCCCGGGGCGATTTCCTCGACTGGCGATCCCCGGGATGCGTTTACGTGTCCGTCGTCAACACTCACAGTATTGGACAATTTTGACCCGCTTCGTGGACTATTACTCATCGTTTTGGGGTGCCGAAGGGATTTCCATAGATGTTGAACCCCAAGGTGCGCCTACGTATCAGTCATCAACACTCCTAGTTTTGGTCGATTCTGGTCCGTTTCATACACTATTACTCATTGTTTTTGGATCCCGGAGTGATTTCCACGATTGACGACCGCGGGGTGCGTTTACGTGTAGGTCATCAACAGTCGCAGTTTTTGTCGATTCTGACCCGTTTCGTGGACTATTACTCACCGTTATGGGGTCCCAAAGCGATTTCCATGGTTGTCGAACCCCAAGGTGTGCTTACGTGTTTTTCGTCAAGACTCGCAGTTTGGGCCGATTTTGACCCGTTTCTTGCACTATTACTATTTTTTGTGGTCCCGAAGTGATTTCCATGATTGATGAACCCCGGGGTGCGTTTACGTGTCGGTCATCAACACTCACCAATTGGGCCAATTCTGGTCCGTTTCGTGGACTATTACTCACCGTTTTGGGGTCCCAGAGTGATTACCTCGACTGACGATCCACGGGATGCGTTTACGTGTCCATCGTCAACACTCACAGTTTTGGCCAATTCTGACCCGCTTCGTGGACTATTACTCACCGTTATGGGGTGCCGAAGTGATTTCCATAGTTGTTGAATCCCAAGGTGTGCTTACGTGTCGGTCATCAACACTCTTAGTTTTGGCCGATTCTGGCCCGTTTCATGGACTAACTCACTGTTTTGGGGTCCCGAAGTGATTTCCACGATTAACAAACCCCAGGGTGCATTTACGTGTTGGTCATCAATACTCGTGGTTTTTGTGGATTCTGACCCGTTTCGTGGACTATTACTCACCATTTTGGGGTCCCAAAGCGATTTCCATGGTTGTCGAACCCCAAGGTGTGCATACGTGTTGGTCGTCAAGACTCGCAGTTTGGGACAATTCTGGCCCGTTTCTTGGAATATTACTCAGTTTTGTGGTCCCGAAGTGATTTCCACGATTGACGAACTCCAGGGTACGTTCACGTGTTGGTCATCTATACTCACAATTTGGGCCAATTCTGGTCTGTTTCGTGGACTACTACTCACTGTTTTGGGTCCCATAGCGATTTCCTCGACTGACAATCCTCGGGTTGCGTTTACGTGTCCATCGTCAACACTCACAGTTTTGGCGAATTCTGACCCGGTTCATGGACTATTACTCACCGTTTTGGGGTGCGGTGATTTCCATAGTTGTTGAACCCGAAGGTGCGCTTACGTGTCGGTCATCAACACTTTGCACTTTTCGCCGATTCGGCCCTTTCGTGGACTATTACTCGCTGTTTTTGGGTCTGGAAGTGATTTCCACGATTGACGAACCCCGGGGTGTGTTTACGTGTCGGTCATCAACACTCACAATTTGGGCCAATTCTGGTCCGTTTCGTGGACTATTACTCACCGTTTTGCGGTCCTAGAGTGATTTCCTCGACGGACGATCCCCGGGATGCGTTTACGTGTCCGTCATCAACAGTCACAGTTTTGGCCAATTCTGACCCGCTTCGTGGACTATTACTCACCGTTTTGGGGTGCCGAAGTGATTTCCATAGTTGTCGAATCCCAAGGTGTGCTTACGTCTGGGTTATCAACACTCTCAGTTTTGGCCGATTCTGGCCCGTTTCATGGACTAACTCACCGTTTTGGGGTCCCGAAGTGATTTCCACGTTTGACGAACCCCAGGGTGCATTTACGTGTCGGTCATCAATACTCACGGTTTTTGTGGATTCTGACCCGTTTCGTGGACTATTACTCACCTTTTGGGTCCCAAAGCGATTTTCATGGTTGTCGAACCCCAAGGTGTGCATACATGTTGATCGTCAAGACTCGCAGTTTGGGACGATTCTAGCCCGTTTCTTGGAATATTACTCAGTTTTGTGGTCCCGAAGTGATTTCCACAATTTACGAACTCCGGGGTGCGTTCACGTGTCGGTCATCTATACTCACAATTTGGGCCAATTCTGGTCCGATTCGTGGAATATTACTCAGTGTTTTGGGTCCCATAGCGATTTCCTAGACTGATAATCCTCGGGTTCCGCTTACGTGTCCGTCGTCAACACTCACTCATTTTCGCCAATTCTCACCCGGTTCGTGGACTATTACTCACCGCTTTGGGGTGCCAAGTGATTTATAGTTGTTGAACCCAAGGTGCGCTTACGTGGTCACTATCAACACTCACAAATTTGACCGATTAGGGCCCTTTCCGTGGACTATTACTCACTGCTTTGGGGTCCCGAGTGATTTCCACGATTGACGAAACCCTCATCGCTTACGTGTCGGTCATCAACACTCCCGGTTTTGTGGATTCGACCTATTTTGTGGACTATTAACTCATCGCTTTGGGGGTCCCAAAGCAATTTCCATGGTTGTAGAACCCCAAGGTGTGCTTACGTGTTGGTCGTCAAGACTCGTGGTTTGGCCGATTCTTGCCCGCTTTCTTGGACTATTACTCAATTTTTGGTCCCAAAGTGATTTCCATGATTTACGAACCCGGGTGCGCGCTACGTGCGGTCATCAACACTCACAATTTGGGCCAATTCTGGTCCGCTTTAGTGGACTATTACTCACTGCTTTGGGTCCCGGGCGATTTCCTCGATCGGCGATCCTCGGATGCGCTTACGTGTCCGTCGTCAACACTCACAGATTGGACAATTTTGACCCGCTTGGACTATTACTCATCGCTTTGGGGTGCCAAGGATTTCCATAGATGTTGAACCCCAAGGTGCGCCTACGTGTCGATCATCAACACTCCTAGTTTTGGTCGATTCTCGTCCGTTTCATACACTATTACTCATTGTTTTGGATCCCGAGTGATTTCCACGATTGACGAACCCCAAGTGCGTTTACGTGTAGGTCATCAACAAATGCAGTTTTGTCGATTCTCACCTGCTTTAGTGGACTATTACTCACCGTTATGGGGTCCCAAAGCGATTTCCATGGTTGTCGAACCCCAAGGTGTGCTTACGTGTTTTTCGTCAAGACTCGCAGCTTGGGCGATTTTGACCTGCTTCTTGCACTATTACTATTTTTGTGGTCCCAAGTGATTTCCATGATTGATGAACCCTGGGTGCGTTTACGTGTCGGCCATCAACACTCACCAATTGGGCCAATTCTGGTCCGCTTTGTGGACTATTACTCACCGCTTTGGGGTCCCAGAGTGATTACCTCGATCGACGATCCACGGGATGCGTTTACGTGTCCATCGTCAACACTCACAGTTTTGGCCAATTCTGACCCGCTTCGTGGACTATTACTCACCGTTATGGGGTGCCGAAGTGATTTCCATAGTTGTTGAATCCCAAGGTGTGCTTACGTGTCGGTCATCAACACTCTTAGTTTTGGCCGATTCTGGCCCGTTTCATGGACTAACTCACTGTTTTGGGGTCCCGAAGTGATTTCCACGATTAACAAACCCTGTGGTGCATTTACGTGTTGGTCATCAATACTGTGGTTTTGTGGATTCGACCCGCTTTGTGGACTATTACTCACCATTTTGGGGTCCCAAAGCGATTTCCATGGTTGTCGAACCCCAAGGTGTGCATACGTGTTGGTCGTCAAGACTCGCAGCTTTGGGACAATTCTCGCCCGCTTCTTGGAATATTACTCAGCTTTGTGGTCCCAAGTGATTTCCACGATTGACGAACCTGGGGTACGCTTCACGTGTTGGTCATCTATACTCACAATTTGGGCCAATTCTCGTCCTGCTTTCGTGGACTACTACTCACCGTTTTGGGTCCCATAGCGATTTCTCGATCGACAATCCTCGGGTTGCGTTTACGTGTCCATCGTCAACACTCACAGCTTTGGCGAATTCTGACCCGTTCATGGACTATTACTCACCGCTTTGGGGTGCCAAGTGATTTATAGTTGTTGAACCCAAGGTGCGCTTACGTGTCGGTCATCAACACTGCACTTTTCACGATTCGCCCTTTTCGTGGACTATTACTCACTGTTTTTGGGTCCGAAGTGATTTCCACGATTGATTTAACCCCGGTGTGTTTACGTGTCGGTCATCAACACTCACAATTTGGGCCAATTCTGGTCCGTTTCGTGGACTATTACTCACCGCTTTGGGGTCCTAGAGTGATTTCTCGACGACGATCCTCGGATGCGCTTACGTGTCCGTCATCAACACCACAGCTTTTGGCCAATTCGACCCGCTTGTGGACTATTACTCACCGCTTTGGGGTGCCAAGTGATTTCCATAGTTGTCGAATCCCAAGGTGTGCTTACGTGTGGTTATCAACACTCTCGCTTTTGGCCGATTCTGGCCCGCTTCATGGACTAACTCACCGCTTTGGGGTCCCAAGTGATTTCCGCTTGATGAACCCTGGGTGCATTTACGTGTCGGTCATCAATACTCACGGTTTTTGTGGATTCTGACCCGTTTCGTGGACTATTACTCGCTGTTTTGGGGTCCCAAAGCGTTTTCCATGGTTGTAGAACCCCAAGGTGTGCTTACGTGTTGGTCGCCAAGACTCGTAGTTTGGGCCTATTCTTGCCCGTTTCTTGGACTATTACTCAGTTTTGTGTTCCCAAGTTGATTTCCATGATTGACGAATCCCGGGGTGCGTTTACGTGCCGGTCATCAACACTCAAAATTTGGGCCAATTCTGTTCCGTTTCGTGGACTATTACTCACTGTTTTGGGGTCCCAGAGCGATTTCCTCGACTGACGATCCCCGGGATGCGTTTACGTGTCCGTCGTCAACACTCACAGTATTGGACAATTCTGACCCGCTTCATGGACTATTACTCATCGTTTTGGGGTGTCGAAGTGATTTCCATAGTTGTTGAACACCAAGGTGCGCCTACGTGTCGGTCATCAACACTCTTAGTTTTGGCCAATTCTGGCCCGTTTCGTGGACTATTACTCACTGTTTTGGGGTCCCGGAGTGATTTCCACGATTGACGACCCCGGGGTGCGTTTACGCGTAGGTCATCAACACTCGCAGTTTTTGTCGATCTTGACCCGTTTCGTGGACTATTACTCACCGTTTTGGGGTCCCAAAGCGATTTCCATGGTTGTCGAACCCCAAGGTGTGCTTACGTGTTTTTCGTCAAGACTCACAGTTTGGGCCGATTTTGGCCTGTTTCTTGGACTATTACTATTTTTTGTGGTCCCGAAGTGATTTCCATGATTGACGAACCCTGGGGTGCGTTTACGTGTCGGTCATCAACACTCACAATTTGGGCCAATTCTGGTCCGTTTTGTGGGCTATTACTCACCATTTTGGGGTCCCAGAGTGATTACCTCGACTGACGATCCCCGGGATGTGTTTACGTGTCCGTCGTCAACACTCACAGTTTTGGCCAATTCTGACCCGCTTCGTGGACTATTACTCACCGTTTTGGGGTGCCGAAGTGATTTCCATAGTTGTTGAATCCCAAGGTGTGCTTACATGTCGATCATCAACAATCTTAGTTTTGGCCGATTCTGGCCCGTTTCATGGACTAACTCACTGTTTTGGGGTCCCGAAGTGATTTCCACGATTGACAAACCCCAGGGTGCGTTTACGTGTCGGTCATCAATACTCGCGGTTTTTGTGGATTCTGACCCGTTTCGTGGACTATTACTCACCTTTTGCGTCCCAAAGCGATTTTCATGGTTGTCGAACCCCAAGGTGTGCATACGTGTTGGTCGTCAAGACTCGCAGTTTGGGATGATTCTAGCCCGTTTCTTGGAATATTACTCAGTTTTGTGGTCCCGAAGTGATTTCTACAATTGACGAACTCCGGGGTGCATTCACGTGTCGGTCATCTATACTCACAATTCTGGTCCGTTTCGTGGACTATTACTCACTGTTTTGGGTCCCATAGCGACTTCCTCGACTGACAATCCTCGGGTTGCGTTTACGTGTCCATCGTCGACACTCACAGTTTTGGCGAATTCTGACCCGGTTCATGGACTATTACTCACCGTTTTGGGGTGCCGAAGTGATTTCCATAGTTGTTGAACCCGAAGGTGCGCTTACGTGTCGGTCATCAACAATCGCACTTTTCGCCGATTCTGGCCCTTTTCGTGGACTATTACTCACTGTTTTTGGGTCCGGAAGTGATTTCCACAATTGACGAACCTCGGGGTGCGTTTATGTGTCGGTCATCAACAGTCATAATTTCAGCCAATTCTGGCCTGTTTCGTGGACTATTACTCACCGTTTTGGGGTCCCAGAGCGATTTCCACGAATGATGAACCCTAGGGTGCGTTTACGTGTCTGTCGTCAACACTCAAAGTTTTGGCCAATTCTGACCCGCTTTGTGGACTATTACTCACCGTTTTGGGGTGCCGAAGTCATTTCCATAGTTGTTGAATCCCAAGGTGTGCTTATGTGTGGGTTATCAACACTCTCAGTTTTGGCCGATTCTGGACCGTTTCATGGACTAACTCACTGTTTTGGGGTCCCGAAGTGATTTCCACGTTTGACGAACCCCAGGGTGCATTTACGTGTCGGTCATCAATACTCGCGTTTTTTGTAGATTCTGACCCGTTTCGTGGACTATTACTCACCGTTTGGGGGGTCCCAAAGCGATTTCCATGGTTGTAGAACCCCAAGGTGTGCTTACGTGTTGGTCGTCAAGACTCGTAGTTTTAGCCGATTCTTGCCCGTTTCTTGGACTATTACTTAGTTTTGTGGTCCCGAAGTGATTTCCATGATTGACGAATCCCGGGGTGAGTTTATGTGCCGGTCATCAACACTCACAATTTGGGCCAATTCTGGTCCGTTTCGTGGACTATTACTCACTGTTTTGGGGTCCCAGAGCAATTTCCTCGACTGACGATCCTCGGGATGCGTTTACGTGTCCGTCGTCAACACTCACAGTTTTGGCCAATTCTAACCCGCTTCTTGGACTATTACTCACCGTTTTGGGGTGCCGAAGTGATTTCCATAGTTGTTGAACCCCAAGTTGCGCTTACCTGTCGCTCATCAACACTCGCAGTTTTGGCCGATTTTGGCTTTTCTCGTGTACTATTACTCACTGTTTTGGGGTCCCGGAGTGATTTCCACGATTGACGAATCCCGAGGTGCGTTTAGGTGTCGGTCATCAACACTCGCGGTTTTTGTGGATTCTGACCCGTTTCGTGGACTATTACTCACCGTTTTGGGGGTCCCAAAGCGATTTCCATGGTTGTAGAACCCCAAGGTGTGCTTATGTGTTGGTCGCCAAGACTCATAGTTTGGGCCGATTCTTGCCCGTTTCATGGACTATTACTCAGTTTGTGGTCCTGAAGTGATTTCCACGATTGACGAACCCCGGGGTGCGTTTACGTGCCGGTCATCAACACTCACAATTTGGGCCAATTCTGGTCCATTTCGTGGACTATTACTCACTGTTTTGGGGTCCAGAGCGATTTCGTCGACTGACGATCCCCGGGATGCGTTTACGTTCCGTCGTCAACACTCACAGTTTTGGCCAATTCTGACCCGCTTCATGGACTATTACTCACCGTTTTGGGGTGCCGAAGTGATTTCCATAGATGTTGAACCCCAAGGTGTGCTTACGTGTCGGTCATCAACACTCTTAGTTTTGGCCGATTCTGGCCCTTTTCGTGGACTATTACTCACCCCGGGGTGCGTTTACGTGTCGGTCATCAACACTCGCGGTTTTTGTCTATTTTGACCCGTTTCGTGGACTATTACTCACCGTTTTGGGGACCCAATGAGATTTCCATGGTTGTCGAACCCCACGGTGTGCTTACGTGTTGGTCGTCAAGACTCGCAGATTGGGCCGATTCTGGCCCGTTTCTTGGACTATTACTAAGTTTTGTGGTCCTCAAGTGTTTTCCATGATTGATGAATCCGGGGAGTGCGTTTACGTGCGGTCATCAACACTCACAACTTGGGCCAATTCTGGTCTGCTTGTGGACTATTACCCATAGTTTTGGGGTCCCAGAGTGATTTCCTCGACTCACGATCCCGGGATGCATTTACGTGTCCGTCGTCAACACTCACAGTTTTGGCCAATTCTGACCCGCTTCGTGGACTATTACTCACCGTTTTGGGGTGCCGAAGTGATTTCCATAGTTGTTGAATCCCAAGGTGTGCTTACGTGTCGGTCATCAACACTCTCGCTTTTGGCGATTCTCGCCCGCTTCAAGGACTAACTCACTGCTTTTGGGGTCCCGGTGATTTCCACGAATGACGAACCCCAGGGTGCGTTTACGTGTCGGTCATCAATACTCGCGGTTTTTGTGGATTCTGACCCATTTCGTGGACTATTACTCACCGTTTTGGGGTCCCAAAGCGATTTTCATGGTTGTCGAAGCCCAAGGTGGGCATACATGTTGGTCGTCAAGACTCGCAGCTTTGGGACGATTCTGCCCGCTTCTTGAATATTACTCAGTTTTGTTGTCCAAGTGATTTCCACGATTGATTAACTCCGGGTGCGTCCACGTGTCGGTCATCTATACTCACAATTTGGGCCAATTCTGGTCCATTTCGTGGACTATTACTCAGTGTTTTGGGTCCTAGAGCGATTTCCTCGACTAACAATCCTCGGGTTGCGTTTACGTGTCCGTCGTCAACACTCACAGTTTTGGCCAATTCTGACCCGGTTCGTGGACTATTACTAATCGTTTTGGGGTGCCGAAGTGATTTCCATAATTGTTGAACCCGAAGGTGCGCTTACGAGTCGGTCATCAACACTCACAGTTTTGGCCGATCCTGGCCCTTTCCGTGGACCATTACTCACTGTTTTGGGGTCCCGGAGTTATTTCCACGATTGACGAATCCCGATGTGCGTTTAGGTGTCGGTCATCAACACTCGTGGTTTTTGTGGATTCTGGCCCGGTTCGTGGACTATTACTCACCGTTTTGGGGTCCCAAAGCGATTTCCATGGTTGTCGAACCCAAAGGTGTGCTTATGTGTTGGTCGTCAAGACTTCAGATTTGGCGATTCTGCCCGTTTCTTGGAATATTACTCAGTTTTGTGGTCCCGAAGTGATTTCCACGATTGACGAACCTCGGGGTGCGTTTACGTGCCGGTCATCAACACTCACAATTTGGGCCAATTCTGGTCCGTTTCGTGGACTATTACTCACTGTTTTGGGGTCCCAGAGTGATTTCCTCGACTGACGATCCTCGGGATGCGTTTACGTGTCCGTCGTCAACACTCACACTTTTCGCCAATTCTGACCCGGTTCTTGGACTAGTACTCACCGTTTTCGGGTGCCGAAGTGATTTCCATAGTTGTTGAACCCCAAGTTGTGCTTACGTGTCGCTCATCAACACTCGTAGTTTTGGCCGATTTTGGCTTTTCTCGTTTACTATTACTCACTGTTTTGGGGTCCCGGAGTGATTTCCATCATTGACGAATCCCGAGGTGCGCTTACGTGTCGGTCATCAACACTCGCGGTTTTTGAGGATTCTGACCCGTTTCGTGGACTATTACTCACCGTTTTGGGGGTCCCAAAGCGATTTCCATGGTTGTAGAACCCCAAGGTGTGCTTACGTGTTGGTCGTCAAGACTCATAGTTTGGGCCGATTCTTGCCCGTTTCATGGACTATTACTTAGTTTTGTGGTCCCGAAGTGATTTCCACGATTGACGAACCCCGGGGTGCGTTTACATGCCGGTCATCAACACTCACAATTTGGGCCAATTCTGGTCCGTTTCGTGGACTATTACTCACTGTTTTGGGGTCCCAGAGTGATTTCCTCGACTGACGATCCTCGGGATGCGTTTACGTGTCCGTCATCAACACTCACACTTTTGGCCAATTCTGACCCGCTTCTTGGACTATTACTCACCGTTTTGGGGTGCCGAAGTGATTTCCATAGTTGTTGTACACCAAGTTGCGCTTACGTGTCGCTCATCAACACTCGCAGTTTTGGCTTTTCTCGTGGACTATTACTCACTGTTTTGTGGTCCCGGAGTGATTTCCATGATTGACGAATCCCGAGGTGCGTTTAGGTGTCGGTCATCAACACTCGTGGTTTTTGTGGATTCTGGCCCGTTTCGTGGACTATTACTCACCGTTTTGGGGTCCCAAAGCGATTTCCATGGTTGTCGAACCCCAAGTTGTGCTTACGTGTTGGTCGTCAAGACTCGCAGTTTGGGCCGATTCTGGCCCATTTCATGGAATATTACTCACCGTTTTGGGGTCTCGGAGCGATTTCCATGGTTGTCGAACCCCAAGTTGTGCTTACGTGTTGGTCGTCAAGACTCATAGTTTGGGCCGATTCTTGCCCGTTTCATGGACTATTACTCGGTTTTGTGGTCCCGAAGTGATTTCCACGATTGATTTAACCCGAGGTGCGTTTACTTGCCGGTCATCAACCCTCACAATTTGGGCCAATTCTGGTCCGTTTCGTGACCTATTACTCACTGTTTTGGGGTCCCAGAGTGATTTCCTCGACTGACGATCCTCGGGATGCGTTTACGTGTCCGTCGTCAACACTCACACTTTTGGCCAACTCTGACCCGCTTCTTGGACTATTACTCACCGTTTTGGGGTGCCGAAGTGAATTCCATAGTTGTTGAACCCCAAGTTGCGCTTACGTGTCGCTCATCAACACTCGCAGTTTTGGCTGATTTTGGCTTTTCTCGTGGACTATTACTCACTGTTTTGTGGTCCCGGAGTGATTTCCACGATTGACGAATCCGAGGTGCGTTTAGGTGTCGGTCATCAACAATCGCGGTTTTGTGGATTTTGGCCCGCTTAGTGGACTATTACTCACCGCTTTGGGGTCCCAGCGATTTCCATGGTTGTCAAACCCCAAGGTGTGCTTATGTGTTGGTCGTCAAGACTCGCAGTTTGGGCCGATTCTGGCCCGTTTCTTGGACTATTACTCAGTTTTGTGGTCTCAAAGTGATTTCCACGATTGACTTAACCGAGTGCGTTTACGTGCCGGTCATCAACACTCACAATTTGGGCCAGTTCTGGTCCGTTTCGTGGAATATTACTCACCGTTTTGGGGTCCCAGAGCTATTTCCTCGACTAACGATCCCCGGAACGCGTTTACGTGTCCGTCGTCAACAATCATAGTATTGGCCAATTCTGACCCGCTTCATGGACTATTACTCACCGCTTTGGGGTGCCGAAGTGATTTCCATAGTTGTTGAACCCCAAGGTGCGCTTACGTGTTGGTCATCAACACTCTTAGTTTTGTCCGATTCTGTCCCGTTTCATGGACTATTACTCACTGTTTTGGGGTCCCGGAGTGATTTCCACGATTGACGAACCCCGGAGTGCGTTTACATGTCGGTCATCAACACTCGCGGTTTTTGTCGATTCTGACCTGTTTCGTGGACTATTACTCACTGTTTAGGGGTCCCAAAGCGATTTCCATGGTTGTCGAACCCCAAGTTGTGCTTATGTGGTGGTCGTCAAGACTCGCAATTCGGCCCGATTTTGGCCCGTTTCTTGGACTATTACTAATTTTTGTGGTCCCGAAGTAATTTCCATGATTGATGAACCCCGGGGTGCGTTTACGTGTCGGTCATCAACACTCACAATTTGGGCCAATTCTGGTCCGTTTCATGGACTATTACTCACCGTTTTGGGGTCCCAGAGTGATTTCCTCGACTGATGATCCCCGGGATACGTTTACGTGTCCGTCATCAACACTCACAGTTTTGGCCAATTCTGACCCGGTTCGTGGACTATTACTCACCGTTTTGGGGTGCTGAAGTGATTTCCATACTTTTTGAACCCGAAGGTGCGCTTACGTGTCGGTCATCAACACTCACAGTTTTGGCCGGTTCTGGCCCTTTCCGTGCACTATTACTCACTGTTTTGGGGTCCCGGAGTGATTTCCATGATTGACGAACCCCGGGGTGCGTTTATGTGTGGGTCATCAACACTCCCGGTTTTTGAGGATTCTGACCCGTTTCGTGGACTATTACTCTCCGTTTTGGGGGTCCCAAAGCGATTTCCATGGTTGTAGAACCCCAAGGTGTGCTTATGTGTTGGTCGTCAAGACTCATAGTTTGGGCCGATTCTTGCCCGTTTCATGGACTATTACTCAGTTTTGTGGTCCCGAAGTGATTTCCACGATTAACGAACCCCGGGGTGCGTTTACATGCCGGTCATCAACACTCACAATTTGGGCCAATTCTGGTCCGTTTCATGGACTATTACTCACTGTTTTGGGGTCCGAGAGCGATTTCCTCGACTGACGATCCTCGGGATGCGTTTACATGTCCGTCGTCAACACTCACACTTTTGGCCAATTCTGACCCGCTTCTTGGACTATTACTCACTGTTTTGGGGTGCCGAAGTGATTTCCATAGATGTTGAACCCCAAGGTGTGCTTACGTGTCGGTCATCAACAATCTTAGTTTTGGCCGATTCTGGCCCTTTTCGTGGACTATTACTCACCCCGGGGTGCGTTTACGTGTCGGTCATCAACACTCGCGGTTTTTGTCTATTTTGACCCGTTTCGTGGACTATTACTCACCGTTTTGGGGACCCAATGAGATTTCCATGGTTGTCGAACCCCACGGTGTGCTTACGTGTTGGTCGACAAGACTCGCAGATTGGGCCGATTCTGGCCCGTTTCTTGGACTATTACTAAGTTTTGTGGTCCTGAAGTGTTTTCCATGATTGATGAATCCCGGGGTGCGTTTACGTGCCGGTCATCAACACTCACAACTTGGGCCAATTCTGGTCTGTTTCGTGGACTATTACCCATAGTTTTGGGGTCCCAGAGTGATTTCCTCGACTCACGATCCCCGGGATGCATTTACGTGTCCGTCGTCAACACTCACAGTTTTGGCCAATTCTGACCCGCTTCGTGGACTATTACTCACCGTTTTGGGGTGCCGAAGTGATTTCCATAGTTGTTGAATCCCAAGGTGTGCTTACGTGTCGGTCATCAACACTCTCAGTTTTGGCCGATTCTGGCCCGTTTCAAGGACTAACTCACTGTTTTGGGGTCCCGAAGTGATTTCCACGAATGACGAACCCCAGGGTGCGTTTACGTGTCGGTCATCAATACTCGCGGTTTTTGTGGATTCTGACCCATTTCGTGGACTATTACTCACCGTTTTGGGGTCCCAAAGCGATTTTCATGGTTGTCGAAGCCCAAGGTGGGCATACATGTTGGTCGTCAAGACTCGCAGTTTGGGACGATTCTGGCCCGTTTCTTGGAATATTACTCAGTTTTGTTGTCCCGAAGTGATTTCCACGATTGACGAACTCCGGGGTGCGTCCACGTGTCGGTCATCTATACTCACAATTTGGGCCAATTCTGGTCTGTTTCATGGACTATTACTCATTGTTTTGGGTCCTAGAGCGATTTCCTCGACTAACAATCCTCGGGTTGCGTTTACGTGTCTGTCGTCAACACTCACAGTTTTGGCCAATTCTGACCCGGTTCGTGGACTATTACTAATCGTTTTGGGGTGCCGAAGTGATTTCCATAATTGTTGAACCCGAAGGTGCGCTTACGAGTCGGTCATCAACACTCACAGTTTTGGCCGATCCTGGCCCTTTCCGTGGACCATTACTCACTGTTTTGGGGTCCCGGAGTTATTTCCACGATTGACGAATCCCGATGTGCGTTTAGGTGTCGGTCATCAACACTCGTGGTTTTTGTGGATTCTGGCCCGGTTCGTGGACTATTACTCACCGTTTTGGGGTCCCAAAGCGATTTCCATGGTTGTCGAACCCAAAGGTGTGCTTATGTGTTGGTCGTCAAGACTCGCAGTTTCGGCCGATTCTGGCCCGTTTCTTGGAATATTACTCAGTTTTGTGGTCCCGAAGTGATTTCCACGATTGACGAACCTCGGGGTGCGTTTACGTGCCGGTCATCAACACTCACAATTTGGGCCAATTCTGGTCCGTTTCGTGGACTATTACTCACTGTTTTGGGGTCCCAGAGTGATTTCCTCGACTGACGATCCTCGGGATGCGTTTACGTGTCCGTCGTCAACACTCACACTTTTCGCCAATTCTGACCCGGTTCTTGGACTAGTACTCACCGTTTTCGGGTGCCGAAGTGATTTCCATAGTTGTTGAACCCCAAGTTGTGCTTACGTGTCGCTCATCAACACTCGTAGTTTTGGCCGATTTTGGCTTTTCTCGTTTACTATTACTCACTGTTTTGGGGTCCCGGAGTGATTTCCATCATTGACGAATCCCGAGATGCGCTTACGTGTCGGTCATCAACACTCGCGGTTTTTGAGGATTCTGACCCGTTTCGTGGACTATTACTCACCGTTTTGGGGGTCCCAAAGCGATTTCCATGGTTGTAGAACCCCAAGGTGTGCTTACGTGTTGGTCGTCAAGACTCATAGTTTGGGCCGATTCTTGCCCGTTTCATGGACTATTACTCAGTTTTGTGGTCCCGAAGTGATTTCCACGATTGACGAACCCCGGGGTGCGTTTACATGCCGGTCATCAACACTCACAATTTGGGCCAATTCTGGTCCGTTTCGTGGACTATTACTCACTGTTTTGGGGTCCCAGAGTGATTTCCTCGACTGACGATCCTCGGGATGCGTTTACGTGTCCGTCATCAACACTCACACTTTTGGCCAATTCTGACCCGCTTCTTGGACTATTACTCACCGTTTTGGGGTGCCGAAGTGATTTCCATAGTTGTTGTACACCAAGTTGCGCTTTACGTGTCGCTTCATCAACACTCGCAGTTTTGGCTTTTCTCGTGGACTATTACTCACTGCTTTGTGGTCCCGAGTGATTTCCATGATTGACGAATCCCCGAGGTGCGTTTAGGTGTCGGTCATCAACACTCGTGGTTTTGTGGATTCGGCCCGCTTCGTGGACTATTACTCACCGCTTTGGGGTCCCAAAGCGATTTCCATGGTTGTCGAACCCCAAGTTGTGCTTACGTGTTGGTCGTCAAGACTCGCAGTTTGGGCCGATTCTGGCCCATTTCATGGAATATTACTCACCGTTTTGGGGTCTCGGAGCGATTTCCATGGTTGTCGAACCCCAAGTTGTGCTTACGTGTTGGTCGTCAAGACTCATAGTTTGGGCCGATTCTTGCCCGTTTCATGGACTATTACTCGGTTTTGTGGTCCCGAAGTGATTTCCACGATTGACGAACCCCGGGGTGCGTTTACTTGCCGGTCATCAACCCTCACAATTTGGGCCAATTCTGGTCCGTTTCGTGACCTATTACTCACTGTTTTGGGGTCCCAGAGTGATTTCCTCGACTGACGATCCTCGGGATGCGTTTACGTGTCCGTCGTCAACACTCACACTTTTGGCCAACTCTGACCCGCTTCTTGGACTATTACTCACCGTTTTGGGGTGCCGAAGTGAATTCCATAGTTGTTGAACCCCAAGTTGCGCTTACGTGTCGCTCATCAACACTCGCAGTTTTGGCTGATTTTGGCTTTTCTCGTGGACTATTACTCACTGTTTTGTGGTCCCGGAGTGATTTCCACGATTGACGAATCCCGGGGTGCGTTTAGGTGTCGGTCATCAACAGTCGCGGTTTTTGTGGATTTTGGCCCGTTTCGTGGACTATTACTCACCGTTTTGGGGTCCCAAAGCGATTTCCATGGTTGTCAAACCCCAAGGTGTGCTTATGTGTTGGTCGTCAAGACTCGCAGTTTGGGCCGATTCTGGCCCGTTTCTTGGACTATTACTCAGTTTTGTGGTCTCAAAGTGATTTCCACGATTGACGAACTTCGGGGTGCGTTTACGTGCCGGTCATCAACACTCACAATTTGGGCCAGTTCTGGTCCGTTTCGTGGAATATTACTCACCGTTTTGGGGTCCCAGAGCTATTTCCTCGACTAACGATCCCCGGAACGCGTTTACGTGTCCGTCGTCAACAATCATAGTATTGGCCAATTCTGACCCGCTTCATGGACTATTACTCACCGCTTTGGGGTGCCGAAGTGATTTCCATAGTTGTTGAACCCCAAGGTGCGCTTACGTGTTGGTCATCAACACTCTTAGTTTTGTCCGATTCTGTCCCGTTTCATGGACTATTACTCACTGTTTTGGGGTCCCGGAGTGATTTCCACGATTGACGAACCCCGAGTGCGTTTACATGTCGGTCATCAACACTCGCGGTTTTTGTCGATTCTGACCTGTTTCGTGGACTATTACTCACCGTTTAGGGGTCCCAAAGCGATTTCCATGGTTGTCGAACCCCAAGTTGTGCTTATGTGGTGGTCGTCAAGACTCGCAATTCGCCCGATTTTGGCCCGCTTCTTGACTATTACTAATTTTTGTGGTCCCGAAGTAATTTCCATGATTGATGAACCCCGGGGTGCGTTTACGTGTCGGTCATCAACACTCACAATTTGGGCCAATTCTGGTCCGTTTCATGGACTATTACTCACCGTTTTGGGGTCCCAGAGTGATTTCCTCGACTGATGATCCCCGGGATGCGTTTACGTGTCCGTCATCAACACTCACAGTTTTGGCCAATTCTGACCCGGTTCGTGGACTATTACTCACCGTTTTGGGGTGCTGAAGTGATTTCCATACTTTTTGAACCCAAGGTGCGCTTACGTGTCGGTCATCAACACTCACAGTTTTGGCCGGTTCTGGCCCTTTCCGTGCACTATTACTCACTGTTTTGGGGTCCCGGAGTGATTTCCATGATTGACGAACCCCGGGGTGCGTTTATGTGTGGGTCATCAACACTCCCGGTTTTTGAGGATTCTGACCCGTTTCGTGGACTATTACTCTCCGTTTTGGGGGTCCCAAAGCGATTTCCATGGTTGTAGAACCCCAAGGTGTGCTTATGTGTTGGTCGTCAAGACTCATAGTTTGGGCCGATTCTTGCCCGTTTCATGGACTATTACTCAGTTTTGTGGTCCCGAAGTGATTTCCACGATTAACGAACCCCGGGGTGCGTTTACATGCCGGTCATCAACACTCACAATTTGGGCCAATTCTGGTCCGTTTCATGGACTATTACTCACTGTTTTGGGGTCCGAGAGCGATTTCCTCGACTGACGATCCTCGGGATGCGTTTACATGTCCGTCGTCAACACTCACACTTTTGGCCAATTCTGACCCGCTTCTTGGACTATTACTCACTGTTTTGGGGTGCCGAAGTGATTTCCATAGTTGTTGAACCCCATTGCACTTACGTGTTGCTCATCAACACTCGCAGTTTTGGCCAATTTTGGCTTTTCTCGTGGACTATTACTCACTGTTTTGTGGTCCCAGAGTGATTTCCACGATTAACGAATCCCGGGGTGCGTTTAGGTGTCGGTCATCAACACTCGCGGTTTTTGTGGATTCTGGCCCGTTTCGTGGACTATTACTCACCGTTTTGGGGTCCCAAAGCGATTTCCATGGTTGTCAAACCCCAAGGTGTGCTTATGTGTTGGTCGTCAAGACTCGCAGTTTGGGCCGATTCTGGCCCGTTTCTTGGACTATTACTCAGTTTTCTTGTCTCAAAGTTATTTCCACGATTGACGAACCTCGGGGTGCGTTTATGTGCCGGTCATCAACACTCACAATTTGGGCCAATTCTGGTCCGTTTCGTGTAATATTACTCATCGTTTTGGGGTCCCAGAGCTATTTCCTCGATTAACGATCCCCAGAACGCGTTTACGTGTTCGTCATCAACAATCATAGTATTGGCCAATTCTGACCCGCTTCGTGGACTATTACTCACTGTTTTGGGGTGCCGAAGTGATTTCCATAGTTGTTGAACCCCAAGGTGCGCTTGGTCATCAACACTCTTAGTTTTGTCTGATTCTGGCCCGTTTCGTGGACTATTACTCACTGTTTTGGGGTCCCAGAGTGATTTCCACGATTGACGAACCCCGGAGTGCATTTATGTGTCGGTCATCAACACTCGCGGTTTTTGTCGATTCTGACCCGTTTCGTGGAATATTACTCAATATTTAGGGGTCCCAAAGCGATTTCCATGGTTGTCGAACCCCAAGTTGTGCTTATGTGTTGGTCGTCTAGACTCGCAGTTTGGGCCGATTCTGGCCCGTTTCTTGGAATATTACTCAGTTTTGTGGTCCCGAAGTGATTTCCATGATTGACGAACTCCGGGGTGCGTTCACGTGTCGGTCATCTATACTCACAATTTGGGCCAATTCTGGTCCGTTTTGTGGACTATTACTAACTGTTTTGGGACCCATAGCGATTTCCTCGACTGACAATCCTCGTGTTGCGTTTACGTGTCCGTCATCAACACTCACAGTTTTGGCCAATTCTGACCCGGTTCGTGGATTGTTACTCACCGTTTTGGGGTGCCGAAGTGATTTCCATACTTTTTGAACCCGATGGTGCGCTTACGTGTCGGTCATCAACACTCACAGTTTTGGCCGATTCTGGCCATTTCCATGGACTATTACTCACTGTTTTGGGGTCCCGGAGTGATTTCCATGATTGACGAACCCCGGGGTGCATTTACGTGTGGGTCATCAACACTCCCGGTTTTTGAGGATTCTGACCCGTTTTGTGGACTGTTACTCACCGTTTTGGGGGTCCCAAAGCGATTTCCATGGTTGTAGAACCCCAAGGTGTGCTTACCTGTTGGTCGTTAAGACTCATAGTTTGGGCCGATTCTTGCCCGTTTCATGGACTATTACTCAGTTTTGTGGTCCCGAAGTGATTTCCACGATTGACGAACCCCCGGGTGCGCGACGCGTGCGGTCATCAACACTCACAATTTGGGCCAATTCTGGTCCGTTTCGTGGACTATTACTCACTGTTTTGGGGTCCCAGAGTTATTTCCTCGACTGACGATCCTCGGGATGCGTTTATGTGTCCGTCGTCAACACTCACACTTTTGGCCAATTCTGACCCGCTTCTTGGACTATTACTCACCGTTTTGGGGTGCCGAAGTGATTTCCATAGTTGTTGAACCCCAAGTTGCGCTTACGTGTCGCTCATCAACACTCGCAGTTTTGGCCAATTTTGGCTTTTCTCGTGTACTATTACTCACCGTTTTGTGGTCCCGGAGTGATTTCCATGATTGACGAATCCCGAGGTGCGTTTAGGTGTCGGTCATCAACACTCATGGTTTTTGTGGATTCTGTCCCATTTCATGGACTATTACTCACCGTTTTGGGGTCCCAAAGCAATTTCCATGGTTGTCAAACCCCAAGGTGTGCTTATGTGTTGGTCGTCAAGACTCGCAGTTTGGGCCGATTCTGGCCCGTTTCTTGGACTATTACTCATTTTTGTGGTCTCAAAGTGATTTCCACGATTGACGAACCTCGGGGTGCGTTTACGTGCCGGTCATCAACACTCACAATTTGGGCCAATTCCGGTCCGTTTCGTGGAATATTACTCACCATTTTGGGGTCCCCGAGCTATTTCCTCGACTAACGATCCCCGGAACGCGTTTACGTGTCCGTCGTCAACAATCATAGTATTGGCCAATTCTGACCCGCTTCGTGGACTATTACTCACTGTTTTGGGGTGCCGAAGTGATTTACATAGTTGTTGAACCCCAAGGTGCGCTTACGTGTTGGTCATCAACACTCTTAGTTTTGTCTGATTCTGGCCCGTGTCGTGGACTATTACTCACTGTTTTGGGGTCCCAGAGTGATTTCCACGATTGACGAACCCCGAAGTGCGTTTATGTGTCGGTCATCAACACTCGCGGTTTTTGTCGATTCTGACCCGTTTTGTGGACTATTACTCACTGTTTAGGGGTCCCAAAGCGATTTCCATGGTTGTCGAACACCAAGTTGTGCTTACGTGTTGGTCATCAAGACTCGCAGTTTGGGCCGATTCTGGCCCGTTTCTTGGAATATTACTCAGTTTTGTGGTCCCGAAGTGATTTCCACGATTGATTTAACTCCGGTGCGCTTCACGTGTCGGTCATCTATACTCACAATTTGGGCCAATTCTGGTCCGTTTTGTGGACTATTACTCACTATTTTGGGACCCATAGCGATTTCCTCAACTGACAATCCTCGGGTTGCGTTTACGTGTCCGTCATCAACACTCACAGTTTTGGCCAATTCTGACCCGGTTCATGGACTGTTACTCACCGTTTTGGGGTGCCGAAGTGATTTCCATACTTTTTGAACCCGAAGGTGCGCTTACGTGTCGGTCATCAACACTCACAGTTTTGGCCGATTCTGGCCCTTTCCGTGGACTATTACTAACTGTTTTGGGGTCCCGGAGTGATTTCCACGATTGACGAACCCCGGGGTGCATTTACATGTGGGTCATCAACACTCCCGGTTTTTGAGGATTCTGACCCGTTTCGTGGACTATTACTCACCGTTTTGGGGGTCCCAAAGCGATTTCCATGTAGAACCCCAAGGTGTGCTTACCTGTTGGTCATCAAGACTCATAGTTTGGGCCGATTCTTGCCCGTTTCATGGACTATTACTCAGTTTTGTGGTCCTGAAGTGATTCCCACGATTGATGAACCCCGGGGTGCGTTTACGTGCCGGTCATCAACACTCACAATTTGGGCCAATTCTGGTCCGTTTCGTGGACTATTACTCACTGTTTTGGGGTCCCAGAGCGATTTCCTCGACTGACAATCCTCGGGATGCGTTTACGTGTCCGTCGTCAACACTCACACTTTTGGCCAATTCTGACCCGCTTCTTGGACTATTACTCACCGTTTTGGGGTGCCGAAGTGATTTCCATAGTTGTTGAACCCCAAGTTGCGCTTACGTGTCACTCATCAACACTCGCAGTTTTGGCCGATTTTGGCTTTTCTCGTGGACTATTACTCACTGTTTTGTGGTCCCGGAGTGATTTCCACGATTGACGAATCCCGAGGTGCGTTTAGGTGTCGGTCATCAACACTCACGGTTTTTGTGGATTCTGGCCCGTTTCGTGGACTATTACTCACCGTTTTGGGGTCCCAAAGCAATTTCCATGGTTGTCGAACCCCAAGGTGTGCTTATGTGTTGGTCGTCAAGACTCGCAGTTTGGGCCGATTCTGGCCCGTTTCTTGGATTAGTACTCAGTTTTGTGGTCTCAAAGTGATTTCCACGATTGACAAACCTCGGGGTGCGTTTACGTGCCGGTCATCAACACTCACAATTTGGGCCAATTCTGGTCCTTTTCATGGAATATTACTTACCGTTTTGGGGTCCCAGAGCTATTTCCTCGACTAACGATCCCCGGAACGCGTTTACGTGTCCCTCGTCAACAATCATAGTATTGGCCAATTCTGACCCGCTTCGTGGACTATTAGTCACTGTTTTGGGCTGCCGAAGTGATTTCCATAGTTGTTGAACCCCAAGGTGCGCTTACGTGTTGGTCATCAACACTCTTAGTTTTGTCCGATTCTGGCCCGTTTCATGGACTATTACTCCCTTTTTAGGGGTCCCAAAGCGATTTCCATGGTTGTCGAACTCTAAGTTGTGCTTACGTGTTGGTCGTCAAGACTCGCAGTTTGGGCCGATTCTGGCCCGTTTCTTGGAATATTACTCAGTTTTGTGGTCCCGAAGTGATTTCCACGATTGACGAACTCCGGGGTGCGTTCACGTGTCGGTCATCTATACTCACAATTTGGGCCAATTCTGGACCGTTTCGTGGACTATTACTCGCTGTTTTGGGACCCATAGCGATTTCCTCGACTAACAATCCTCGGGTTGCGTTTACGTGTCCGTCATCAACACTCACAGTTTTGGCCAATTCTGACCCGGTTCGTGGACTATTACTCACCGTTTTGGGGTGCCGAAGTGATTGCCATACTTTTTGAACCCGAAGGTGCGCTTACGTGTGGTCATCAACACTCACAGTTTTGGCCGATTCTGGCCCTTTCCGTGGACTATTACTCACTGTTTTGGGGTCCCGGAGTGATTTCCATGATTGACGAACCCCGGGGTGCGTTTACGTGTGGGTCATCAACACTCCCGGTTTTTGAGGATTCTGACCCGTTTCGTGGACTATTACTCACAGTTTTGGGGGTCCCAAAGCAATTTCCATGGTTGTAGAACCCCAAGGTGTGCTTACGTGTTGGTCGTCAAGACTCATAGTTTGGGCTGATTCTTGCCCGTTTCATGGACTATTACTCAGTTTTGTGGTCCCAAAGTGATTTCCACGATTGACGAACCCCGGGGTGCGTTTACGTGCCGGTCATCAACCCTCACAATTTGGGACAATTCTGGACCGTTTCGTGGACTATTAGTCACCGTTTTGGGGACCCAGAGCGATTTCCTCGACTGACGATCCTCGGGATGCGTTTACGTGTCCGTCGTCAACACTCACACTTTTGGCCAATTCTGACCCGCTTCTTGGACTATTACTCACCGTTTTGGGGTGCCGAAGTGATTTCCATAGTTGTTGAACCCCAAGTTGCGCTTACGTGTCGCTCATCAACACTCGCAGTTTTGGGCGATTTTGGCTTTTCTCGTGGACTATTACTCACTGTTTTGTAGTCCCGGAGTGATTTCCACGATTGACGAATCCCGAGGTGTGTTTAGGTGTTGGTCATCAACACTCGTGGTTTTTGTGGATTCTGGCCCGTTTCATGGACTATTACTCACCGTTTTGGGGTCCCAAAGCGATTTCCATGGTTGCCGTACCCCAAGGTGTGATTATGTGTTGGTCGTCAAGACTCGCAGCTTGGGCCGATTCTGGCCCGTTTCTTGGACTATTACTCAGTTTTGTGGTCTCAAAGAGATTTCCACGATTGATGAACCTCGGGGTGCGTTTACATGCCGGTCATCAACACTCACAATTTGGGCTAATTCTGGTCCATTTCGTGGAATATTACTCACTGTTTTGGGGTCCCAGAGCTATTTCCTCGACTAACGATCCCCGGAACGCGTTTACGTGTCTGTCGTCAACAATCATAGTATTGGCCAATTCTGACCCGCTTCATGGACTATTACTCACCGTTTTGGGGTGCCGAAGTGATTTCCATAGTTGTCGAACCCCAAGCTGTGCTTACGTGCTGGTCATCAACACTCTTAGTTTTGTCCGATTCTGGCCCGTTTCGTGGACTATTACTCACTGTTTTGGGGTCTCGGAGTGATTTCCACGATTGACGAACCCCGGAGTGCGTTTACGTTTCGGTCATCAACACTCGTGGTTTTTGTCGATTCTGACCCGTTTCGTAGACTATTACTCATTGTTTAGGGGTCCCAAAGCTATTTCCATGGTTGTCGAACCCCAAGTTGTGCTTACGTGTTGGTCGTCAAGACTCGCAGTTTGGGCCGATTCTGGCCCGTTTCTTGGACTATTACTAATTTTTGTGGTCCCGAAGTGATTTCCATGATTGATGAACCCTGGGGTGCGTTTACGTGTCGGTCATTAACACTCACAATTTGGGCCAATTCTGGTCCGTTTCATGGACTATTTCTCACTGTTTTGGGGTCCCAGAGTGATTTCCTCGACTGATGATCCCCGGGATGCGTTTACGTGTCCGTCGTCAACACTCACAGTTTTGGCCAATTCTGCCCGCTTTGTGGACTATTACTCACCGTTTTGGGGTGCCGAAGTGATTTCCATAGTTGTTGAATCCCAAGGTGTGCTTACGTGTCGGTCATCAACACTCTCAGTTTTGGCCGATTCTGGCCCGTTTGATGTAACTCACTGTTTTGGGGTCCCGAAGTGATTTCCACGATTCACGAACCCCGGGGTGCGTTTACGTGTGGGTCATCAACACTCCCGGTTTTTGAGGATTCTGACCCGTTTCGCGGACTATTACTCACCGTTTTGGGGGTCCCAAAGCGATTTCCATGGTTGTAGAACCCCAAGGTGTGCTTACGTGTTGGTCGTCAGGACTCATAGTTTGGGCCGATTCTTGCCCGTTTCATTGACTATTACTCAGTTTTGTTCTCCCGAAGTGATTTCCACGATTGACGAACCCCGGGGTGCGTTTACGTGCCAGTCATCAACACTCACAATTTGGGCCAATTCTGGCCCGTTTCGTGGACTATTACTCACTGTTTTGGGGTCCCAGAGCGGTTTCCTCGACTGGCCCGTTTCATCAACACTCAAACTTTTGGCCGATTCTGACCCGCTTCTTGGACTATTACTCATCATTTTGGGGTGCCGAAGTGATTTCCATAGTTGTTGAACCTCGAGTTGTGCTTACGTGTCACTCATCAACACTCAAAGTTTTGGCCGATTTTGGCTTTTCTCGTGGACTATTACTCACCGCTTTGGGGTCCTGAGTGATTTCCATGATTGATTTAATCCCGAGGTGCGTTTAGGTGTCGGTCATCAACACTCTCGGTTTTGTGGATTCTGACCCGTTTCGTGGACTATTACTCACCGTTTTGGGGTCCGAAAGCGATTTCCATGGTTGTCGAACCCCAAGGTGTGCTTATGTGTTGGTCGTCAAGACTCGCAGTTTGGGCCGATTCTGGCCCGTTTCTTGGACTATTACTCAGTTTTGTGGTCTCAGAGTGATTTCCACGATTGATGTACCTCGGGGTGCGTTTACATGCCGGTCATCAACACTCACAATTTGGGCCAATTCAGGTCCGTTTCGTGGAATATTACTCACCGTTTTGGGGTCCCAGAGCTATTTCCTCGACTAACGATCCCCGGAATGCGTTTACGTGTTCGTCGTCAACACTCATAGTATTGGCCAATTCTGACCCGCTTCGTGGACTATTACTCCCGTTTTGGGGTGCCGAAGTTATTTCCATAGTTGTTGAACCCCAAGGTGCGCTTACGTGTTGGTCATCAACACTCTTAGTTTTGGCCGATTCTGGCCCGTTTCATGGACTATTACTCACTGTTTTGGGGTCCCGGAGTGATTTCCACGATTGACAAACCCCGGGGTGCGTTTACGTGTCGGTCATCAACACTCGCGGTTTTTGTCGATTCTGACCCGTTTCGTGGACTATTACCCACTTTTTAGGGGTCCCAAAGCGATTTCCATGGTTGTCGAACCCCAAGTTGTGCTTACGTGTTGGTCGTCAAGACTCGCAGTTTGGGCCGATTCTGGCCCGTTTCTTTGGACTATTACTAATTTTTTGGTCCCGAAGTGATTTCCATGATTGATGAACCCCGGGGTGCGTTTACGTGTCGGTCATCAACACTCACAATTTGGGCCAATTCTGGTCCGTTTCATGGACTATTACTCACCGTTTTGGGGTCCCAGAGTGATTTCCTCGACTGATGATCCCCGGGATGTGTTTACGTGTCCGTCGTCAACACTCACAGTTTTGGCCAATTATGCCCGCTTCATGGACTATTACTCACCGTTTTAAGGTGCCGAAGTGATTTCCATAGTTATTGAATCCCAAGGTGTGCTTACGTGGCGGTCATCAACACTCTCGGCCATTGGCGATTCGGCCCGCTTGATGTAACTCACTATTTTGGGGTCCCGAAGTGAGTTCCACGATTGACGAACCCCAGTGTGGGCTTACGTGTTGGTCATCGTTTCCCGATTTTTGTGGATTCTGACCTGTTTCGTGGACTATTACTCACCGTTTTGGGGTCCCAAAGCGATTTCCATGGTTGTAGAACCGCAAGGTGTGCTTACGTGTTGGTCGTCAAGACTCGTAGTTTGAGCCGATTCTTGCCCGTTTCTTGGACTATTACTCAGTTTTGTGGTCCCGAAGTGATTTCCACGATTGACGAACCCCGGGGTGCGTTTACGTGCCAGTCATCAACACTCACAATTTGGGCCAATTCTGGTCTGTTTCGTGGACGATTACTCATTGTTTCAGGGACCCAGAGCGATTTCCTCGACTGACGATCCCCGGAACGCGTTTACGTGTCCCTCGTCAACAATCATAGTATTGGCCAATTCTGACCCGCTTCGTGGACTATTACTCACTGTTTTGGGCTGCCGAAGTGATTTCCATAGTTGTTGAACCCCAAGGTGCGCTTACGTGTTGGTCATCAACACTCTTAGTTTTGTCCGATTCTGGCCCGTTTCGTGGACTATTACTCACTGTTTTGGGGTCCCGGAGTGATTTCCACGATTGACGAACCCCGGAGTGCATTTACGTGTCGGTCATCAACAATCGCGGTTTTTGTCGATTCTGACCCGTTTCGTGGACTATTACTCACTTTTTAGGGGTCCCAAAGCGATTTCCATGGTTGTCGAACTCTAAGTTGTGCTTACGTGTTGGTCGTCAAGACTCGCAGTTTGGGCCGATTCTGGCCCGTTTCTTGGAATATTACTCAGTTTTGTGGTCCTGAAGTGATTTCCATGATTGACGAACTCCGGGGTGCGTTCACGTGTCGGTCATCTATACTCACAATTTGGGCCAATTCTGGTCCGTTTCGTGGACTATTACTCGCTGTTTTGGGACCCATAGCGATTTCCTCGACTAACAATCCTCGGGTTGCGTTTACGTGTCCGTCATCAACACTCACAGTTTTGGCCAATTCTGACCCGGTTCGTGGACTATTACTCACCGTTTTGGGGTGCCGAAGTGATTTCCATACTTTTTGAACCCGAAGGTGCGCTTACGTGTGGTCATCAACACTCACAGTTTTGGCCGATTCTGGCCCTTTCCATGGACTATTACTCACTGTTTTGGGGTCCAGGAGTGATTTCCATGATTGACGAACCCCGGGGTGCGTTTACGTGTGGGTCATCAACACTCCCGGTTTTTGAGGATTCTGACCCGTTTCGTGGACTATTACTCACAGTTTTGGGGGTCCCAAAGCAATTTCCATGGTTGTAGAACCCCAAGGTGTGCTTACGTGTTGGTCGTCAAGACTCATAGTTTGGGCTGATTCTTGCCCGTTTCATGGACTATTACTCAGTTTTGTGGTCCCAAAGTGATTTCCACGATTGACGAACCCCGGGGTGCGTTTACGTGCCGGTCATCAACCCTCACAATTTGGGACAATTCTGGTCCGTTTCGTGGACTATTAGTCACCGTTTTGGGGACCCAGAGCGATTTCCTCGACTGACGATCCTCGGGATGCGTTTACGTGTCCGTCGTCAACACTCACACTTTTGGCCAATTCTGACCCGCTTCTTGGACTATTACTCACCGTTTTGGGGTGCCGAAGTGATTTCCATAGTTGTTGAACCCCAAGTTGCGCTTGCGTGTCGCTCATCAACACTCGTAGTTTTGGGCGATTTTGGCTTTTCTCGTGGACTATTACTCACTGTTTTGTAGTCCCGGAGTGATTTCCACGATTGACGAATCCCGAGGTGTGTTTAGGTGTTGGTCATCAACACTCGCGGTTTTTGTGGATTCTGGCCCGTTTCATGGACTATTACTCACCGTTTTGGGGTCCCAAAGCGATTTCCATGGTTGCCGTACCCCAAGGTGTGCTTATGTGTTGGTCGTCAAGACTCGCAGCTTGGGCCGATTCTGGCCCGTTTCTTGGACTATTACTCAGTTTTGTGGTCTCAAAGAGATTTCCACGATTGACGAACCTCGGGGTGCGTTTACATGCCGGTCATCAACACTCACAATTTGGGCCAATTCTGGTCCATTTCGTGGAATATTACTCACTGTTTTGGGGTCCGAGAGCTATTTCCTCGAATAACGATCCCCGGAACGCGTTTACGTGTCCGTCGTCAACAATCATAGTATTGGCCAATTCTGACCCGCTTCGTGGACTATTACTCACCGTTTTGGGGTGCCGAAGTGATTTCCATAGTTGTCGAACCCTAAGCTGTGCTTATGTGTTGGTCATCAACACTCTTAGTTTTGTCCGATTCTGGCCCGTTTCGTGGACTATTACTCACTGTTTTGGGGTCTCGGAGTGATTTCCACGATTGATGAACCCCGGAGTGCGTTTACGTTTCGGTCATCAACACTCGCGGTTTTTGTCGATTCTGACCCGTTTCGTAGACTATTACTCACTGTTTAGGGGTCCCAAAGCTATTTCCATGGTTGTCAAACCCCAAGTTGTGCTTACGTGTTGGTCGTCAAGACTGCAGCTTTGGGCGATTCTGCCCGCTTTCTTGACTATTACTAATTTTGTGGTCCCGAAGTGATTTCCATGATTGATGAACCCTGGGGTGCGTTTACGTGTCGGTCATTAACACTCACAATTTGGGCCAATTCTGGTCCGTTTCAAGGACTATTTCTCACTGTTTGGGGGTCCCAAAGTGATTTCCTCGACTGATGATCCCCGGGATGCGTTTACGTGTCCGTCGTCAACACTCACAATTTTGGCCAATTCTGCCCGCTTTGTGGACTATTACTCACCGTTTTGGGGTGCCGAAGTGATTTCCATAGTTGTTGAATCCCAAGGTGTGCTTACGTGTCGGTCATCAACACTCTCAGTTTTGGCCGATTCTGGCCCGTTTGATGTAACTCACTGTTTTGGGGTCCCGAAGTGATTTCCACGATTCACGAACCCCGGGGTGCGTTTACGTGTGGGTCATCAACACTCCCGGTTTTTGAGGATTCTGACCCGTTTCGTGGACTATTACTCACCGTTTTGGGGGTCCCAAAGCGATTTCCATGGTTGTAGAACCCCAAGGTGTGCTTACGTGTTGGTCGTCAACACTCACAATTTGGGCCAATTCTGGCCCGTTTCGTGGACTATTACTCACTGTTTTGGGGTCCCAGAGCGATTTCCTCGCCTGGCCCGTTTCATCAACACTCAAACTTTTGGCCGATTCTGACCCGCTTCTTGGACTATTACTCATCGTTTTGGGGTGCCGAAGTGATTTCCATAGTTGTTGAACCCCGAGTTGTGCTTACGTGTCACTCATCAACACTCAAAGTTTTGGCCGATTTTGGCATTTCTCGTGGACTATTACTCACTGTTTTGGGGTCCCGGAGTGATTTCCATGATTGACGAATCCCGAGGTGCGTTTAGGTGTCGGTCATCAACACTCGCGGTTTTGTGGATTCTGACCCGTTTCGTGGACTATTACTCACCGTTTTGGGGTCCCAAAGCGATTTCCATGGTTGTCGAACCCCAAGGTGTGCTTATGTGTTGGTCGTCAAGACTCGCAGTTTGGGCCGATTCTGGCCCGTTTCTTGGACTATTACTCAGTTTTGTGGTCTCAGAGTGATTTCCACGATTGATGTACCTCGGGGTGCGTTTACATGCCGGTCATCAACACTCACAATTTGGGCCAATTCAGGTCCGCTTTAGTGGAATATTACTCACCGCTTTGGGGTCCCGAGCTATTTCCTCGACTAACGATCCCCGGAATGCGTTTACGTGTTCGTCGTCAACACTCATAGTATTGGCCAATTCTGACCCGCTTCGTGGACTATTACTCCCGTTTTGGGGTGCCGAAGTTATTTCCATAGTTGTTGAACCCCAAGGTGCGCTTACGTGTTGGTCATCAACACTCTTAGTTTTGGCCGATTCTGGCCCGTTTCGTGGACTATTACTCACTGTTTTGTGGTCCCGGAGTGATTTTCCACGATTGACAAACCCCGGGGTGCGTTTACGTGTCGGTCATCAACACTCGCGGTTTTTGTCGATTCTGACCCGTTTCGTGGACTATTACCCACTTTTTAGGGGTCCCAAAGCGATTTCCATGGTTGTCGAACCCCAAGTTGTGCTTACGTGTTGGTCGTCAAGACTCGCAGTTTGGGCCGATTCTGGCCCGTTTCTTTGGACTATTACTAATTTTTTGGTCCCGAAGTGATTTCCATGATTGACGAACCCCGGGGTGCGTTTACGTGTCGGTCATCAACACTCACAATTTGGGCCAATTCTGGTCCGTTTCATGGACTATTACTCACCGTTTTGGGGTCCCAGAGTGATTTCCTCGACTGATGATCCCCGGGATGTGTTTACGTGTCCGTCGTCAACACTCACAGTTTTGGCCAATTATGCCCGCTTCATGGACTATTACTCACCGTTTTGGGGTGCCGAAGTGATTTCCATAGTTATTGAATCCCAAGGTGTGCTTACGTGGCGGTCATCAACACTCTCAGTTTTGGCCGATTCTGGCCCGTTTGATGTAACTCACTATTTTGGGGTCCCGAAGTGAGTTCCACGATTGACGAACCCCAGTGTGGGCTTACGTGTTGGTCATCGTTTCCCGATTTTTGTGGATTCTGACCTGTTTCGTGGACTATTACTCACCGTTTTGGGGTCCCAAAGCGATTTCCATGGTTGTAGAACCGCAAGGTGTGCTTACGTGTTGGTTGTCAAGACTCGTAGTTTGAGCCGATTCTTGCCCGTTTCTTGGACTATTACTCAGTTTTGTGGTCCCGAAGTGATTTCCACGATTGACGAACCCCGGGGTGCATTTACGTGCCAGTCATCAACACTCACAATTTGGGCCAATTCTGGTCTGTTTCGTGGACTATTACTCATTGTTTCGGGGTCCCAGAGCGATTTCCTCGACTGACGATTCTCGGGATGCGTTTACGTGTCCGTCGTCAACACTCACAGTTTTGGCCAATTCTGACCCGCTTCTTGGACTATTACTTACCGTTTTGGGGTGCCGAAGTGATTTCTATAGTTGTTGAACCCCAAGGTGCGCTTACGTGTCGCTCATCAACACTCGCAGTTTTGGCCGATTTTGGCCCTTCTCGTGGACTATTACTCACTGTTTTGGGGTCCCGGAGTGATTTCCATGATTGACAATCCCGAGGTGCATTTAGGTGTCGGTCATCAACACTCGCGGTTTTTGTGGATTCTGACCCGTTTCGTGGACTATTAGTCACCGTTTTGGGGTCCCAAAGCGATTTCCATGGTTGTCGAACCCCAAGGTGTGCATATGTGTTGGTCGTCAAGACTCGCAGTTTGGGCCGATTCTGGCCCGTTTCTTGGACAATTACTTAGTCTTGTGGTCCCGAAGTGATTTCCACGATTGATGAACCTCGGGGTGCGTTTACATGCCGGTCATCAACACTCACAATTTGGGCCAATTCTGGTCCTTTTCGTGGAATATTACTCACCGTTTTGGGGTCCCAGAGCTATTTCCCTCGACTAACGATCCCCGGAATGTGTTTACGTGTCCGTCATCAACACTCACAGTATTGGCCAATTCTGACCCGCTTCATGGACTATTACTCACCATTTTGGGGTGTCGAAGTGATTTCCATAGTTGTTGAACCCCGAGGTGCGCTTACATGTTGGTCATCAACACTCTTAGTTTTGGCCGATTCTGGCCCATTTCGTGTACTATTACTCACTGTTTTGGGGTCCCGGAGTGATTGCCACGATTGACGAACCCCGGGGTGCGTTTACGTGTCGGTCATCAACACTCGCGGTTTTTGTCGATTCTGGCCCGTTTCGTGGACTATTACTCACTGTTTAGGGGTCCCAAAGCGATTTCCATGGTTTTCGAACCCCAAGGTGTGCTTACGTGTTGGTCGTCAAGACTCGCAGTTTGGGCCGATTCTGGCCCGTTTCTTGGACTATTACTAACTTTTGTGGTCCCGAAGTGATTTCCATGATTGATGAACCCCGGGGTGCGTTTAGGTGTCGGTCATCAACACTCACAATTTGGGCCAATTCTGGTCCGTTTCGTGGACTATTACTCACCGTTTTGGGGTCCCAGAATGATTTCCTCGACTGATGATGCCCGCGATGTGTTTACGTGTCCGTCGTCAACACTCACAGTTTTGGCCAATTGTGCCCGCTTCGTGGACTATTACTCACCGTTTTGGGGTGCCGAAGTGATTTCCATAGTTGTTGCATCCCAAGGTGTGCTTACGTGTCAGTCATCAACACTCTCAGTTTTGGCCGATTTTGGCCCGTTTGATGTAACTCACTGTTTTGGGGTCCCGGAGTTATTTCCACGATTGACGAACCCCAGGGTGCGCTTAAGTGTCGGTCATCAATACTCGCGGTTTTTGTGGATTCTGACCCGTTTCGTGGACTATTACTCACCGTTTTGGGGTCCCAAAGCGATTTTCATGGTTGTCGAACCCCAAGGTGTGCATACATGTTGGTCGTCAAGATTCGCAGTTTGGGACGATTCTGGCCCGTTTCTTGGAATATTACTCAGTTTTGTGGTCCCGAAGTGATTTCCACGATTGAGAAAATTCGGGGTGCGTTCACGTGTCGGTCATCTATACTCATAATTTGGGCCAATTCTGGTCCGTTTCGTGGACTATTACTCACTGTTTTGGGACCCATAGCGATTTCCTCGACTGACAATCCTCGAGTTGCATTTACGTGTCTGAGGGAGTCCTGGACTAGGGGGTGTCCGGATAGCCGGAATATCATCGTCCGCCGGACTCCAAGACTACGAAGATACAAGATTGAAGACCCCGTCCCGTGTCCGGATGGGACTTTCCTTGGCGTGGAAGGCAAGCTTGGCGATACGGATACGTAGATCTCCTACCATTGTAACCGACTCTGTGTAACCCTAGCCTCCTCCTGTGTCTATATAAACCGGAGGGCTTTAGTCCGTAGGACACAACATACATTACAACAATCATACCATAGGCTAGCTTTAGGGTTTAGCCTCCTTGATCTCGTGGTAGATCCACTCTTGTACTACCCATATCATCAATATTAATCAAGCAGGGCGAGGGTTTTACCTCCATCGAGAGGGCCCGAACCTGGGTAAAACATTGTGTCCCTTGTCTCCTGTTACCATCCACCTAGACGCACAGTTCGGGACCCCCTACCCGAGATCCGCCGGTTTTGACACCGACATTGGTGCTTTCATTGAGAGTTCCCCTGTGTCATCACTGGTAGGCTTGATGGCATCTTCAACCAACAACGCTGTCCAGGGTGAGATTTTTCTCCCCGGACAGATCTTCGTATTCGGCGGCTTTGCACTGCAGGCTAATTCACTTTCGATCAAAGAGACCATCCGACCAGCATACGCCATGGCGGATTCGCCGCATTGGTTTTAGACCCAATCGTCGATGGATTTCACCTCACGAGAGTCCTGATGGACGGCGGCAGCAGCCTGAACCTGCTTTATCAGGATACAGTGCGCAAGATGGGCATAGACCCCTCAAGGATTAAACCTACAAAGACAACCTTTAAAGGTGTTGAGGGAGTCCTGGACTAGGGGGTGTCCGGACAGCCGGACTATCAATATCCGCCGGACGCCCAGACTACGAAGATAGAAGATTGAAGACTCCGGCTCGTGTCCCAAGGTACTTTCCTTGGCGTGGAAGGCAAGCTTGGCGATGGATATGTAGATCTCCTACCATTGTAACCGACTCTGTGTAACCCTAGCCTCTCTGTGTCTATATAAACCGGAGGGCCTTAGTCCATAGGACTAACATTACATCTCAACAATCATACCATAGGCTAGCTTCTAGGGTTTAGCCTCCTTGATCTCGTGGTAGATCTACTCTTGTACAACCCATATCATCAATATTAATCAAGCAGGGCGTAGGGTATTACCTCCATCGAGAGGGCCCAACTCGGGTAAAACATTGTGTCCCTCGTCTCGTGTTACCATCCGCCCAGACGCACAGTTCGGGACCCCCTACCCGAGATCCGCCGGTTTTGACACCGACATTGGTGCTTTCATTGAGAGTTCCTCTGTGTCGTCGCCGATAGAGCGGATGCCTTTACCCGTATTCAAAGACGGTGTTCTCGCCGGAGGGGCCTTGGCCGCCGGTCAAACAATCCGGCTAGGAGGCTTTCTTACGACCGCCTGTCCGGCCGCCGCTTCGGCAATGACTTCTCAAGTCATCAAAAGCAATCTTCGCATCAGCCCTAAAGCTGCCAAACAGTTAGATCCAATCGAGCTCTCGTCTGTTAACGAGCTCTTGGATCGCATCGCCGCCCTGGGAGTCGCAACGGACTACAATCAGATCGGACTTAAAACCGATCTGAGAGAGATTAACTCTCCCCAGGCTACCCACCACGTTGAAGTGGTAGAAGAACAACTCGGCAATTCGTTGCCGTCGTTGAAAACAATCTGTGTCCGGATTCCCAAACCCTCCATGCCGGATTCCCGCGGAGGAACGGACCCTGATCGAGCATTGAACCTAAAATCATGCGTCGCTCCGGACTCATTGGGCTGTCTCCAAGAAATCAAGCTTCCGATTCGAAGTCCTCGCCTTTGAGCCCAAAGATGGGCAGGGATCCGGATTTTATTCCACCCACCCGCCCGCATATATGCGACCTATCTCTAATCCGCAAGAGCCCTCGAAACAAGACATCATTATCGGGCGATTCCTCCCGGTTATGGATGGGATAAAGGACTGCCGAGAGGAAAACGCAATCTCAATCTTCGCAATAACTGCACGGACAAGGGAATCTCGAACACCATTGATCGTCGCAAGATTACGCTGCTTTACCAATCAAGCGCCCATAGTACGAAAAGTATTGTGCGATGGAAAGTTTCGGAAAACTGAAAATCAATTTTGGGATAATCCGCCCCAAGCCCAGTCCGGTAAAAAGGGCGCCACAATCAGGCCCTGATGCAAAATCCAAAAGCAAAAACCCAAAGAAGGGAAACGGAACCGTCTTCGGAGGGATGGCTCAATGGACCTCAGAACTTCATAATACTGGGGAGCTGTCCCAACACATAGCCTTCGAGCATGTTGTATACTACAAAGCGGTGGCCAAAAGTGGCGAAGAGCTTCTAGCTCCGGAAACCACTCCAACAATACCAAAGACGGTCTCAATAGTCTTGAGACTTTCGCATCAAACAATATGCGAAACGAATAATCCGCGAACTCGCCAAGTCTACCAAGTAGCAACAGCAAATCCATGGAGCGACATAGCTATCACCTTCAGCGTCGGCACGAGCCCACATCTCGAACTACGAGAGCCCCACCAGACCGGTACTTAGTCCCATAGTGGACGGCTTTCGACCGACAAAAGTCCTCATGGACGGCGGCAGCGGACTAAACCTCATTTACGAGGAAACCTGCGAAAAATGGAAATCGATTGAGCCAGATTGAGCGAAGCAAGACAACTTTCAGAGGAATAATCCCTAGCCGGAAGCATGCTGCACCGAAAAATCACACTCGATGTGGTGTTGGCTCTCCGGACAATTACAGATCCGAAGAAATCACGTTCTAGGTGGCCCCGTTCAGCAGCGGCTATCACGCTATATTAGGACGAGAGGCATTCACAATTTTTCAAGCAATACCTCATTACGGGTACATGAAGCTCAAAATGCCCGGGCCCAGCGGAATAATCACTCTCGTGATGATCCGGACACAAGACTCCGTGCGAAAACAAGACAGCCGCACTAGCCCTCGAGCACTATCCAAGCCTTAGCGGCAGAGGAACTCACCACACAACGCGCTCTCGGTAAACAGGGATGATGTGATACTTGATAAAGATCCAAGTCCACCTCCTTCAAACCAGCAGATGAGATAGTTAAATTTTAGGTCCACCCAATGGACCCAACAAAGACGGCCTCCATCAAGCACAGCTTGAACCCGAAGTTGACGCCGCACCACGCGATTTCCTTCGGGAAAATTGGGACATCTTCGCCTGGCACCCTTCAGACATGCCCGAATCCTCGCAGGTTGGCAGAGCACAGCCTAAACATCCTAAAAGGATTCAAGCCACTCAAACAGGCACTTCGACGATTTTCCGAGCCCAAGAGACGAGCAATGGGAGAAGAGCTAGCTGTTATTGGAAGCCGGATTCATTAGAGACATTAAACATCCGGACTGGCTAGCAAATTTGGTGATGGTACCAAAGAAAGATAAATCCTGGCGCCTCTGTGTCGACTTCAAAGACCTCAATAAGGCTTGCCCAAAGGATCCTTTCCCCCTCCCCCGCATCGATCAAATTATCGACGCCACGGCAGGACACGACTCGTTGTGCTTCCTGGACGCATACTCTGGCTATCATCAAATCAAGATGGCGGAAGCAGATCAAGCCGCAACGGCATTTATTACTCCATACGGACCATTCTGCTTCAACACGATGCCCTTCGGACTTAAAAACGCCGGCGCAACATATCAGCGCATGATTCAAACGTGTCTGGCTACCCAGATAGGCAAAACAGTTGAGGCATACGTAGACGATGTAGTTGTCAAAACAAAACACGTAGAAACTTTAGTAGACGATTTGAGGCTCACATTCGACAACCTTAGAGCATATGACATCAAGCTGAATCCGGAAAAATGCGTTTTCGGTGTACCGGCCGGAAAGCTGCTGGGCTTCATCGATCCGGTAGAGGAATTGAAGCAAATCCGCCAAAATCCTGCTCTCAGCAGCTTGGATATTCCAAAAGACCTCAAGCAAATACAAAAGTTAACAGGATGCGTGGCAGCTCTAAGTCGTTTATCTCCGCTTAGGAGAGAAGGCGTTGCCTTTATCGCCTCCTAAGGCGCATCAACACTTCGAGTGGGCGGATGCCGCCACCGCGGGACTCGAAGAAATAAAAGCCATATTGGCAACAACCGTCCTGGCTGCGCCCACTCAGGCGAACCAATGTTATTATACATCGCTGCAACACATCAAGTTGTAAGCGCTGTCCTCGTCGTCGAACGCGCAACAGAAGGGCATAAACTCCCTCTTCAAAACCAGTGTATTACGATCCACCGTGTTAACCCCTGCAAATCCGTTACCGCACTACCAAAAGATAGCATACACGGTGTTCATGGCGCCTCGAAGCTCGTGCACTACTTTCAAGAGTGTTCGATAACGGTGGCTTCAAGTGCCACTCAATGACATTATAAATAACCGCGACGCAATGGGCAGGATTGCAAATGGGCCATTGAGCTCTTGCCATTCGACATAACCTACAAACCTCGACGAGCCATAAAGTCACAAGTTTTGGCTGACTTCGTCGCCGAATGGATGAAGCGAACTACCTAAAGAGTACGGCGCATACTCCAATTGACTATGCACTTTCACGGCTCCAAAATGTTGGCGGATCGGGGTCAAGCGTCGATCGACGTCCCCCACCGAGATACATCCAATACGTATTTCAAATAATGTACACGACTCCAACAATGTAGCCAATCGAGGCCTCGTTACATGGTCTCCGGATGGCGATCTCCATGGGCATCCAACGCCTAGAGGTGCGCGATTCAAACCTTGCAATATCCCAAATAAATGGAGACTTGATGCCAAAGATCCGAAAATGGCAGCATATCGTAATGCTGTCCTCGAAAATGTCACTCGGTTTGAAGGACTCAATTCCATCACATAGCCCGAGATAATAACCAAGCGGCCGACGCCCCGCACGCATCGGTGCGAAACGTGATATCTCCCCTCCAAATATCTTCTGAACGGCTCTTCAAGCCATCCGTATTTTGGGAAGAGGAGTCCGTAGCGACAAACCGAGAAAGCCGCACTAACCGGTGATTCAGCGAGACGACATAACACCATCCGCCCACGATATAATGGCAGTAATCGCCACAGGATGTAACCTTTCCTAGCCTACTTAATTAGGCAGGAACTCCCCAAAGACCAAAATGAGGCCCACCGCATAGTCCGCGATCGAAGGCCTACAAGGTCCATGAGGGAGAACTTTATAAGAAAAGTACTACCGAGTCCTTCAAAGGTGTATCTCCGAAGAAGGGCGAAACCTCCCGGCTGAAATCCATGCCGGACTAGGTGGACACCACGCAGCAGCCCGGCCCTGGTAGGAAAGGCATTCCGACAGATTTTATTGGCCGACGGCTCGGCAGACGACAGACTTGGTCCACCGATCGTTGGTTGCCACTCTTTGCTAATCGAGCCATATGCCACCCACCGCCCTCAAAACCATACCCATTACCCGGTGGTTCGCGGTGCCGGGGCTTGACATGGTCGGACCCCTTAAAGGGGGAACCCACAAGAAAAAATACCTGTTGGTCATGGTGGATAAGTTCACCAAATGGATAGAGGCCAAACCGGTCAAAACGGCAGAGTCCGGACCAGTGATAGACTTTATATCGAGGTGGTACACCGCTACGAGTCCCCACAAAGATCATCACCGACAACGGCACAAACTTCACGGCCGATGAGTTCAAGTCATGGTGCAAAAATATGGGCATTAAGCTCGACTATGCGTCAGTCTATCACCCTCAAACCAACGGTCAAGTGGAAAGAGCAAACGGTCTAATAATGAGCGGCATCAAACCCAGATTGGTGAGGTCACTCGCCAAATCCGATACCCAATGGGTCGAGGAGCTCGACCTGACTCTGGGGGCTGCGGACAACGCCTAACCGTACTACCGGATTCACACCATTTTTTATGGTATACGGCGCAGAGGCAGTCTTGCCCTGCGACATTATTCATGACTCACCTCGGGTGCGCATGTATGAGGAAAGAGAAGCCAAGCTAGATCGGCAGGACAGCTTGGACACATTGGAGGAAGAACGTGACGTCGCGAAGGCTCGTTCCGCATTTTATCAGCAGCAGGCCCGAAGATATCAAAGCAGAGAAGTACGGGCCAAGACCTATAACATTGGCGAACTAGTTCTACGCTGCGGACAAGAAAAGGACAAGCTCAAGCCCGGATGGAAGGCCCTTCATTATTGATCAAGTCTTCGACCGGCGGAGCATACCATCTACTTAAATCGCTTGACAACCGACTCGAGCCGAACCAATGGAACGCAGCCCGACTACGACGATTCTATGCCTAGCGCCGGACTAAGAGTTCGTCCCCTTCCCCCGTCCAACCTTTTACATTTCGGCTGTCCTCTTTTTTTTCTTTTTTTCTTCTAAATTAACAAGCCCCTCGGGGTATATTTTTGCATTTTTTGCATACATACGATGTGCCATCAGCACTCATTATTCCTGGGGGCTTCTTTTACAGAAGCTCAACTATACGGGTTTTATACCCAACACATGTGTCACGCTTCCACATGTACCTTTTACTCGCCATTATATGCATCGATATGACTTAAGTTTTGGCCAAGCTGGGTTGCTGGCTCTGTGCTTACCCCTCACGCTCCCGATTGTTCGGCTAGGTGGTAAAGGAGCACCTCTGCGATTATTACGCCGGGTCACCGGATGTGTACCTCGGATCGGGTGAAGCCGAAAGCTAGCGTTCTTAAGGGAATATTCGGTCGGTGATTTAAAAGATGACTTTTTACCTATTTTTCCATCTGCCCCGGATGTTTTATCGCTCTCTTGGCAGTCCGGACATGCACTTTAGGGCATTCCACCCCAAATAAAGGAACCCTTAACGGAACTATTCTCCCTGGAAGATGTTTCTTACTAACTATGTAATATAACATAGCTAGTTGGGCACTTGTCTGATAAAGCACTAATGACCCCTACGCCTAGTCTCCATGCATACCACGGTTATTTCTTAACCAAAAAGGTATTCGGACACACTCCGGACTCTAGGGTCTCGAGGTCGAAGCGAAAAGGTCGGCAACGACAAACGATCTACAATCCGGCTAGAAGGCATTTCATATGTCATTTTTAAAGGATAACATACATTGTCAAGTTTATTGATTGTACTCCTCCTCAATCCCGTCTAACAGGCTATCTAGTTTACAGTCCCGTTGGGAAAATTTAGCAGCCAGTTCTACCTGGCTGTACACTAAACTCACAGGGATCTCCTTCCCGTCGGGCCCCACCGGTCCAACTTCGGCCATATGGTTGGGATCCGCCTTCTTGTACCGCGCCTTCACCATGGCCCAAGCCTCCCTGGCACCTTGACGACAAGCCGAAACCTTCCACAAACGGAAGCGCTGCCGCACTCCCTGTAGCTTCTCTACAAGCTCCCCGAGGCCCTCGGGCGGGGCGAGGGATGGCCATAAGGCCTGTACGGCGCCACTCATTGCCTATCGAACTCGTTCGAACAACTGCAACAGTTTGGGAAGTTGATCACCCATTGATATGGGCATCTCCTCTGCAGGATGGCCCGTGAGTATACCTACAAGACATATTATGTCAAATTGCTTCCTCGCTGAACTCTTCTTCCTTAGAGAGTTCGCTTAAGCACTTACTATAGATGCCGCGGCGAAGCCGTTGATTCTCCTTAATGGAGCCGGACAGCTCGGCCTGTGCGCCTTTCAGCTCTTCTCCGAGCTTGGCGTTGGCATCTTGGAGCTTGTTCCTTTCCTGTTGAACTCTGTTCAGCACATTCTCGCCGGCCTTTAGCTGGTGCAGTAGCGCTTGCCTGTCCGGATCTTGTCCGGCGGCGCCTACAGTGTCATTGTTAGACTCGCGCGCATGCCGCACAACGCTTATATTAATTTATATAAATGTGTCACCAAGAGGGGTCTTTCCGTCTCCTCCTGCGGCAGCAAGTGCAGCCTCAAGTTGGGCCTTGCAATCTTGCAGCTCCCGAGACAGCTGGGCGTTCTTCTCGTTAAGAGCCTGAAATTTCAAATGATCCTTAAATCAGTTAACATAACTAATTTAAGTCTCGGGGGCTACTGGTGTATACAACCATTAAAATATCATTACCCATATGTCTTTCACATACTGCTCCGTGGCCCTGGTAAAACCATTTTGAGCAGACCGGAGATGCGCGTCCCCTGCGTTGAAGGCATCCAATGCCTCAGGGGAAAAGCACGCCTCTTGAAAATCTGTCCGGCGGCGTCTATGATTCATAGCGCTCTCCACCTCGACTTGGTGGCGGACGATGCTGCCGGTATCCTCCGTTGGAGCAGGATCCGTTCGCGTCTTGCGCTTGCCTCCCCCTCCAGTCCGGCGCTGGAGCCCGGCTGGTATTGGTGGGATCGGCAATTCTGTGCTTTCGCATCCGCGGCGCTTTTTCTTCTGAAAATCATGAGCGCTTAGAAGTTTCCTTGGGCGTTGCTCAAAAGAATCAAACACGAGCCATACCTCTGCGGCGGCGATGCCGCCCAAGACGGCGCTCCTTTTCCTCCTGCTAGTTCGGACCGACCTCAGGGTCGGCCGCCGCAGCTTCGGCTCCCGGCCGTAAAGGCGCTTCTGCAAAAAGCCATCGTTCGCGAAGGTCGAAGTAGCTAAGGATAAGATAACGGTGTCCGGACTTCGGTCTTGGTCACCGGATGCCGAATTTAGCCCGGGTAGTCCGCCGAATGGCGACCAAAGCATCATCAATGCTTAGCTGGTGATACACCGTCGATTAGCTCCACCCGATGTCCGGATCCTCTTGGAGGCGGACCTGAGGATCCTTCCGGATCCTCGGGTTGCGGAGCAGACTCAAAGATATCCTCCACAATCCGGCGTAGACCCTGCGCCGAAGACGTAATGTAAGAAGCTTGAACTTCGAAGATACGGGTAAGGACCCTTTTGAGGTGTTCGCTTACCCATCCTCTAGGGTTGATCATGGAAAACCCATCCACAGGGTTCGGACGAAGGAAGTCCTCCTTCTCCCCCTTGTACAGACCGGACAGGATCTTCACCAGATCCTCGGTCGAATCCGGCCCTTTGCGGCCGTGTCGGGTGGCATCGTCCTCCCCATTGAAATCCCACATGGGGTGGCCTCTGTATTGCAGCGGCTGCACCCCCCGCTTGATGCACGTCGCCATGACTCCAATCATGGTCAAGCCGGAATGAGCCATTAATCTTATCCGGCCCATCAAGTAATGGACGCTCTTGTCTTCCTCCAAACGGGGCTCATGGCGCGCCACCGAGGCGTTTCTTCAAGGGAGCAGCATCAAACTCCGGGAGGCCAATCCGGACTGGGTCGGGCAACGGAGCGTCTACGATATAAAACCACTCCGAGGGCCAGTCTTCGGACGCCCTCTTGGGGGTGCCGGATAGGTATCCGGTCCCAGCGATGCGCCATATTTCGGCGCCGCCCACTTGACATATGGACCCCTGGTAAGAACGGGGCACGAGGCAGAACAGCCTCTTCCACAATGCAAAATGGGGCTCGATACCTAGGAATAGCTCACAAAGAGCTACATAGCCCGCGATGTGTAGCACAGATGCGGGCCTGAGGTGGTGGAGCTGGAGTCCGTAGAACTTGAGAGCCCGCGGAGGAATGGATGTATTGGAAACCGAGCCCCTTATTAGATAGGGGACTAAACACACCCGCTCCCCTTGTTGGGGCTTGGGTGTCCTCCGCCTGCCTCCCACCTCGATAAGTAACCAGTCCGGCTCGGACCGAACCATGAAGGCCGGAGGAAGCAATCCTCTGTTTGGAGCTTTACTAGCTCGTTGTGCGAAATAGAGCACCTCCTCCAATCCCCGGCGATGGGCTGGGAGCGTGTGAGGAAGAGCGCGTTGACGATCCATGGTGGAATGGGTTTGTGGTCGAGGCGCCGATGGAGTATACGCTGGAGGAAGATGGTGCGGTTTGATCTGGATCCCTGCCCCTTTAATAGGCAGTGTGACCCGCACGATTGGGGATAAATGTAAAGAGCTCCTGGCTTTTCGCATTAGTGCGACGCGTGGAAGAGGGCCATAATTTGGCGTAGAAGCCAAGAAGCACGAGATTCGAGGTGAAGCCGACACTATTCGGCAGAACATGGAATTTGAAGGAGAACCCGCCTTGCAACGCCAAGACTACAAGCACGCTGGACTTATCGTCATTGAAGCCTGGTTCGGGGCTCTTGAGGAGTCTGGACTAGGGGTGTCCGGACAGCTGGACTATCAATATCCGCGGACTCCCGGACTACGAAGATAGAAGATTGAAGACTCGGCTCGTGTCCGGAAGGTACTTTCCTTGGCGTGGAAGGCAAGCTTGGCGTACGGATATGTAGATCTCCTACCATTGTAAACGACTCTGTAACCCTAGCCTCTCCGGTGTCTATATAAACCGGAGGGCCTTAGTCCATAGGACTAACATTACATCTCAACAATCATACCATAGGCTAGCTTCTAGGGTTTAGCCTCCTTGATCTCGTGGTAGATCTACTCTTGTACTACCCATATCATCAATATTAATCAAGCGGGGCGAGGGTATTACCTCCATCGAGAGGGCTCAACACTGGTAAAACATTGTGTCCCTCGTCTCCTATTACCATCCGCCCAGACGCACAGTTCGGGACCCCTACCCGAGATCCGCGGTTTTAACACCGACAGTGTCATACCAGTGTGAAGCCAATTGTACAGCTCACCACACCGAAGTGGTCTTCGGATCCCGGACAATTTCGGAGCGAGGAGTTAATCTTCGACATAGTTCCGCTCATGCAGCGGCTATCACGCTCTGCTTTGGACGAACCGCGTTTACAAAGTTCAACGCGTGCCGCGTTATGCATACCTCAAGCTCAAGATGCGGGACCCGTGGAGTCATCACGGTCAACGGAATACGGAACGCTCCCTCCGAACGGAGGAACATACAATGCTCTCGCGGCAGAAGTACAGAGCAGCCTCCTAAGGCAATTTCCGAGTCCGGCCGTTAAACGGACGGATACAGCAAAACGCGCCCGAAGCAATACCAACCAAGACCACCTGGCACGATCAGAGCACACGTAGCAATGCGGCCCTAACCCCCGCCCTCGCATGATTACAAGAACAACCCTCCACGTACATCATTACGCTTTGGAGATACCATGGGCGCAGGGGAAGGGGCACGACCACAATGGACCTAGAGTGCGGCTCGACCACACCAGGGTCTCGCAAGTGTGCCACTCCTTTTTTTATTTATTTTGTTATTTTCCTTCTTTGTATACACAGGACTCCGTTAACCAGAGGCCCTGTCCGGCGATAAACCTGCCGAACTCACGATGCAACAGCCAGGGAACAAAGAAGGCTGCGGCGAACACTCAGGTGGTCTCAATTACGAGCATTAAGTTCGATTATATTCCGCAGCTCATCCCTGGAGGGGGACATGTTTAATTAGTCCAAATCCCTTGCTTACCGCACTATCTGTATCAGTCCGCACTCATAGCAGACCTCCTTTAATAAATAATGTAGCACTTTTTCGACTACAACTACATTACTTTTTGCATATATATGTTCATTACATGACATCTTGCATCCGTACATTTTGGTACGGCCTAATACGCCAGGGGCTTACGTTCCCCACATTATGGTGTGATAAGTCCGAACACTTTCATAAGTGCGGCACCCCAAACTTATAGCATTATATGAATCGGCTCCGAATCATGTCTTGGGTCAATAGTTGGGTTTGCCCGGCTCCCACGTTTTGGTGCCTTATGTTCTATTATGTCAGCTAAGGTGGCACTGGGAGAACCACTGCGATTGCGCCCAGGTTGAGCCGGGCGAGCGCCTCAGTGGAGAAAGCTAAAACTAACCAGCATGATAAGGCGAGAGACTGGTCGCTGTTCGAGAGGTCTTTTCGGGTCCTTAAAGACTCATGCCGCTTCGAGCGAAGTTCCGGATAATGTCCGACGAAGGCGTGGATAGCGCCTCGGATTCGGTCTTCTGAATACCAGGGGCTTCGCCGAAATTTAAAACTACAGAATTCTATGGCTAAGTGAGAGTGTTCAAGCATTATAAGTCCGGTTGCCTTGTTCGTTGTGTTGAGCGCCTCCCTAGATGGACCCAAAAATGGGAACAAGAGTGCTCAAATTTATCCCGAACACCCCAGCACTCGCGGCTCGGGGGCTGAAGCCAACGACTTGCCATCTCTCAAATTTTATAAACGGCCGCACAGAGGTAATATTTTAAATTATACAAGCGTTGCTTAAAGCGCACATGAACAAAGTTTTCAGCGCACAGGATAAAACATAGCGAGTTTACTCAAAAATTACATCTCTGGGGCACTCATCCGCAATATCGCGGGCTCCCTTTAGGACAGTTTTATAATACATTTCGGGCATACGATACTCCTTGCCCGGTGGCGGCGGATCGGTGAGAAGCTTCTCCGCATCCAGCCTGCCCCAGTGCACCTTTGTGCGGGCAAGGGCCCGACGAGCACCTTCAATACAAAGCGGGCGCCGATGACCTCCACCGAGGGCACGATCCACCAGCCGCCAGACGAGGCCGGTAGCTCCTGTGCATGGCTTGTCTAGGCCACACCGGACTATAAGGCCTTTCATGGCCTCCTCGGCTACCTTGTGGAGTTCGACCACCGCTTCACCGGTCGCTTGGGGCATCGGATGGCGGCCTCAGCAGATCGAGACCGAAGACCTTCTACGTCGAGCTCCCCTTCTCGCCACGATAGAATGCGGCGGCATCGGACACGCTACGTGGCAGATCTGCAAACACCCCTGGAGAGCTCCGAATGCGGGTAAGTGTCAGGTAGTTTACATTAACATGCTTGCTTTGCATGAAAAATGCCTTACCCGCCGCTATCTTCTTTACATCTTCAACCTCCTCAAGGGCCTTACGGGCCTCGGCCTTGGCGGACTTGGCACTTTCGAGGGCCGAGGCAAGCTCGGACTCCCGAGTCTTGGAGTCACGCTCCAAGCTCTCATGCTTCTCCATGAGAGCCTGGAGCTCTTGTCGCACTTCCGCCACCCGTGCCTCCTGCTTTTCTCGCTCCGCCCGTTCATGGCATGCCGCTTCTTCGACATGACACAGCCTCCTTCAGGGCTGCCACCTCATTTGTGGCCCCTGCAATACCCATATTATCCTTGTTAATTTTATTGCAACCGAAATCCTTTTCTGTAAGGTAACTATTCAAAGTGGTGTTACTCACCTTCTTTGTCCTCGAGCTGCTTCTTGGCATGGCCGAGCTCTTGCTCGGACCGCTCGAGATCCTGCTTCAACGCACCGACCTCCGCAGTCAGTGCGGCAGAGGTCAGCAGCAAGAGCCTACAAACCCATATTGACATATTTTAAGCAACTCACAGATATCTTCTTAGATCCTCATCCGCTTTTCTTTCCAACACCGAACCGAGCATCGAAACTACCGTCTATGCGGTATCACATTACATAATTATAAATTTCTTACCTCAAAGCCTATTAGAAGGCTGCTGCACTGCTGCAGGCTTCGGTCAGCCCGCTCTTGGCGAGCTGAACCTTCTGAATCACCGCACTCATGATAGTGCGGTGTTCTTCCTCGATGGAAGTGCCTTTGAGTGCCTCCAACAAGTTGTCCGGCGCCTTCGGTTGGACGGGGGCCGCCGGTGTCACGGTCTTGCCCTTCTTTCGAAGGGGCCGCCTGCCGGACTCTGGAACCACTGCAGGTTCCGTCGTGGAGTCCGGCGCAAAGTCCGGGAGGCTGCCTTGTGGCACCTCCGGAGCCTCCTCCTGATGGGTCCCTTTCCGGGACCCCACCTCGGCGTCCTCATCGGCGCGGGGAGTAGAGGCCGTCGGAAGTGAATCCACATCCGACGGGGCCAACGACACGCTCGAAGAAGCGGGGAGATCATCATCGGCCGGACTACGAACAGTATGCGGCATTAGTAGGACACTATGTGACACAAAAGAACTTTCAGATTATACTGGGATTCGGATACTTACGATCTCGCCGGAGGCCTGGCCCTTGAAGGCCACTCCTCGCCAACGTCGGTGTTGGCGGAGCTGTCCGGGGGAATAGTTCTCCCCCTCTTGGACCCTTCGGCCTCCCCTATTGGGGAAGCCTTCCTCTTCCTCTCTCCTTCCTCCGGGAGAGAGTCTTCTTCCTCCTCCTCGTCTTCGGGGGAGGAGTCCGCCTTGTTGTCGGACGCCTGATTACGGGAACTCTTTCGAGTCCCCGTGGCCACCTTCTTGGCCTTCTTCTCCGGCACCACGTGCGGTGCCGGAACCAGCAGCCCCGCTAGACGGGAGTTCATTGGGTCTTCTGGCATGGGAGCCGGACAGATGAGCTGCTCGGCCTTCTCCATCCATTCCTGTCAAAGGAAAAGAAAGATTGAGACCCTCCTAGAATCAATTTATTTACCACAAGTGTCCCGTAAAGGGGTCGAATCACTTACCTCGTCACCGGATGCTACGAGCTAAATCCATGATCTTCCGTCATGGATGCGGGCTTCGCGCCTTAAACACCACCCTCGGCGCCTTCATACGTCGTGTCAAGAGCCCGCTTAGCGCTGGTGCTGTTCCGGATTGAACTCCCACAGATTGAATGCCCGTTCTTGGCATGGGAGAATCCGGCGGATGAGCATGACTTGGACTACGTCGACGAGCCTGAGCTTATTGCTCACCAGCTTGGATACGTGCTCGAGTCCCGCTACTCCTTCAGATTGCCCCACAACAAGCCCTTCTCTTTCCAGGAGGTGAGCTGTGTGGGGATGCCAGATCTAAACTCGGGGGCCGCCGCCCACGTGGGTTCGCACGGCTCGGTGATGTAGAACCACCCCGATTTCCATCCCTTGAAAGAGTCCACGAAGGCCCCTTCGAGCCAAAGGACGTTGGGCAACTTGCCCAACATGGCGCCTCCGCATTCCGCTTGCGTGCCCTTCACAACCTTCCACTTGACGTTGAAGGTCTTGAGCCACAGGCCGAAGTGGGGCCGGATGCAAAGGAAGGCCTCGCACACGACGATGAACGCCGAGATGTTGAGGATGAAGTTCGGCGCCAGATCATGGAAATCCAGGCCGTAGTAAAACATGAGCCCCTGGACAAAAGGGTGAAGAGGAAAACCTAGTCCGCGGAGGAAGTGGGGGAGGAAAACAACCCTCTCATGGGGCCCGGGGGTGGGGATGAGCTGCCCCTCGTCGGGCAGCCGATGCGCGATGTCGCCGGAAAGGTATCCGGCGCTGCGCAACTTGGTGATGTGTTCTTCCTTAATGGTGGAGGCCAACCATTTGCCTCCCGCTCCGGACATGGTCGGAGAAGGTCGAGGCGAGATGCGCGAGCTTGAGCGTTGGAGCTTGAGTGCGCGGAGATGGATAAGCAAAGGAGGAAGAAGGCGTAGGTGAGAAGGTAAATCCTTATCCCTTATATATAGGCGGATGGAGACTATGCGTCCCCCACCAGCCTGGTAAAACTTGCTTATCTCCCAAGCGCCACCATCAATGGCGCGGTTGGGTTACCCACGTCCGTATTGATGAGAATTCCAGAATAAGGGGAACACGATCTTTGCTTCGACAGGACGTGCCAAGGAAACCGCTTCGCTAAACGTGCTAAGGTGGTATAATAAAAAACGATTCAAATAAAGGCTTGGTAGCGGTGTGGTGTCATGCCGCATAATACGTCAGCAGATTGGGCTTGTGTACATTTTATTCTCTCTACGGTGGAATGTGGAATTTATTTTGCAGAGCCGGACACTATCCTGGTGTTCATGATCTTCTCTGGATTATTCAAGGGAGGAACCCGCCTTGCAATGCCAAACATTATGCGCGCGGACTTATCGTCATTGAAGCCTGGTTGAGGGACTCTTGAGGAGTCTGGACTAGGGGTGTCTGACAGCGGACTATCATCGTCCGGACTCCAAGACTACGAAGATACAAGATTGAAGACCCGTCCCGTGTCCGGATGGGACTTTCCTTGGCGTGGAAGGCAAGCTTGGCAATCGGATATGTAGATCTCCTACCATTGTAACCGACTGTAACCCTAGCCTCCTCCGGTGTCTATATAAACCGGAGGGCTTTATTCCGTGGACACAACATACATTACAACAATCATACCATAGGCTAGCTTTAGGGTTTAGCCTCCTTGATCTTGTGGTAGATCCACTCTTGTACTACCCATATCATCAATATTAATCAAGTAGGGCGTGGGTTTTACCTCCATTGAGAGGGCCCAACACAGGTAAAACATCGTGTCCCTTGTCTCTGTTACCATCCGCCTAGACGCACGCTTCGGACCCCCTACCGAGATCCGCCGGTTTTGACACCGACATTAATGCTTTCATTGAGAGTTCCTCTGTGTCGTCACTGATAGGCTCGATGGAATCTTCAACCAATAACGCTGTCCAGGGTGAGATTTTTCTCCCCGGACAGATCTTCGCATTCGGCGGCTTCGCACTGCGGGCTAATTCACTTGGCCATCTGGAGCAGATCAAAAGCTACGCCCCGGCGTCGGTCGATTCGAAGCCTAAACTTCACGGCCGACATCCGCGGGGACTTGATCTTCGACGGGCTCGAGCCACAGCCAAGCGTGCCGCACTGTTGCGATGGGCATGATCTAGCTCTGTCACCGAACAGTGCCTTGGTGGCCGCACAAGAATCCGCTCCTGCCCTTAGACTGGAGCCGATCGCCCAGATCGAGGACCGGTGGATGGACGCCACCTCGGGGGCTTCAACTTCCACGGCGATGGAGCCGAACACTAACCTTGTCCCTCGCAAAACTCGTGATTCCGAGGTGCCGGACTCCTTGCCGGACTCCGAACCTCCCCCGCCCCTACCAATCGAATCTGATTGGGCGTCGGTTATGGAATTCACCGCCACGGACATCTTCCAACACTCTCCCTTTGGCGACATCCTAAATTCGCTAAAGCATCTCTCGCTATCGAGAGTCTGGCGGACTATGGCGGATGGTTGAGATACGACGACGAAGAAATTCAGAGCCCACCCACCACCCACTTTGTAGCCACTGCCGATTTATCTAACCGACATGCTAGACTACGACTCAAGACATCGATGCTATGGACGGCGGCGGCGAGATTTAGCGAGAACCAGCGCCTACAGGCACCGAAGACCACCTCGTCATCGACATATACATGGTGGACACCCCAAAAGACGGGACGGCGAAGAAGCGGGAGGCATATTCTTTAAAGAAGCAACCCAAGCACCGGCGTCGTGACGCCGCTCTAAATCCCGCCACAAAGAAGAATGGAGATTCCGGCACGGAGATAATAATACCCCGTAGAGTGCGAAGACAATCCCTCCAAAGAAGACTCAGCGCAGGGAGGATGCGAGCAAGCCCTCACGAGAGGCGGCGAGATGAAGAGGTCGAGGATTATAACTATATGCCTCCCTCCGAAGACGAGGCAAGCCTCAACGACGACGAATTAAATGCGTGCCGAGGATCCGTCGAACAAGAGCGTTTCAAACGCAGGCTTATCGCCACGGCAAATAGCCTAAAGAAAAAGCAGCAGCAGCTTCAAGCTGATCAGGACCTGCTGGCCGATCGAATGACCGAGGTCCTCGCGGCCGAAGAGTATAAACTCGAACGCCCCACCAAAAGCTACCCAAGACGCAAGTTGCTCCACCGACTAGAGGAGGAAGCATACATACCTTCATCACCAGCGCATGATACGGCTAACCGACCACCCCGCGGTCGTGACAGAGAGGCATCCAGGCCCTCAACCAAGACCGTACCCCGGCATCGCTCCAAAAGTACGAAGCCAAGAGGGAACGCGCCGGACTTGCGAGATGTATTGGAGGACAAAGCAAGGCAATCCAGATCCATCTACGGATCACGAGGGCGCCCCATGACCCGCGACGAATACCGTCGCGCCGGATACAATAACCCCAGCCGGGCCGAACACGGCAGACAACGCTCCCTCGAGCTGCGTCATGATATTGCTCAATACAGAGGTGCCGCACACCCGCTATGCTTCACTGACGAAGTAATGGATCATCAAATCCCTGAAGGGTTTAAACCCGTAAACATCGAATCCTACGACGGCACCACAAACCCCGCGGTTTGGATCGAAGATTATCTCCTTCACATCCATATGGCCCGCGGCGATGATCTCCATGCCATCAAATATCTCCCACTCAAGCTTAAAGGACCAGCTCGGCATTGGCTTAACAGCTTGCCCGCAGAGTCAATTGGGTGTTGGGAAGACCTGGAAGCCGCATTCCTCGACAATTTCCAGGGCACGTATCTGCGGCCACCAGACGCCGATGACCTAAGCCACATAATTCAGCATCCAGAGGAATCGGCCAGACAATTCTGGACACGGTTCTTGACAAAGAAAAACCAAATCGTCGACTGTCCGGATGCAGAGGCCCTCGCAGCCTTCAAACATAACATCCGCGACGAGTGGCTAGCCCGGCACCTGGGACAGGAAAAGCCGAAATCCATGGCAGCACTCACATCGTTAATGACCCACTTTTACGCGGGAGAGGATAGCTGGCTAGCTCGCAGCAACAACCTCAATAAAAATTCTGGCAGTCCGGATACTAAGGACCACAACGGCACAGGAGATAATAATACCCCAGAGAGTGCCGAAGACAATCCCCTCCAGCAAGACTCGGCGCAGGAGGATGCAGAAGCAAGCCCTCACGAGAGGGCGGCAGACGAAGAGGTCGAGGATTATAACTATATGCCTCCCTCCGAAGACGAGGCAAGCCTCAACGACGACGAATTCGTCGTGCCGGAGGATCCCGTCGAACAAGAGCGTTTCAAATGCAGGCTTATCGTCACGGCAAATAGCCTAAAGAAAAAGTAGCAGCAGCTTCAAGCTGATCAGGACCTGCTGGCCGATCGATGGACCGAGGTCCTCGCGGCCGAAGAGTATAAACTCGAACACCCCTCCAAAAGCTACCCAAGACGCAAGTTGCTCCCCCGACTAGAGGAGGAAGCATACATACCTTCATCACCAGCGCATGATACGGCTGACCGACCACCCCGCGGTCGTGACAGAGAGGCATCCAGGCCCTCAACCAAGACCGTACCCCGGCATTGCTCCAAAAGTACGAAGCCAAGAGGGAACGCGCCGGACTTGCGAGATGTATTGGAGGACAAAGGAAGGCAATCCAAATCCATCTACGGATCATGAGGGCGCCCCATGACCCGCGACGAATACCGTCGCGCCGGATACAATAACCCCGGCCGGGCCGAACACAGCAGACAACGCTCCCTCGAGCTGCGTCATGATATTGCTCAATACATAGGCGCCGCACACCCGCTATGCTTCACTGACGAAGTAATGGATCATCAAATCCCTGAAGGGTTTAAACCCGTAAACATCGAATCCTACGACGGCACCACAGACCCCGCGGTTTGGATCAAGATTATCTCCTTCACATCCATATGGCCCGGCGGCACGATCTCCATGCCATCAAATATCTCCCACAAGCTTAAAGGACCAGCTCGGCATTGGCTTAACAGCTTGCCCGCAGAGTCAATTGGGTGTTGGGAAGACCTGGAAGCCGCACTCCTCGACAATTTCGTGGCGCGTATAAAGCAGCCACCAGACGCCGATGACCTAAGCCACATAATTCAGCAGCCATAGGAATCGGCCAGACAATTCTGGACACGGTTCTTGACAAAGAAAAACCAAATCGTCGACTGTCCGGATGCAGAGGCCCTCGCAGCCTTCAAACATAACATCCGCGATGAGTAGCTAGCCCGGCACCTGGGACAGGAAAAGCCGGAATCCATGGCGAATAACCAACGGAGACACAGGCACAGACGTGCAGTAGGGACCCATCGCGAGGATTCTTTTCAGATTAAAACCCTGCGTAGACCTTTTTTACTGTCTCTTGTTGTTATTCTCCCTTGGTTTCTTCTTATAACCAAAGCGGAGCCTGACGTTTTGGCATCGGCCGCGTCAGAGGACCATGCCCGTACCTGGACACTAGGCGCTTAGGGCATTGTTCTGCCCATTATTATAAAGACCGAACACCTTAGGGAGTGTTCGGCGTCTCGAGTTAGGCATTATATGCATCAGCTCGAATCATGTCTTTGGTCAAATGTTGGGTTTGCCTGCTCCGTGTTTTGCTGCCTTACGTTCCATATCATCGCTAACGCGCACTAGGAGAACTCTGCGATTGTGCCCCGATTCGGTGGGTGAGCACCTCGATGAAAGCGAAAATTGACTGTCATGATATAGCGAGAGACTGGTCAACCACTCGATCAACTACCGGAATGTTTAGAATTCCTCGCTTTGACGAAGGACCGTTTCCCGGTCAGGCACACACGCGCCCCGAATTCGGAGAAGCACGGTGCCCCAAGGGGCTATATCATAGCCCCACCCTCGAACTCCAATGGCTAAGTGAAAGTGATAAAGCATCATAGTCCGGATTGCCTCATTTGCTACGCTACCACCTCCTTAAACAGGACCGAGACGTCGGATTAAGTGTGAAAACGCGCTAGTTTTTGCGAACACCCCCGCACCTTGTGCGTGGGGGCTGAAGCCGAAGACTGCAATCTTTCAGGTTATACTAACATATACATAAACAGCCGCATAGGAGATATTTTAATACTTGGAACGCATAAGTATAAAAAACAGTTATAGCATAATCATTGTTTTACAAGCTAAAACGTTCATTTGAACGTGACATTTTTCGAGCACTGCGACTCTATTACACGAGCACCACGCATAACTTCCCCAAAATAGTGCTCGGCAGGTAACCGGCTTTCGTCCGAACCCTGGGCGGCAATAGCGGTGGCATCCATCTCTGTCCAATGTGTCTTCACACGGGCAAGAGCCATCCGCGCGCCTTCGATGCAGGCCGACCGCTTCGTCTCTTGATATGCGGCACCGCTCCAAGAAATTGCTGCAATAAGCCGAAACAGCTCGTCGCCTTGGGTCTCTCTGGCCAGACATGAGCCACGATATCAGTCATGGCAAGTCCGGACAATCTATTTAGCTCGGCCCATTCGGCCAACCGATCGGTCAACGGAAGTGAACGATCCGGACTATGGAATTGAGACCAAAATAGCTCTTCCGTCTTGTGATCCTTCTGGCTCCGGAAGTGCTCAACGGCATCAGCCGCACTTGCCGCTAAGTCCATATATGGATCCTCCGGACCCCACAGCTGGCCAAGTTGAGCATACTTTTGATCCGTAAACCGGCGATGCAACAGAAAAGGCTTGCCAGCCACAATATCTCCGGCCTGGCGCAGCTCCTCCTTCATAGCCGCATTGCGAGCGGCATCCTTGGCCTCGGCGGTGGCCTTCCCAAGGTCTTCCCGCTCCGATAAGCGCTCCTTTTAAAGAGCCTCATTGCGGTCGGCAAGATCTTTTAATTTCACGGCCAATTCGCCATCTTTTCCCTAGCTTAGGCGTTGTGCAGCCTTTTCGGCTTTTACCTCCTCGGCCGCCCTCGAGGCAGCCGCATCACTCCTTCGGGCTTGCTCCTTAGCTTGAGCAAGTTCAGCCCAAGGCTCTCCACAACAACGAGCACCGTCGTATCACAAAGATATACATTATCAGAGGCGGGCTTTGACCCCCTTAAATAAGCGACTGTGGAGAATTCATTTACCTTGCGACTCGTCAAGTCGCCGGTTCACAAGCGCGATGTCCGCATCCTCCACGTCAAGCTGCCGCATTAACTCGGCAACTCCACTAGTCCGGCTAGCCCTCGGACTATCCGCCACCTGCATAGGAACGGCGACATTCATTACTTGGGATTTTGATCCTCGGCACGCTGTCGCTTTCGACAACCTACCAGGTCTCAGGGGCTACTATCTATATAGGGTGCACTTCTATGTGCCAAACTGTTAACAAGGTGCGTCGTTCTTGCGTACCTCAAATCCCGTCAGTAAACTCTTGACGGCATTATGCAATCCGCTTTCGGCGGACGAAATCCTTCCAATCACCATACGCATCAAAGCACGGTGATCTTCTGAGATGGACGCCCTCTCAAGCAGACTCTTCAGCTCCCCCGGCCGGACACTAGTGGGCGCCGAACTCTCCGGCCCCTCCGGACTCGGGGATACCCTCCGTGACGATACTTCAGGCTCATCTGCCCTGTCCGGCGACGCAGCAGTCGGAGGCGTTTCGCTCTCCATCATCTCCGGACGAAGATCCCCCGAAGACGAACTCATCTGAGAAGTCCGCAAATCCAAACTGTAAAGTAAAACTTCGGTTATCCATAGAAGCACAAATGGAGGTATTTTCTTATTAATGAACTCCCCCTTCTCTACTCACGGCTCGCTGGAGAGCTGATCCTTTAGGGACGATTGTACGTCCGGGTTCTCCCCAGATGCAGGACCCTCCGGTGGAGATTTCTTCTCCCGCTTAGAGGCTTTAGCCTCCAGGTCTTCGGAGGCGGTCCTCTTCTCCCCCTGGCAGGAGGGATTTTCGATCCCCCCCTCTTGAGGCGCCCCCTTGGGCAAGGTATTAACTCCTCTATTTTCCCCATCGCCCCTTTCTTCGGGCGCGACCTCCAACATTTTGACCAGCACGGGCTCCAGTGCGGTCTCTGGGAGGGGGGCCGGACACCTTATCAGCTTCGATCACGCTACCCACTCCTGATGAAGAGTAATGGGTCAGGAAGCGAACTTTAGAAAAGCAGATAAACAGAACGTCCGGACTCTGAGCTTTTTACCTGAGTATCCGGGCGATTGCAGCTTAGGCATGCGTCCTCGGTCAATTCTGGACACGCTACCTGCGGTCCGAAGAACGACTTGTACATCTCCACGGGTGTCGTACCCATGAAGTGTTGGAGAATTCGTGGTCCCTCCGGATTGAACTCCCATAACCGGAGAGGACGGCGTTTGCAGGGCAGAAGACGCCTGATTAGCATAACCTGCATCACCACCACCAGATTGATCTCCCTCGCCTGGAGGTCTCGAATCCGGCCCTGCAATGAAGGCACGTCTTCGGACGGCCCCTAATTAAGCCCTTAGTTGACCCACGACATCAATCAGCGTGGAGGTCCCGGGCGGAATGAAGGTGGCGGCTTTTGCTTGCTGCCCTTCGGAGCGGTGATATAAAACCACTCCTGCTGCCACAAGCCAAGCTCCTCTTGGAAGGAGCCCTCGGGCCATGGGGCATCGGCCCTTCTGCTTATGGCCGCCCCGCCGCACTCCGCTTGACGTCCCCCGATCATCTTCGGCTCCACATTGAAGTTCTTCAGCCACAGGCCGAAGTGGGGGGTGACGCGGAGGAAGGCTTCGCAGACAATAATGAATGCGGAAATATGGAGGATGGACTCCAGGGCCAAGTCGTGAAAATCCAGCCCGTAGTAGAACATGAGCCCTCTCACGAAGGGGTCCGTCGGGAAGCCTAAACCCGGCGGAGGTGGGATCTGAGCGACGTACTCACCGGGCTCGGGAGTGGGCACGGCCTGCCCTTGGGCGGGCAACCTGTGCGAAATCTCGTAGGATAGGTACTTGGCCTCACGCAGCTTTAGCACGTCCTCCTCCGTAATGGAGGAGGGCATCCACCGACCCTAGAGGTCGGAGCCGGACATAGTTGAAGATCCGAAGTGCTCGAATCTGGGGCTCTGGGTGTTGGAACTTGGAGCAAGGAGGAGATTCGATGGAAGATTGAAGAAAAGAAACGAGCCTTGGTCCTCTTATAAAGGGAAAAAATACCAAGAGCCGTCTCCGTGACCGTTCGGGATTCACCTTCGATAGAGGAGGCGTGGCGACGGGCGCGGTTACCCACGCTCGTATTGATGAGAATCCTGGAATAAGGGGAACACGATCTCTGCTTCGACAGGACGTGCCAAGAAACCGCTTCGCTAAGCGTCTTTGAGGTGGTATAATAAGCGATTCAAATAAAGGCTTGGTAGCGGTGTGATGTCATGCCGCATAATCGTCGGCAGATTGGACTTGTGTACATTTTATTCTCTCTACGGTGGAATGTGGAATTTATTTTGCGAGCGGACACTATCCTAGTGTTCATGATCTTCTCTGGATTATTCAAGGGAGGAACCCGCCTTGCAATGCCGAACATTATCTTGCCACGGACTCATCGTCATTGAAGCCTGGTTCAGGGCTCTTGAGGAGTCTGGACTAGGGGTGTCGGGACAGCGGACTATCATCATCCGTCGGACTCCAAGACTACGAAGATACAAGATTGAAGACTCCGTCCGTGTCCGGATGGGACTTTCCTTGGCGTGGAAGGCAAGCTTGGCAATCGGATATGTAGATCTCCTACCATTGTAACCGACTACTGTAACCCTAGCCTCCTCCGGTGTCTATATAAACCGGAGGGCTTTAGTCCGTAGGACACAACATACATTACAACAATCATACCATAGGCTAGCTTTAGGGTTTAGCCTCCTTGATCTCGTGGTAGATCCACTCTTGTACTACCCATATCATCAATATTAATCAAGCGGGGCGTGAGGGTTTTACCTCCATCGAGAGGGCCCAACCTGGGTAAAACATCGTGTCCCTTGTCTCCTGTTACCATCCGCCTAGACGCTTGGCTTCGAGACCCCTACCGAGATCCGCGGTTTGACACCGACAGTGTCCATCTTCAACACTCACAGTTTTGGCCAATTCTGACCCGGTTCGTGGACTATTACTCACTGTTTTGGGGTGCCAAAGTGATTTCCATAGTTGTTGAACCCGAAGGTGCGCTTACGTGTCGGTCATCAACACTCACAGTTTTGGCCGATTCTGGCCCTTACCGTGGACTATTACTCACTGTTTTGGGGTCCCGGAGTGATTTCCCAGATTGACGAACCCCAGGGTGCGTTTACGTGTCGGTCATCAACACTCCTAGTTTTTGTGGATTCTGACCCGTTTCATGGACTATTACTCACTGTTTTGGGGGAACCAAAGCGATTTCCATGGTTGTAGAACCCCAAGGTGTGCTTACGTGTTGGTCGTCAAGACTCGTAGTTTGGGCCAGTTCTAGCCCGTTTCATGGACTATTACTCAGTTTTGTGGTCCCGAAGTGATTTCCACGATTGACGGACCCCGGGGTGCGTTTACGTGCCGGTCATCAACACTCACAATTTGGGCTAATTCTGGTCCGTTTTGTGGACTATTACTCACTGTTTTGGGGTACAGAGCGATTTCCTCGACTGACGATCCCCGGGATGCGTTCACGTGTCCGTCGTCAACACTCACAGTTTTGACCAATTCTTACCCGCTTCGTGGACTATTACTCACCGTTTTGGGGTGCCGGAGTGATTTCCATAGTTGTTGAACCCCAAGGTGCGCTTACGTGTCTCTCATCAACACTCGCAGTTTTGGCCGATTCTGGCCCGTTTCGTGGACTATTACTCACTGTTTGGGGTCCCGGGGTGATTTCCACGATTGACGAACCCCGGGGTGCGTTTACGTGTCGGTCATCAATACTCTCGGTTTTTGTCGATTCTGACCCGTTTCGTGGACTATTACTCACTGTTTTGGGGTCCCAGAGCGATTTCCTCGACTGACGATCCCCGGGATGCGTTTACGTGTCCGTCGTCAACACTCACAGTTTTGGCCAATTCTGACCCGCTTCTTGGACTATTACTCACCGTTTTGGGGTGCCGAAGTGATTTCCATAGTTGTTGAACCCCAAGGTGCGCTTACGTGTCGGTCATCAACACCCTTAGTTTTGGCCGATTCTGGCCCGTTTCGTGGACTATTACTCACTGTTTGGGGTCCCGGGGTGATTTCCACGATTGACGAACCCCGGGGTGCGTTTACGTGTCGGTCATCAATACTCGCGGTTTTTGTCGATTCCCCGCTTCGTGGACTATTACTCACCGCTTTTGGGTCCCAGAGCGATTTCTCGATCGACGATACTCGCGGTTTTTGTCGATTCTGACCCGTTTCGTGGACTATTACTCACTGTTTTTGGGTCCCAGAGCGATTTCCTCGACTGACGATCCCCGGGATGTGTTTACGTGTCCGTCGTCAACACTCACAGTTTTGGCCAATTCTGACCCGCTTCTTGGACTATTACTCACCATTTTGGGATGCCGAAGTGATTTCCATACTTGTTGAACCCCAAGGTGCGCTTACGTGTCGCTCATCAACACTTTCGCAGATTTTGGCGATTCGGCCCTTTTCCGGACTATTACTCACCGCTTTGGGGTCCCGGAGTGATTTCCACGATTGACGAACCCTGGGGTGCGTTTACGTGTCGGTCATCAACACTCACTATTTGGCCAATTCTGGTCCGTTTTGTGGACTATTACTCACCGTTTTGGGGTCCCGGAGTGATTTCCTCGACTCACGATCCCCGGGATGCGTTTACATGTCCGTCGTCAACACTCACAGTTTTGGCCAATTCTGACCCACTTCGTGGACTATTACTCACCTTTTTGGGGTGCCGAAGTGATTTCCATAGTTGTTCAATCCCAAGGTGTGCTTACGTGTCGGTCATCAACACTCTCAGTTTTGGCCGATTCTGGCCCGTTTCATGGACTAACTCACTGTTTTGGGGTCCCGAAGTGATTTCCACGATTGACGAACCCCAGGGTGCATTTACGTGTCGGTCATCAATAGTCGCGGTTTTTGTGGATTCTGACCCGCTTCGTGGACTATTACTCACCGTTTTGTGGTCTCAAAGCGATTTTTATGGTTGTCGATCCCAAGGTGTGCATACGTGTTGGTCGTCAAGACTTGCAGTTTGGGACGATTCTGGCCCGTTTCTTGGAATATTACTCAGTTTTGTGGTCCCGAAGTGATTTCCATGATTGACGAACTCCGGGGTGCATTCACGTGTCAGTCATCTATACTCACAATTTGGGTCAATTCTGGTCTGTTTCGTGGACTATTACTCACTGTTTTGGGTCCCGTAGCGATTTCCTCGATTGACAATCCTCGGGTTACGTTTACGTGCCCGTCGTCAACACTCACAGTTTTTGCCAATTCTGACCCGGTTCGTGGACTATTACTCACCGTTTTGGGCTGCCGAAGTGATTTCCATAGTTGTTGAACCCGAAGGTGCGCTTACGTGTGGGTCATCAACACTCAGAGTTTTGGCCGATTCTGGCCCTTTCCATGGACTATTACTCACTGTTTTGGGGTCCCGTAGTGATTTCCATGATTGACGAACCCCGGGGTGCGTTTACGTGTCGGTCATCAACACTCCCAGTTTTTGTGGATTCTGACCCGTTTCGTGGACTATTACTCACCGTTTTGGGGGTCCCAAAGCGATTTCCATGGTTGTAGAACCCCAAGGTGTGCTTACGTGTTGGTCCTCAAGAGTCGTAGTTTGGGCCGATTCTTGCCCGTTTCTTGGACTATTACTCAGTTTTGTGGTGCCGAAATGATTTCCACGATTGACGAACCCCGGGGTGCGTTTACGTGCCAGTCATCAACACTCACAATTTGGGCCAATTCTGGTCCATTTCGTGGACTATTACTCACTGTTTTGGGGTCCCAGAGCGATTTCCTCGACTGACAATCCCCGGGATGCGTTTACGTGTCCGTCGTCAACACTCATAGTTTTGGCCAATTCTGACCCGTTTCTTGGACTATTACTCACCGTTTTGGGGTGCCGAAGTGATTTCCATAGTTGTTGAACCCCAAGGTGCGCTTACGTGTCGCTCATCAACACTCGCAGTTTTGGCCGATTCTGGTCCTTTTCCTGGACTATTACTCACTGTTTTGGGGTCCCGGAGTGATTTCCACGATTGACGAACTCTGGGGTGCGTTTACGTGTCGGTCATCAACACTCACTATTTGGCCAATTCTGGTCCGTTTCGTGGACTATTACTCACCGTTTTGGGGTCCCGGAGTGATTTCCTCGACTGACAATCCCCGGGATGCGTTTACGTGTCCGTCGTCAACACTCACAGTTTTGGCCAATTCTGACCCACTTTGTGGACTATTACTCACCGTTTTGGGGTGCCGAAGTGATTACCATAGTTGTTGAATCCCAAGGTGTGCTTACGTGTCGGTCATCAACACTCTCAGTTTTGGCCGATTCTGGCCCGTTTCATGGACTAACTCACTGTTTTGGGGTCCCGAAGTGATTTCCACGATTGACGAACCCCAGGGTGCGTTTACGTGTCGGTCATCAATACTCGCGGTTTTTGTGGATTCTGACCCGTTTAGTGGACTATTACTCACCGTTTTGGGGTCTCAAAGCGATTTTCATGGTTGTCGATCCCCAAGGTCTGCATACGTGTTGGTCGTCAAGACTCGCAGTTTGGGACGATTCTGGCTCGTTTCTTGGAATATTACTCTTTTTTGTGGTCCCAGTGTGATTTCCACGATTGACGAACTCCGGGGTGCGTTCACGTGTCAGTCTTCTATACTCACAATTTGGGCCAGTTCTGGTCCGTTTCGTGGACTATTACTCACTGTTTTGGGTCCCATTGCAATTTCCTCGACTCACAGTCCTCGGGTTACGTTTACGTGTCCGTCGTCAACACTCACAGTTTTGGCCAATTCTTACCCGTTCGTGGACTATTACTCACCGTTTGGGCTGCCGAAGTGATTTCCATAGTTGTTGACCCCGAAGGTGCGTTTACGTGTCGGTCATCAACACTCACAGTTTTGGCCGATTCTGGCCCGTTTCGTGGACTATTACTCACTGTTTTGGGGTCCGGGAGTGATTTCCACGATTGACGAACCCCGGGGTGCGTTTACGTGTCGGTCATCAACACTCCCAGTTTTTGTGGATTCTGACCCGTTTCGTGGACTATTACTCACCATTTTGGGGGTCCCAAAGCGATTTCCATGGTTGTAGAATCCCAAGGTGTGCTTACGTGTTGGTCCTCAAGAGTCGTAGTTTGGGCCGATTCTTGCCCGTTTCTTGGACTATTACTCAGTTTTGTGGTCCCGAAGTGATTTCCATGATTGACGAACCCTGGGGTGCGCTTAAGTGCAGGTCATCAGCACTCACAATTTGGGCCAATTCTGGTCCATTTCGTGGACTATTACTCACTGTTTTGGGGTCCCAGAGCGATTTCCTCAACTGACGATCCCCGGGATGCGTTTACTTGTCCGTCGTCAACACTCATAGTTTTGGCCAATTCTGACCCGTTTCTTGGACTATTACTCACCGTTTCAATTCTACCCGCTTTAGTGGACTATTACTCACCGCTTTGGGTCCCATTGCAATTTCCTCGACTGTTGAACCTCGGGTTACGCTTACGTGTCCGTCATCAACACTCACAGCTTTTGCCGATTCTTACCCGTTCGTGGACTATTACTCACCGCTTGGGCTGCCAAGTGATTTCCATAGTTGTTGACCCGAAGGTGCGCTTACGTGTCGGTCATCAACACTCTCGCTTTTTGCCGATTCGGCCCGCTTCGTGGACTATTACTCACTGCTTTGGGGTCCCGAGTGATTTCCGATTGACGAACCCCGGATGCGCTTACGTGTCGGTCATCAACACTCCCAGCTTTTGTGGATTCTCGACCCGCTTCATGGACTATTACTCACCGCTTTGGGGTCCCAAAGCGATTTCCATGGTTGTAGAACCCCAAGGTGTGCTTACGTGTTGGTCCTCAAGAGTCGTAGTTTGGGCGATTCTTGCCCGCTTCTTGGACTCCATTTCGTGGACTATTACTCACTGCTTTTGGGGTCCCGAGCGATTTCCTCAACTGACGATCCCCGGGATGCGTTTACTTGTCCGTCGTCAACACTCATAGTTTTGGCCAATTCTGACCCGTTTCTTGGACTATTACTCACCGTTTTGGGGTGCCGAAGTGATTTCCATAGTTGTTGAACCCCAAGGTGCGCTTACGTGTCGCTCATCAACACTCGCAGTTTTGGCCGATTCTGGCCCTTTTCCTGGACTATTACTCACTGTTTTGGGGTCCCGGAGTGATTTCCACGATTGACGAACTCTGGGGTGCGTTTACGTGTCGGTCATCAACACTCACTATTTGGCCAATTCTGGTCCGTTTCGTGGACTATTACTCACCGTTTTGGGGTCCCGGAGTGATTTCCTCGACTGACAATCCCCGGGATGCGTTTACGTGTCCGTCGTCAACACTCACAGTTTTGGCCAATTCTGACCCACTTCGTGGACTATTACTCACCGTTTTGGGGTGCCGAAGTGATTACCATAGTTGTTGAATCCCAAGTGTGCTTACGTGTCGGTCATCAACACTCTCAGTTTTGGCCGATTCTGGCCCGTTTCATGGACTAACTCACTATTTTGGGGTCCCGAAGTGATTTCCACGATTGACGAACCCCAGGGTGCGTTTACGTGTCGGTCATCAATACTCGCGCTTTTGTGGATTCTGACCCGTTTCATGGACTATTACTCACTGTTTTGGGGTCTCAAAGCGATTTTCATGGTTGTCGATCCCAAGGTGTGCATATGTGTTGGTCGTCAAGACTCGCAGTTTGGGACGATTCTGGCCCGTTTCTTGGAATATTACTCAGTTTTGTGGTCCCGAAGTGATTTCCATGATTGACGAACTCCGGGGTGCATTCACGTGTCAGTCATCTATACTCACAATTTGGGCCAATTCTGGTCCGTTTCGTGGACTATTACTCACTGTTTTGGGTCCCATAGCGATTTCCTCGATTGACAATCCTCGGGTTACGTTTACGTGTCCGTCGTCAACACTCACAGTTTTTGCCAATTCTGACCCGGTTCGTGGACTATTACTCACCGTTTTGGGCTGCCGAAGTGATTTCCATAGTTGTTGAACCCGAAGGTGCGCTTACGTGTGGGTCATCAACACTCACAGTTGTGGCCGATTCTGGCCCTTTCCGTGGACTATTACTCACTGTTTTGGGGTCCCGTAGTGATTTCCACGATTGGCGAACCACGGGATACGTTTACGTTTCGGTCATCAACACTCCCAATTTTTGTGGATTCTGACCCTTTTCATGGACTATTACTCACCGTTTTGGGGGTCCCAAAGCGATTTCCATGGTTGTAGAACCCCAAGGTGTGCTTACGTGTTGGTCCTCAGGAGTCGTAGTTTGGGCCGATTCTTGCCCGTTTCTTGGACTATTACTCAGTTTTGTGGTCCCGAAGTGATTTCCACGATTGACGAACCCCGGGGTGCGTCTACGTGCCGGTCATCAACACTCACAATTTGGGCCAATTCTGGTCCATTTCGTGGACTATTACTCACAGTTTTGGGGTCCCACAGCGATTTCCTCGACTGACGATCCTCGGGATGCGTTTATGTGTCCGTCGTCAACACTCACAGTTTTGGCCAATTCTGACCCGCTTCTTGGACTATTACTCACCGTTTTGGGGTGTCGAAGTGATTTCCATAGTTGTTGAACCCCAAAGTGCGCTTACGTGTCGCTCATCAACACTCGCAGTTTTGGCCGATTCTGGCCCTTTTCCTGCACTATTACTCACTGTTTTGGGGTCCCGGAGTGATTTCCACGATTGACGAACCCTGGGGTGCGTTTACGTGTCGGTCATCAACACTCACTATTTGGGCCAATTCTGGTCCATTTCATGGACTATTACTCACCGTTTTGGGGTCCTGGAGTGATTTCCTCGACTAATGATCCCCGGGATGCGTTTACGTGTCCGTCGTCAACACTCATAGTTTTGGCCAATTCTGACCCGCTTCGTGGACTATTACTCACCGTTTTGGGGTGCCGAAGTGGTTTCCATAGTTGTTGAATCCCAAGGTGTGCTTACGTGTCGGTCATCAACACTCTTAGTTTTGGCCGATTCTGGGCCGTTTCATGGACTAACTCACTGTTTTGGGGTCCTGAAGTGATTTCCACGATTGAAAAACCCCAGGGTGCGTTTACGTCTCGGTCATCAATACTCGCGGTTTTTGTGTATTCTGACCCATTTCGCGGACTATTACTCACCGTTTTGGGGTCCCATAGCGATTTTCATGGATGTCGAACCCCAAGGTCTGCATACGTGTTGGTCGTCAAGACTCGCAGTTTGGGACGATTCTGGCTCGTTCCTTGGAATATTACTCAGTTTTGTGGTCCCGAAGTGATTTCCATGATTGACGAACTCCGGGGTGCGTTCACCTGTCAGTCATCTATACTCACAATTTGGGCCAATTCTGGTCTGTTTCGTGGACTATTACTCACTGTTTTGGGTCCCATAGCAATTTCCTCGACTCACTGTCCTCGGGTTACGTTTACGTGTCCGTCGTCAACACTCATAGTTTTGGCCAATTCTTACCCGTTCGTGGACTATTACTCACCGTTTTCGGCTGCCGAAGTGATTTCCATAGTTGTTGACCCCGAAGGTGTGTTTACGTGTCGGTCATCAAGACTCACAGTTTTGCCCGATTCTGGCCCATTTCGTGAACTATTACTCACTATTTTGGGGTCCCGGAGTGATTTCCACGATTGACGAACCCCGGGGTGCGTTTATGTGTCGGTCATCAACACTCCCGGTTTTGTGGATTCTGACCTGTTTCCTGGACTATTACTCACCATTTTGGGGGTCCCAAAGCGATTTCCATGGTTGTAGAACCCCCAAGGTGTGCTTACGTGTTGGTCGTCAAGACTCGTAGTTTGGGCCGATTCTTGCCCGTTTCTTGGACTACTACTCAGTTTTGTGGTCCCGAAGTGATTTCCATGGTTGACGAACCCCAGGGTGCGTTTACGTGCCGGTCATCAACACTCACAATTTGGGCCATTCTGGTGCATTTCGTGGACTATTACTCACTGTTTTGGGGTCCAAAGCGATTTCCTCGACTGACGATCCCCGGGATGCGTTTACGTGTTCGTCGTCAACACTCATAGTTTTCGCCAATTCTGACCCGCTTCTTGGACTATTACTCACTGTTTTGGGGTGCCGAAGTGATTTCCATAGTTGTTGAACCCAGGGTGTGCTTACGTGTCGCTCATCAACACTCATAGTTTTGGCCGATTCTGGCCCTTTTCGTGGACTATTACTCATTGTTTTGGGGTCCCGGAGTAATTTCCACGATTGACGAATCCCGGGATGCGTATAGGTGTCGGTCATCAAAACTCGCGGTTTTTGTGGATTCTGACCCGTTTCGTGGACTATTACTCACCGTTTTGGGGTCCCAAAGCGATTTCCATGGTTGGTCGTCAAGACTCGCAGTTTGGGCCGATTCTGGCCCGTTTCTTGGACTATTACTCAGTTTTGTGGTCCCGAAGTAATTTCCACGATTGACGAACCTCGGGGTGCGTTTACGTGCCGGTCATCAACAGTCACAATTTGGGCTAATTCTGGTCCGTTTCGTGGAATATTACTCACCGTTTTGGGGTCCCAGAGCTATTTCCTCGACTAACGATCCCCGAAATGCGTTTACGTGTCCGTCGTCGACAATCACAGTATTGGCCAATTCTGACCCACTTCATGGACTATTACTCACCATTTTGGGGTGACGAAGTGATTTCCATAGTTGTTGAACCCCAAGGTGCGTTTACGTGTCAGTCATAAACAGTCTTAGTTTTGGCCGATTCTGGCCCGTTTAGTGGACTATTACTCACTGTTTTGGGGTCCCGGAGTGATTTCCACAATTGACGAACCCCGGGATGCGTTTACGTGTCGGTCATCAACACTCGCGGTTTTTGTCGATTCTGACCCGTTTCGTGGACCATTACTCACCGTTTGGTGGTCCCAAAGCGATTTCCATGGTTGTCGAACCCCAAGGTGTGCTTACGTGTTGGTCGTCAAGACTCGCAGTTTGGGCCGATTTTCGCCCGTTTCTTGGACTATTACTAATTTTTGTGGTCCCAAAGTGATTTCCATGATTGATGAACCCCGGGGTGCATTTACGTGTCGGTCATCAACACTCACAATTTGGGCCAATTCTGGTCCGTTTCGTGGACTATTACTCACCGTTTGGGTGTCCCAGAGTGATTTCCTTGACTGACGATCCCCGGGATGCGTTTACGTGTCCATCGCCAACACTCACAGTTTTGGCCAATTCTGACCCGCTTCGTGGACTATTACTCACAGTTTTGGGGTGCCGAAGTGATTTCCATTGTTGTTGAATCCCAAGGTTGCTTACGTGTCGGTCATGAACACTCTCAGTTTTGGCCGATTCTGCCCCGTTTCATGGACTAACTCACTGTGTTGGGGTCCCGAAGTGATTTCCACGATTGACGAACCCCAGGGTGTGTTTATGTGTCGGTTATCAATACTCGCGGTTTTTGTGGATTCTGGCCCGTTTTGTGGGCTATTACTCACTATTTTGGGGTCCCAAAGCGATTTTCATGGTGGTCGAACCCCAAAGTGTGCATACGTGTTGGTCGTCAAGACTTGCAGTTTGGGACGATTCTTGCCCGTTTCTTGGAATATTACTCAGTTTTGTGGTCCCGAAGTGATTTCCACGATTGACGAACTCCTGGGTTTGTTCACGTGTCGGTCATCTATACTCACAATTTGGGCCAATTCTGGTCCGTTTCGTGGACTATTACTCACTGTTTTTGTACCCATAGCGATTTCCTCGACTAACAATCCTCAGGTTGCGTTTACGTGTCCGTCGTCAACAACCACAGTTTTGGCCAATTCTGACCCGGTTCGTGCACTATTACTCACGGTTTTGCGGTGCCGAAGTGATTTCCATAGTTGTTGAACTTGAAGGTGCGCTTACGTGCCGGTCATCAACACTCACAGTTTTGGCCGATTCTGGCCCTTTCTGTCGACTATTACTCACTGTTTTGGGGTCCCGGAGTGATTTCCACAATTGACGAACCCCGGGGTGCGTTTACGTGTTGGTCATCAACACTCCCGGTTTTTGTGGATTCTGACCCGTTTTGTGGACTATTACTCACCATTTTGTGGGTCCCAAAGCGATTTCCATGGTTGTAGAACCCCAAGGTGTGCTTACGTATTGGTCGTCAAGACTCGTAGTTTGGGCCGATTCTTGCCCGTTTCTAGGACTATTACTCAATTTTGTCGTCCCGAAGTGATTTCAACGATTGATGAACCCCCGGGTGTGTTTACGTGTTGGTCAACAACACTCACAATTTGGGCCAATTCTGGTCCGTTTCGTGGACTATTACTCACGGTTTTGGGGTCCCATAGCGATTTCCTCGACTGACGATCCCCGGGATGCGTTTACGTGTCCGTCGTCAACACTCATAGTTTTGGCCAATTCGGACCCGCTTCGTGCACTATTACTCACCATTTTGGGGTGCCGAAGTGATTTCCATAGTTGTTAAACCCCAAGGTGCGTTTACGTGTCGATCATCAACACTCGCAGTTTTGGCCGATTCTGGCCCTTTTCATGGACTATTACTCACTGTTTTGTGGTCCCGAAGTGATTTCCATGATTGACGAACCCCATGGTTCGTTTACGTGCCAGACATCAACACTCACAATTTGGGCCAATTCTGGTCCGTTTCGTGGACTATTACTCACTCTTTTGTGGTCCCAGAGCGATTTCCTCGACTGACGATCCCCGGGATGCGTTTACGTGTCCGTCATCAACACTCCTAGTTTTGGCCAATTCTGACCCGCTTCGTGGACTATTACTCACCGTATTGGGGTGTCAAAGTGATTTCCATAGTTGATGAACCCGAAGGTGCGCTTACGTGTCGGTCATCAACACTCGCACTTTTGGCCGATACTGGCCCTTTTCGTGGACTATTACTCACTGTTTTGGGGTCCGGAAGTGATTTCCACGATTGACGAACCCCGGTGTGTGTTTACGTGTCGGTCATCAACACTCACAATATGGGCCAATTTTGGTTCATTTCATGGACTATTACTCACCGTTTTGGGGTCCCACGATGATTTCCTCGACTGACGATCCCCGGGATGTGTTTACGTGTCCGTCGTCAACACTCACAGTTTTGGCCAATTCTGACCCGCTTCGTGGACTATTACTCACCGTTTTGGGGCGCCGAAGTGATTTCTATAGTTGTTGAATCCCAAGGTGTACTTACGTGTCGGTCATCAACACTCTCAGTTTTGGCCGATTCTCGCCCGTTTCATGGACTAACTCACTGTTTTGGGGTCCCAAAGTGATCTCCACGATTGACGAACCCGTGGTGCGTTTACGTGTCGATCATCAATACTCGCGGTTTTGTGGATTCTCGACCCGCTTAGTGGACTATTACTCACCATTTTGGGGTCTCAAAGCGATTTTCATGGTTGTCGAACCCCAAGGTATGCATACGTGTTGGTCGTCAAGACTACGCGATTTGGGACGATTCTGCCCGCTTTCTTGGAATATTACTCGGTTTTGTGGTCTCAAGTGATTTCCACGATTGACGAACTCCGGGGTGCGTTCACGTGTTAGTCATCTATACTCACAATTTAGGCCAATTCTGGTCCGTTTCGTAGACTATTACTCAGTGTTTTGGGTCCCATAGCGATTTCCTCGGTTGACAATCCTCGGGTTAAGTTTACGTGTCCGTCGTCAACACTCACAGTTTTTGCCAATTCTAACCCGGTTCGTGGACTATTACTCACCGTTTTGGGCTGCCGAAGTGATTTCCATAGTTGTTGAACCCGAAGGTGCGCTTTCATGTGGGTCATCAATACTCACAGTTTTGGCCGATTCTCGCCCTTTCGTGGACTATTACTCACTTGTTTGGGGTCCCGGGTGATTTCCACGATTGATGAACCCTGGGGTGCGATTACGTGTCGGTCATCAACACTCCCGGTTTTTGTGGATTCTGACCCGTTTTGTGGACTATTACTCACCGTTTTGGGGTCCCAAAGCGATTTCCATGGTTGTAGAACCCCAAGGTGTGCTTACGTGTTGGTCGTCAAGACTCGTAGTTTGGGCCGATTCTTGCCCGTTTCTTGGACTATTACTCAATTTTGTGGTCCCGAAGTGATTTCAACGATTGATGAACCCCGGTGTGTTTACGTGTTGGTCAACAACACTCACAATTTGGGCCAATTCTGGTCCGTTTCGTGGACTATTACTCACGGTTTTGGGGTCCCATAGCGATTTCCTCGATCGACGATCCCGGGATGCGCTTACGTGTCCGTCGTCAACACTCATAGTTTTGGCCAATTCGACCCGCTTCTCGGACTATTACTCACCATTTTGGGGTGCCAAGTGATTTCCATAGTTGTTAAACCCCAAGGTGCGCTTACGTGTCGATCATCAACACTCGCAGCTTTTGGCCGATTCGCCCTTTTCATGGACTATTACTCACTGCTTTGTGGTCCCGGTGATTTCCATGATTGATTAACCCCATGGTTCGCTTACGCGCGTACATCAACACTCACAATTTGGGCCAATTCGTCCGCTTCGTGGACTATTACTCACTTTTTGTGGTCCCAGAGCGATTTCTCGATCGACGATCCCCGGATGCGCTTACGTGTCCGCCATCAACACTCCTAGTTTTGGCCAATTCTGACCCGCTTCAGGACTATTACTCACCGTTTTAGTGTCAAAGTGATTTCCATAGTTGATGAACCCGAAGGTGCGCTTACGTGTCGGTCATCAACACTCGCACTTTTGGCCGATACTGGCCCTTTTCGTGGACTATTACTCACTGTTTTGGGGTCCGGAAGTGATTTCCACGATTGACGAACCCCGGTGTGTGTTTACGTGTCGGTCATCAACACTCACAATATGGGCCAATTTTGGTTCATTTCATGGACTATTACTCACCGTTTTGGGGTCCCACGATGATTTCTCGACCGACGATCCCCGGGATGTGTTTACGTGTCCGTCGTCAACACTCACAGTTTTGGCCAATTCTGACCCGCTTCGTGGACTATTACTCACCGTTTTGGGGCGCCGAAGTGATTTCTATAGTTGTTGAATCCCAAGGTGTACTTACGTGTCGGTCATCAACACTCTCAGTTTTGGCCGATTCTCGCCCGTTTCATGGACTAACTCACTGTTTTGGGGTCCCAAAGTGATCTCCACGATTGACGAACCCCAGGGTGCGTTTACGTGTCAGTCATCAATACTCGCGGTTTTTGTGGATTCTGACCCGTTTCGTGGACTATTACTGACCATTTTGGGGTCTCAAAGCGATTTTCATGGTTGTCGAACCCCAAGGTATGCATACGTGTTGGTCGTCAAGACTCGCAGTTTGGGACGATTCTGGCCCGTTTCTTGGAATATTACTCAGTTTTGTGGTCTCGAAGTGATTTCCACGATTGACGAACTCCGGGGTGCGTTCACGTGTTAGTCATCTATACTCACAATTTAGGCCAATTCTGGTCCGTTTCGTAGACTATTACTCAGTGTTTTGGGTCCCATAGCGATTTCCTCGGTTGACAATCCTCGGGTTAAGTTTACGTGTCCGTCGTCAACACTCACAGTTTTTGCCAATTCTAACCCGGTTCGTGGACTATTACTCACCGTTTTGGGCTGCCGAAGTGATTTCCATAGTTGTTGAACCCGAAGGTGCGCTTTCATGTGGGTCATCAATACTCACAGTTTTGGCCGATTCTGGCCCTTTCCGTGGACTATTACTCACTGTTTGGGGGTCCCGGAGTGATTTCCACGATTGATGAACCCTGGGGTGCGATTACGTGTCGGTCATCAACACTCCCGGTTTTTGTGGATTCTGACCCGTTTCGTGGACTATTACTCACCGTTTTGGGGGTCCCAAAGCGATTTCCATGGTTGTAGAACCCCAAGGTGTGCTTACGTGTTGGTCGTCAAGAGTCGTAGTTTGGGCCGATTCTTGCCCGTTTCTTGGACTATTACTCAGTTTTGTGGTCCCGAAGTGATTTCCACGATTGACGAACCCCGGGGTGCGTTTACGTGCCGGTCATCAACACTCACAATTTGGGCCAATTCTGGTCCATTTCATGGACTATTACTCACTGTTTTGGGGTCCCAGAGCGATTTCCTCGACTGACGATCCCCGGGATGCGTTTACGTGTCCGTCGTCAACACTCACAGTTTTGGCCAATTCTGACCCGCTTCTCAGACTATTACTCACCGTTTTGGGGTGCCGAAGTGATTTCCATAGTTGTTGAACCCCAAGGTGCGCTTACGTGTCGCTCATCAACACTCGCAGTTTTGGCCAATTCTGGCCCTTTTCGTGGACTATTACTCACTGTTTTGGGGTCCCGGAGTGATTTCCACGATTGATGAACCCTGGGGTGCGTTTACGTGTCGGTCATCAACACTCACAATTTGGGCCAATTTTGGTCCGTTTCATGGACTATTACTCACCGTTTTGGGGTCCCAGAGTGATTTCCTCGACTGACGATCCCCGGGATGCGTTTACGTGTCCGTCGTCAACACTCACAGTTTTGGCCAATTCTGACCTGCTTCGTGGACTATTACTCACTGTTTTGGGGTGCCGAAGTGATTTCCATAGTTTTTGAATTCCAAGGTGCGCTTACGTGTCGGTCATAAAAACTCTCAGTTTTGGCCAATTCTGGCCCATTTCATGGACTAACTCACTGTTTTGGGGTCCCGAAGTGATTTCCACGATTGACGAACCCCAGGGTGCGTTGACGTCTCGGTCATCAATACTCGCGGTTTTTGTGGATTCCGACCCATTTCGTGGGACTATTACTCACCGTTTTGGGGTCCCATAACGATTTTCATGGTTGTCAAACCCCAAGGTCTGCATACGTGTTGGTCGTCAAGACTCGCAGTTTGGGACGATTCTGGCTCGTTTCTTGGAATATTACTCAGTTTTGTGTTCCCGAAGTGATTTCCATGATTGACGAACTCTGGGGTTCGTTCACGTGTCAGTCATCTATACTCACAATTTGGGCCAATTCTGGTCTGTTTCGTGCACTATTACTCACTGTTTTGGGTCCCATAGCAATTTCCTCGACTCACAGTCCTCGGGTTACGTTTACGTGTCCGTCGTCAACACTAACAGTTTTGGCCAATTCTGACCCAGTTCGTGGACTATTACTCACCGTTTGGGGCTGCCGAAGTGATTTCCATAGTTGTTGACCCCGATGGTGCGCTTACGTTTCGGTCATCAACACTCACGGTTTTGGCCGATTCTGGCCCGTTTCATGGATTATTACTCACTGTTTTGGGGTCCCGGAGTGATTTCCACGATTGACGAACCTCGGGGTGCATTTACGTGTCGATCATCAACACTCCCGGTTTTGTGGATTCTGACCTGTTTCGTGGACTATTACTCACCGTTTTGGGGGTCCCAAAGCGATTTCCATGGTTGTAGAACCCCAAGGTGTGCTTACGTGTTGGTCGTCAAGACTCGTAGTTTGGGCCGATTCTTCTCCGTTTCTTGGACTACTACTCAGTTTTGTGGTCCCGAAGTGATTACCATGGTTGACGAACCCCGGGGTGCGTTTACGTGCCGTTCATCAACACTCACAATTTGGGCCAATTCTGGTCCGTTTCGCGGACTATTACTCACTGTTTTGGGGTCCGGAAGTGATTTCCACGATTGACGAACCCCGGTGTGCGTTTACGTTTCGGTCATCAACACTCACAATATGGGCCAATTCTGGTCCGTTTCATGGACTATTACTCACCGTTTTGGGGTCCCACAATGATTTCCTCGACTGACGATCCCCGGGATGCGTTTACGTGTCCGTCATCAACACTCATAGTTTTGGCCAATTCTGACCCGCTTCGTGGACTATTACTCACCGTTTTGGGGTGCCGAAGTGATTTCCATAGTTGTTGAATCCCAATATGTACTTACGTGTCGGTCATCAACACTCTTAATTTTGGCCGATTCTGGCCCGTTTCATGGACTAACTCACTGTTTTGGGGTCCCGAAGTGATTTCCACGATTGACGAACCCCAGGGTGCGTTTACGTGTCGGTCATCAATACTCGCGGTTTTTGTGGATTCTGACCCGTTTCATGGACTATTACTGACCATTTTGGGGTCTCAAATCGATTTTCGTGGTTGTCGAACCCCAAGGTATGCATACGTGTTGGTCGTCAAGACTCGCAGTTTGGCACAATTCTGGCCCGTTTCTTGGAATATTACTCAGTTTTGTGGTCCCGAAGTAATTTCCACGATTGACGAACTCCGGGGTGCGTTCACGTGTCAGTCATCTATACTCACAATTTGGGCCAATTCTGGTCCGTTTTGTGGACTATTACTCACTGTTTTGGGTCCCATAGCGATTTCCTCGGTTGACAATCCTCGGGTTACGTTTACGTGTCCGTCGTCAACACTCACAGTTTTTTCCAATTCTGACCCGGTTCGTGGACTATTTCTCACCGTTTCGGGCTGCCGAAGTGATTTCCATAGTTGTTGAACCCGAAGGTGCGCTTTCATGTGGGTCATCAACACTCACAATTTTGGCCGATTCTGGCCCTTTTTGTGGACTATTACTCACTGTTTTGGGGTCCCGGACTAATTTCCACGATTGACAAACCCTGGGGTGCGTTTACGTGTCGGTCATCAACACTCCCGGTTTTGTGGATTCTGACCCGTTTCGTGGACTATTACTCACCGTTTTGGGGGTCCCAGAGCGATTTCCATGGTTGTAGAACCCCAAGTTGTTCTTACGTGTTGGTCATCAAGAGTCGTAGTTTGGGCCGATTCTTGCCCGTTTCTTGGACTATTACTCAGTTTTGTGGTCCCGAAGTGATTTCCACGATTGACGAACCCCGGGGTGCGTTTACGTGCTTGTCATCAACACTCACAATTTGGGCCAATTATGGTCCATTTCATGGACTATTACTCACTGTTTTGGGGTCCCAGAGCGATTTCCTCGACTGACGATCCCCGGGATGCGTTTACGTGTCCGTCTTCAACACTCGTAGTTTTGGCCAATTCTGACCCGCTTCTTGGACTATTACTCGCCGTTTTGGGGTGCCGAAGTGATTTCCATAGTTGTTGAACCCCAAGGTGCGCTTATGTGTCGCTCATCAACACTCGCAGTTTTGGCCGATTCTGGCCCTTTTCGTGGACTATTACTCACTATTTTTGGGTCCCGGAGTGATTTCCACGATTGAGGAACCCTGGGGTGCGTTTACGTGCCGGTCATCAACACTCACTATTTCGGCCAATTCTGGTCCGTTTCGTGGACTATTACTCACCGTTTTGGGGTCCCAGAGTGATTTCCTCGACTGACGATCCCCGGGATGCGTTTACGTGTCCGTCATCAAGACTCACAGTTTTGGCCAATTCTGACCCGCTTCGTGGACTATTACTCACCGTTTTGGGGTGACGAAGTGATTTCCATAGTTGTTGAATCCCAAGGTGTGCTTACGTGTCGGTCATCAACACTCTCAGTTTTGGCCGATTCTGGCCCGTTTCATGGACTAACTCACTGTTTTGGGGTCCCGAAGTGAATTCTACGATTGACGAACCCCAGGGTGCGTTTACGTCTCGGTCATCAATACTCGCGGTTTTTGTGGATTCTGACCCATTTTGTGGACTGTTACTCACCGTTTGGGGTCCCATAGCGATTTTCATGGTTGTCGAACCCCAAGGTCTGCATATGTGTTGGTCGTCAAGACTCGCAGTTTGGGACGATTCTGGCTCGTTTCTTGGAATATTACTCAGTTTTGTGGTCCCGAAGTGATTTCCACGAGTGACGAACTCCGGGGTGCATTCACGTGTCAGTCATCTTTGGGCCAATTCGGGTCTGTTTCCTGGACTATTACTCACTGTTTTGGGTCCCATACCAATTTCCTCGCCTGACAGTCCTCGGGTTACGTTTACGTGTCCGTCATCAACACTCACAGTTTTGGCCAATTCTGACCCGGTTCGTGGACTATTACTCACCGTTTTGGGCTGCCGAAGTGATTTCCATAGTTGATGACCCCGAAGGTGCGCTTACGTGTCGGTCATCAACACTCACAGTTTTGGCCGATTCTGGCCCGTTTCGTGGACTATTACTCACTGTTTTGGGATCCCGGAGTGATTTCCATGATTGACGAACCCCGGGGTGCGTTTACGTGTCGGTCATCAACACTCCCAGTTTTGTGGATTCTGACCTGTTTCGTGGACTATTACTCACCGTTTGGGGGTCCCAAAGCGATTTCCTTGGTTGTAGAACCCCAAGGTGTGCTTACGTGTTGGTCGTCAAGACTCGTAGTTTGGGCCGATTCTTGCCCGTTTCTAGGACTACTACTCAGTTTTGTGGTCCCGAAGTGATTTCCATGGTTAACGAACCCCGGCGTGCATTTACATGCCGGTCAGCAACACTCACAATTTGGGCCAATTCTGGTCCGTTTCGTGGATTATTACTCACCGTTTTCGGGTCCCAAAGCGATTTCCATGGTTGTCCAACCCCAAGGTGTGCTTACGTGTTGGTCGTCAAGACTCGCAGTTTGGGCCGATTCTGGCCCGTTTCTTGGACTATTACTAATTTTTGTGGTCCCAAAGTGATTTCCATGATTGATGAACCCCGGGGTGCGATTATGTGTCGGTCATCAACACTCATAATTTGGGCCAATTCTGGTCCCTTTCGTGGACTATTACTCACCGTTTGGGTGTCCTAGAGTGGTTTCCTTGACTGACGATCCCCGGGATGCGTTTACGTGTCCATCGTCAACACTCACAGTTTTGGCCAATTCTGACCCGCTTCGTGGACTGTTACTCACAGTTTTGGGGTGCCGAAATGATTTCCATTGTTGTTCAATCCCAAGGTGTGCTTACGTGTCGGTGATGAACACTCTCAGTTTTGGCCGATTCTGGCCCGTTTCATGGACTAACTCACTATTTTGGGGTCCCGAAGTGATTTCCACGATTGACGAACCCCAGGGTGCGTTTACGTGTCGGTCATCAATACTCACGGTTTTTGTGGATTCTGGCCCGTTTTGTGGACTATTACTCACCGTTTTGGGGTCCCAAAGCGATTTTCATGGTTGTCGGACCCCAAAGTGTGCATACGTGTTGGTCGTCAAGACTCGCAGTTTGGGACGATTCTAGCCCATTTCTTGGAATATTACTCAGTTTTGTAGTCCCGAAGTGATTTCCACGATTGATGAACTCCGGGGTGCGTTCACGTGTCGGTCATCTATACTCACAATTTGGGCCAATTCTGGTCCGTTTCGTGGACTATTACTCACTATATTGGGACCCATAGCGATTTCCTCGACTTACAATCCTCGGATTGCGTTTACGTGTCCGTCGTCAACAATCATAGTTTTGGCCAATTCTGACCCGGTTCGTGGACTATTACTCACGGTTTTGTGGTGCCGAAGTGATTTCCCTAGTTGTTGAACCCGAAGGTGCGCTTACGTGTCGGTCATCAACACTCACAGTTTTGGCCGATTCTGGCCCTTTCCGTAGACTATTACTCACTGTTTTGGGGTCCCGGAGTGATTTCCATGATTAACGAACCCTCGGGTGCGTTTACGTGTCGGTCATCAACACTCCCGGTTTTTGTGGATTCTGACCCTTTTTGTGGAGTATTACTCAACGTTTTGTGGGTCCCAAAGCAATTTCCATGGTTGCAGAACCCCAAGGTGTGCTTACGTGTTGGTCGTCAAGACTCGTAGTTTGGGCCGATTCTTGCCCGTTTCTTGGACTATTACTCAATTTTGTGGTCCCGGAGTGATTTCAACGATTGATGAACCCCGGGGTGTGTTTACGTGCTCGTCATCAACACTCATAATTTGGGCCAATTCTGGTCCGTTTCGTGGACTATTACTCACCGTTTTGGGGTCCCAGAGTGATTTACTCGACTGGCGATCCCCGGGATGCGTTTACGTGTCCGTCATCAACACTCACCGTTTTGGGGTGCCGAAGTGATTTCCATAGTTGTTGAATTCCAAGGTGTGCTTACGTGTCGGTCATCAACACTCTCAGTTTTGGCCGATTCTGGCCCATTTCATGGACTAACTCACTGTTTTGGGGTCCCGAAGTGATTTCCACGATTGACGAACCCCAGGGTGTGCTTACGTGTCGGTCATCAATACTCGCGGTTTTTGTGGATTCTGACCCATTTCATGGAATATTACTCACCGTTTTGGGGTCCCAAAGCGATTTTCATGGTTGTCGAACCCCAAGGTCTGCATACGTGTTGGTCGTCAAGACTCGCAATTTGGGACAATTCTGGCTCATTTCTTGGAATATTACTCAGTTTTGTGGTCCCGAAGTGATTTCCACGATTGACGAACTCCGGGGTACGTTTACGTGTCAGTCATCTATACTCACAATTTGGGCCAATTCTGGTCTGTTTCGTGGACTATTACTCACTGTTTTGGGTCCCATAGCAATTTCCTCGACTCACAGTCCTCGGGTTACGTTTACGTGTCCGTCGTCAACACTCACAGTTTTGGCCAATTTTGACCCGGTTCATGGACTATTACTCACCGTTTGGGGCTGCCGAAGTGATTTCCATAGTTGTTGACCCCGAAGGTGCGCTTACGTGTCGGTAATCAACACTCATAGTTTTGGCCGATTCTGGCACGTTTCGTGGACTATTACTCACTGTTTTGGTGTCCCGGAGTGATTTCCACTATTGACGAACCCCGGGGTGCGTTTACGTGTCGGTCATCAACACTCCCGGTTTTGTGGATTCTGACCTGTTTCGTGGACTATTACTCACCCTTTTGGGTGTCCCAAAGCGATTTCCATGGGTGTAGAACCCCAAGTTGTGCTTACGTGTTGGTCGTCAAGACTCGTAGTTTGGGCCGATTCTTGCTCGTTTCTTGGACTACTACTCCGTTTTGTGGTCCCGAAGTGATTTCCATGGTTGACGAACCCCGGGGTGCATTTACGTGCCGGTCATCAACACTCACAATTTGGGCCAATTCTGATCCGGTTTGTGGACTATACTCATTGTTTTGGGGTCTAGAGCGATTTCCTCGACTGACGATCCCCGGGATGCGTATAGGTGTCGGTCATCAACACTCGCGGTTTTTGTGGATTCTGACCCGTTTCGTGGAATATTACTCACCGTTTTGGGGTCCCAGAGCTATTTCCTCGACTAACGGTCCCCGAAATGCGTTTACGTGTCCGTCGTCAAGAATCACAGTATTGGCCAATTCTGACCCGCTTCGTGGACTATTACTCACCGTTTTGGGGTGACAAAGTGATTTCCATAGTTGTTGAACCCCAAGTTGCGCTTACGTGTCGGTCATCAACACTCTTAGTTTTGGCCGATTCTGGCCCGTTTAGTGGACTATACTCACTGTTTTGGGGTCCTAGAGTGATTTCCACAATTGACGAACCCCAGGGTGCGTTTACGTGTCGGTGTAGGATCGAAAGTATGTCTAGAGGGGGGGTGATTAGACTACTTGACAATATAAAATTTTAGTCTTTTGATAATGACAAGTTTTTGGCAAGTTCACAATGATGATCAAGTCAAGTATCACCCTACACATGCAATTCTAGAGTATAGGCAGCGGAAAGTAAATTGCACATGTAGTAAAGAGAGGTGGAGAAGAGCAAACGCAATTTGGAGACACGGAGATTTTTTCTCGTGGTTCCGATAGGTGGTGCTATCGTCAATCCACGTTGATGGAGACTTCAACCCACGGAGGGTAACTGCGAGAGTCCACGGAGGCTCCACCCACGAAGGGTCCACGAAGAAGCAACCTTGTCTATGCCATCATGGCCTCACGCCCACGGAGGCTAGCCTTACTCGGGGTAGATCTTCACGAAGTAGGCGATCTCCTTGCCCTTACAAACTTCTTGGTTCAACTCCACATCTCGACGGAGGCTCCCAAGCAACACCTAACCAATCTAGGAGGCACCACCCTCCAAAAGGTAATAGATGGTGTTGATGATGATGAACTCCTTGCTCTTGTGCTTCAAATGATAATCTCCCCAACACTCAACTCTCCTCACTGATCTGGCTGTGGTGGAAGAAAGGATTGAGTGGAAAGCAACTTGGGAAGGGTAGAGATCAAGCTTCATATGGTGGGAGTGGAGCAACTTGATCTCAACACAAGGGTAGGTAGTTTTCTTCTCGAAATGTAAGGTAGGAGTGGTAGTTCTTTACGATGGCTCTCTCCACGAATGAAGAGGGGTGGAGGGTATTTATAGCCTCCACACAAAATCCAACCGTTACACATTTGACCAATCTCGGTCGGACCGAAGTTGACAACTCGGTGAGACCGAAAGTTCAAATCATGTGAGCGTTGGGATTTTCGATGGGACGAAAATACAATCTCGGTGAGTCCGATTCGTCCAAAGACAAGAGCTTGCCAATCTCGGTGGGACCGACTTTATCATCTCGTTGACACCGATTTGATGATGAAGGTTCTGAAGCTTGGCAACTCAAGTTTCGTGAGACCGAGTTCAGAATCGGAAAATCCGAGATTTCTAGGGTTTGGCTATATGGCTGAGGTGGTTCATCTCGGTGTGGTGAGTTTGGAAAATCGGTGGGACCGAGATTACTTATGAGTGTAAGTGGCGGTGAGAGTTCTTGATAGTTTAGGAGATGTATCACTAAGCACTTTGAGCAACCAGATCATTATCATAACCTCATCCCTTTTAATATTATTGGCTTTCCTATAGACTCAATGTGATCTTGGATCACTAAACCAAAATGGAGTCTTGAGCTTTTGCCAATGCTTGCCTTAGCATTTTGAGGGTCCACATCTTGATCCTTTCCATACCCATATCATTGAACTTTCGAAATGATTCTCAAGAAACTATTAGTTCAATGATATATATGTTGTTATTAATTACCAAAACCACCCGGGGATTAGTTGCACTTTCAATCTCCCCCTTTTTGGTAATTGATGACAACATATAGATCAAAGCTTCGACAAAAGATATAATCAATGAATAATATCGTCGCTTTGAGAAGTATGTGATAAGCAAGAGCTCCCCCTAAATTTGTGCATTATTTAAGATTTGCGTTTGAATGCAAATGCACAATCGATTAGGATCATGGGTCACTCTTCCATGTCACATACATCTTGGTGGAGCGCACAAAATGATAAGAATGAATAGCATGCACCCAATCACGAAGACATGAGTAAATGGTCATACAAGATAGGAATAGCATATGATAAGCATTAAGCACACATTAAAGCATAGTACGACCAAGCACTCATTAAGGTAGGATGAAACGTAGTATCAAGCACACAGAATGTCTCGAAAAACCAAAGTATCTCAAAAAGACCGCAAACGAACGAAAGAGCAAAAGCGCAAAGACAAAAGCACTCTCTCTCTCGAAGTCCTATGATCTATACAATTTCTCCCCCTTTGGCAACAAGTTACCAAAAAGTTCGAAAAGGCATAGAGCTAAGCGTCACTGGGGACTCTGCTGGCGGCTCCTGTCTGGGTTGATGGAGTTGATATGGCAGCATCTGCGAAGACTTCAGCTGATGTCTGTGCTGGAAAGTTCCTGACAGTTTTCTTGGGCTTGGCAGCAGGCTTTGCTGGAGCTGCCTTGACTGGAGCAGATGGCTTGGACTTTGAAGTATCTCCTGCCCTGATGGCATCACCCATGAGCTTAGGCTTCTGAGGAGGCTGGGGTGCTTCCTCATCCTCATCTTCCTCTGCTGCATCATCATGCACTAACCTCTTCCTCTTGGAAGTTTTCTTTACTTTGCTCGTAGTTTCCTCTTCCAAACTTAGCTTCTTTGCAACTATGGACTGCTTCACTTTCCTGGTGCCTTTCTTTGTCTGCTGACCTTGAGGCTCTTTGGCAACAACTTTTCTCTTGGGCTTTGAGGTTACTTCTTCCTCAATGACAAAATCTGAGTCTTCCTCATCTGAGTTTCTCTTCTTTCTGGCCCTGGTGGCTGCAGGAGGCAAACCACTTGGTGTACTCCTCTCACCATCATCGATGAGCTCTTGGGATCGGGACTAGTGCCCTCCTCGAATCTCTCGCAAAAGGTGATTCTGACTGTTCTCGGCTGTCACTGGCATCGACATGGTGACAACTTTGTGAATAGATAAGGTGTAGACAGAGTAGAAGAGTTATCACAAACTGCAGAAGTTTTTGCAAACAAAATGAGTTCAAATTTCAGTTTTAGGTTTTCACAGAAGACATTTGGTCGACCGAGTTTAAAATTCGTGAATCCAAGTGTTCAAATGAAGCATTCACACCACTTTCGGTTGGACCGAAGTGGGTTTCGGTCCTGCCGAAAACACTAGGATTTCACTAAATCCTCATTTCGGTCACACCGATTTGCACAACTCGGTTGGACCGAAAGGTGCAGTGCAATGGCCAGAGGACAAATCGGTCATACCGAGAATGTAAAATCGGTCTCACCGAGATGTGTTCGGCGGAAACCTAACCCTAAAACTTTTACTCGAATTTCGTTCTAAGGAACCAATCTGGTGTACAGGAAGATTGCAAACGTGGCAAGATTATAGGCAAACCAGACGTGCATTGAATCGGAGATGGGAGCACGAGTGGGATCGAAACTCACCCTAACTTGGTGGAGTTTCTCTACGGCGGCAACGGCGCGGAGAAGATATCCGTTGACGCCGACGGAGACTGCGGCGGGGCGCCTGAGACGGCAGCGGAGACGATCCGGAGACCAAAGCGACGGCAAGGGGTGTGGGGCGGCGTTTGAAGTAGAAATCAGCAGCGGCCCTCGGAGTATATATATACCCTTTTGCTGTCGGTGGGACCGAGTTGTAAAACTTCGGTGGCACCGAGATGGACAACCTGCAGGCGATTATACACTTCGGTCACGCCGAAAATCACAACTCGGTTTCACCGAGGTGAAAACCTAGATCAGTCTAAATGCTTTCGGTTTGACCGAGTTTGAGTGAGTTGATCTGACCAAAATCACTTAGAAGGTTTTGGAAGTTTAGCCTTTGTCGGATCGGTGGCTCCGAGTGCTCCTCACTCGGTGGGTCCGAAAATGACTTGTTCAAAGTTTGTGATATAAGCATGAATAGAATTTGAGACAAGAAAGCATAGATAGTTAGGGGAGGAACTTAGGCATTCTTGTCCATCCATTTGGTCAAAAAAAAAGACCAAAGCAACAAATGGATGTCCTTGAATGGATAAAATCATGCATCCAACATGCTCACACAATAAGATAGCAAATGAAATATGTGTCAAACATGCACAATCAAAAACTAGCTACTATCACACAATTTGTCGATGACTAGGTCATCTTTATATGAGTATATTGACTTAGGAGTCAAATGAGAACATTTGATCATAGGTCATACTCATCGTTTAAGCACAAGTGGGGTTACCACTTTTACATAAAGCATTGATGTGTTCACATCATTTGAAGATGCTTTAGCTCAATTCTTTAGAGCAAAGCTCCCCCTAGATGTGAGAACCCCTTTTAAAGGGTCAAACTAACCTTGGGTTGTCGTAGAAGACTTCATGTAGATGTTGAAGATGTGGATGCTCAATGTTGATGAAGATCATCAAGAGTTGGGAGCAATCCTTTGGATTCGGGCACTTTCAATACCTACATGGGTTAGTCCCACAAGGAACAAACAAGGATATCCATGGACATAGCTTGAAGTACACAATAGATGATGTCCATGAAAGCAATGATTACCTTGTCCTTGACTTACCAACAAGAGGGTTTGTGACTCCATGAACTAGTGCAAGATGTGGAAGTTGATTGCACAAGTTCTTGCCAAAATGAATGTGAGTGAAGTATGTTGGCGGAGTCACCCTCAAGAACTCTCTAGTTCTTCTTCTTCGGGATCCACATCATCTTGATGGGAATCCTTGGGGTTGTAGTTGAGCTTGACGAAGTAGAACTTGACGTTTCCTTGGGAACCCACTTGACCATGGCTTGAGGTGCTTCAATAAATGCATCAATCTCCTCTTGAAGCTTGTCCTTGCCTTTTAGCTTGTGGTCTTGTGGTGGAAGGTAATCTTGAGCTTGTTCCACATTGGAAGAAGTGGGATTGTACTTCTCCTTTTGAGAAACAAACTTTGGAGTGGGATATTGACCTTCTTCCCATTCAACACCCTTGGCGTTGAACTTTCGCTCAAAACCAATTCCTTGATTCTTCCGGTGCCTTCCTTGCTTGCGAACAATTTCCTCAAAGTTCTTGCTTCCGGCAAGGCTCTTGTAGACACCTTTCTCTATAATCCCTTTCAATAAACTATTTTCTTGCTCAAGTGTAACTTGGCTTGAAACATTGTTAGTGGAATCAAGAGAACTACTAGAAGCAACAATATTGGATTTAACAGGTTATTGTTACTACTAGATGAAGAATTTTTCTTATGCTTGTCATGCTTAGTTTTAATAGGTGGCAAGAAATTTGACAAGAGAAGTCGTTTGGCAAGATATGAAGAACTCTTCTTTCGAAGATCGTCATTGATTGCTTTTAGAAACTCATGTTCTTGCTCTAGATTGAGCTTCTCGAAGCGTAGCTTCTCATGAGATCTTAGGAGCTCTCTATGATCTTCTTGAGTTGTTTCATGAGCTAACTTAAGAGTGTTTAGTTCTTTAGTTAGACGCTCAATCTCCTTCATAGCATTGTCATTCGACTCTTCTCGACTATAAAGACTACTAGCATGTTCATCATTACTAAGCTCACTAGATTTATCATGTAAGAGCTCATCTTCACCAAGCAAGTCATCCTCATCACTATCAAAGTCAATGAATTCAGGGTGTGATACCTTGGGGCCTTTAGCCATGAAGCATCTTCTAATTCCCTCATTTGGTGAATCAAATAAGTCATAGGAGTTGGAGTTGGAGGATACGAGAGCAAGACCGCAACACCTTCATCTTGATCAGTAGTCGGAGTTGGAGTGATAGCTTCTTTCGGATTGATTGTCGAGTCGGGCGGAGACCCATTCACCTACATGAGCTTGATGTTTTCTTCTTGTGTAGCTCCTTGATGACTTGTCTTTCCTCTCCGAATCCTTGCTTCTCCGAGAGGGTCTTCGTTCATAACGATCATCTCTACTCCTTCTCTCTTTCCGAGGTGACTCATCTCTTGAGCTTCTTCTTCTTGGAGATTCTTCTCTTCTCTTGTGGGGAGCCGAACACTCATTTGAGTAGTGTCCGGGTCTTCCACAATTGTAGCAGTTTCGATCACGGCTAGAAGATCTCTTTTCATCATATGATCTAGACTTTGAGCTTCTTTCTTTGCTTCTACTCTTGTAGAATTTGTTGAAGTTCTTCACCATTAGGCTTATCTCTTCATTGGAAACTAGCTTGTCACTTGAGGTTGTGGGAGCATCACATGTAGCTTTGTAAGCACCACTTGACTTGTTGTGAAGCTCTTCCTTATCCTTAAGTGTCATCTCATGAGCAACAATTCTTCCAATGACTTGGTTGGCTTGAGATTCTTGTAGTTTGGCATCATTTGGATCAAAGTGCACACGGTGTCATACTTTCCATCCAAAGCTCTGAGAATCTTCTTGATGATGAATCGGTCGGTCATTTCTTCGCTTCCTAAGCCGGCAATCTCATTGGTGATGAGAGCAAGCCTAGAGTACATTTCAGCGACTCCTTCACCTTCCTTCATCTTGAACTTGTCAAGTTGACCTTGAAGAACATCTAGCTTTGATTCCTTCACGGACTCGGTACCTTCGTGCATTTCACCAAAGTATCCCAAATCTCTTTTGCATTCTCAAGGCGGCTGATTTTGTTGAACTCCTCGGGACACAAAGCATTGAAGAGAATGTCACAAGCTTGAGCATTGTTTTGCAACATCCGCAATTCATCCGTTGTAGCCATGATCCGAACTTTTCCTTCCTCGAAGAATTCACCTTGCAAACCAACACAAATAATGCCCCATGCGGCTGGGTTATGGCCAAGAATATGCATTTTCATTTTATGCTTCCAAGTAGCAAAGTTTGAACCATCAAAGTAAGGACCTCTCTGAAAATTACCCTCACTAGGCGCCATACTCTCCTAGGTTGTGAAACCAAGCTTATGGAGTCAATGCAATGGAAACCAATACAATGGAGACCAAAGCTCTGATACCACTTGTAGGATCGAAAGTATGTCTAGAGGGGGGGTGATTAGACTACTTGACAATATAAAAATTCAGTCTTTTGATAAAGACAAGTTTTTGGCAAGTTCACAATGATGATCAAGTCAAGTATCACCCTACACATGCAATTCTAGAGTATAGGCAGCGGAAAGTAAATTGCACATGTAGTAAAGAGAGGTGGAGAAGAGCAAACGCAATTTGGAGACACGGAGATTTTTTCTCGTGGTTCCGATAGGTGGTGCTATCATCAATCCACGTTGATGGAGACTTCAACCCACGGAGGGTAACGGCCATGCGAGAGTCCACGGAGGGCTCCACCCACGAAGGGTCCACGAAGAAGCAACCTTGTCTATGCCATCATGGCCTCACGCCCACGGAGGGCTAGCCTTACTCGGGGTAGATCTTCACGAAGTAGGCGATCTCCTTGCCCTTACAAACTTCTTGGTTCAACTCCACATCTCGACGGAGGCTCCCAAGCGACACCTAACCAATCTAGGAGGCACCACCTCCAAAAGGTAATAGATGGTGTTGATGATGATGAACTCCTTGCTCTTGTGCTTCAAATGATAATCTCCCCAACACTCAACTCTCCTCACTGATTTGGCTGTGGTGGAAGAAAGGATTGAGTGGAAAGCAACTTGGGAAGGCTAGAGATCAAGCTTCATATGGTGGGAGTGGAGCAACTTGATCTCAACACAAGGGTAGGTAGTTTTCTTCTCGAAATGTAAGGTAGGAGTGGTAGTTCTTTCGATGGCTCTCTCCACGAATGAAGAGGGGTGGAGGGTATTTATAGCCTCCACACAAAATCCAACCGTTACACACATTTGACCAATCTCGGTCGGACCGAAGTTGACAACTCGGTGAGACCGAAAGTTCAAATCATGTGAGCGTTGGGATTTTCGTGGGACCGAAAATACAATCTCGGTGAGTCCGATTCGTCCAAAGACAAGAGCTTGCCAATCTCGGTGGGACCGACTTTATCATCTCGGTGACACCGATTTGATGACGAATGTTCTGAAGCTTGGCAACTCAAGTTTCGTGAGACCGAGTTCGAATCGGAAAATCCGAGATTTCTAAGGTTTGGCTATATGGCTGAGGTGGTTCATCTCGGTGTGGCTGAGTTTGGAAAATCGGTGGGACCGAGATTACTTATGAGTGTAAGTGGCAGTGAGAGTTGCTCATAGTTTAGGAGATGTATCACTAAGCACTTTGAGCAACCAGATCATTATCATAACCTCATCCCCTTTTAATAGTATTGGCTTTCCTATAGACTCAATGTGATCTTGGATCACTAAACCAAAAATGGAGTCTTGAGCTTTTGCCAATGCTTGCCTTAGCATTTTGAGGGGTCCACATCTTCAGTCCTTGCCATACCCATATCACTGAACTTTCTGAAATGATTCTCAAGAAACTATTAGTTCAATGATATATATGTTGTTATTAATTACCAAAACCACCCGGGGATTAGTTGCACTTTCAGTCGGTCATCAACACTCACGGTTTTTGTCGTTTTTGACCCGTTTCATGGACTATTACTCACCGTTTGGTGGTCCCAAAGCGATTTCCATGGTTGTCGAAACCCAAGGTGTGCTTACGTGTTGGTCGTCAAGACTCGCAGTTTGGGCCAATTCTGGCCCGTTTCTTGGACTATTACTAATTTTTGTGGTCCCAAAGTGATTTCCATGATTGATGAACCCCGGGGTGCGTTTACGTGTCGGTCATCAACACTCACAATTTGGGCCAATTCTGGTCCGTTTCATGGACTATTACTCACTGTTTGGGTGTCCCAGAGTGATTTCCTTGACTAACTATCCCTGGGATGCGTTTACGTGTCCATCGTCAACACTCACAGTTTTGGCCAAATCTGACCCGCTTCGTGGACTATTACTCACAGTTTTGGGGTGCCGAAGTGATTTCCATAGTTGTTGAATCCCAAGGTGTGCTTACGTGTCGGTCATGAACACTCTCAGTTTTGGCCGATTCTGGCCCGTTTCCGTAGACTATTACTCACTGTTTTGGGGTCCTGGAGTGATTTCCACGATTGACGAACCCTGGGGTGCGTTTACGTGTCGGTCATCAACACTCCCGGTTTTTGTGGATTCTGACCCGTTTTGTGGACTATTACTCACCGTTTTGTAGGTCCCAAAGCGATTTCCATGGTTGTAGAACCCCAAGGTGTGCTTACGTGTTGGTCGTCAAGACTCGTAGTTTGGGCCGATTCTTGCCCGTTTCTTGGACTATTACTCAATTTTGTGGTCCCGAAGTGATTTCAACGATTGATGAACCCCGGGGTGTGTTTACGTGCTGGTCATCAACACTCACAATTTGGGCCATTTCTGGTCTGTTTCGTGGACTATTACTCACTGTTTTGGGGTCCCAGAGCGATTTCCTCGACTGGCGATCCCCGGGATACGTTTACGTGTCCGTCGTCAACACTCACAGTTTTATCCAATTCTGACCCGCTTCGTGGACTATTACTCACCGTTTTGGGGTGCCGAAGTGATTTCCATAGTTGTTAAACCCCAAGGTGCGTTTACGTGTTGCTCATCAATGCTCGCAGTTTTGGCCGATTATTGCCTTTTCGTGGACTATTACTCACTGTTTTGTGGTCCCGAAGTGATTTCCACAATTGACGAACCCCGGGGTGTGTTTACGTGCCGGACATCCGCACTCACAATTTGGGCCAATTCTGGTCCATTTCGTGGACTATTACTCACTGTTTTGGGGTCCCAGAGCGATTTCCTCGATTGACGATCCCCGGGATGCGTTTACGTGTCCGTCATCAACACTCATAGTTTTCGCCAATTCTAACACGCTTCGTGGACTATTACTCACAGTTTTGGGGTGTCAAAGTGATTTCCATAGTTGTTGAACCCGAAGGTGCGTTTACGTGTCGGTCATCAACACTCGCACTTTTGGCCGATTCTGGCCCTTTTCGTGGACTATTACTCACTGTTTTGGGGTCCGGAAGTGATTTCCACGATTGACTAACCCCGGTGTGCGTTTACGTGTCGGTCATCAACACTCACAATATGGGCCAGTTCTGGTCCGTTTCGTGGACTATTACTCACCGTTTTTGGGTCCCACAATGATTTCCTCAACTCACGATCCCCGGGATGAGTTTACGTGTCCGTCGTCAACACTCACAGTTTTGGCCAATTCTGACCCGCTTTGTGGACTATTACTCACCGTTTTGGGGTGCCGAAGTGATTTCCATAGTTGTTGATCCCAAGGTGTACTTACGTGTCGGTCATCAACACTCAGTTTTGGCCGATTCTGGCCCGTTTCATGGACTAACTCATTGTTTTGGGGTCCCGAAGTGATTTCCACGATTGATGAACCCCAGGGTGCGTTTACGTGTCAGTCATCAATACTCGCGGTTTTTGTGGATTCTAGCCTGTTTCGTGGACTATTACTCACCATTTTGGGGTCTCAAAGCGATTTTCATGGTATTTGAACCACAAGATATGCATACGTGTTGGTCGTCAAGACTCACAGTTTGGGACGATTCTGGCCCGTTTCTTGGAATATTACTCAGTTTTGTGGTCCCGAAGTGATTTCCACGATTGACGAACTCCGGGGTGCGTTCATGTGTCAGTCATCTATACTCACAATTTGGGCCAATTCTGGTCTGTTTCGTGGACTATTACTCACTGTTTTGGGTCCCATAGCGATTTCCTCGACTGACAATCTTCGGGTTACGTTTACGTGTCCGTCATCAACACACAGTTTTTGCCAATTCTGTCCCGGTACGTGGACTATTACTCACCGTTTTGGGCTGCCGAAGTGATTTCCATAGTTGTTGAACCCGAAGGTGCGCTTTCCTATGGGTCATCAACACTCACAGTTTTGGCCGATTTTGGCCCTTTCCGTGGACTATTACTCACTTTATGGGGGTCCCGGAGTGATTTCCACGATTGACGAACCCCGGGGTGCGTTTACGTGTCGGTCATCAACACTCCCGGTTTTTGTGGATTCTGACCCGTTTCGTGGACTATTACTCACCGTTTTGGGGGTCCCAAAACGATTTCCATGGTTGTAGAACCCCAATGTGTGCTTACGTGTTGGTCGTCAAGATTCGTAGTTTGGGTCGATTCTTGCCCATTTCTTGGACTATTACTCAGTTTTGTGGTCCCACTGTGATTTCCACGATTGACGAACCCCGGGGTGCGTTTACGTGCCGGTCATCAACACTCACAATTTGGGCCAATTCTGGTCCATTTCATGCACTATTACTCACTGTTTTGGCGTCCGAGAGCGATTTCATCGACTGACGATCCCCGGGATGCGTTTACGTGTCCGTCGTCAACACTCATAGTTTTGGCCAATTCTGACCCGCTTCTTGGACTATTACTCACCGTTTTGGGGTGCCGAAGTGATTTCCATAGTTGTTGAACCCCAAGGTGCACTTACGTGTCGCTCATAAACACTCGCAGTTTTGGCCGATTCTGGCCCTTTTCGTGGACTATTACTCACTGTTTTGGGGTCCCGGAGTGATTTCCACGATTGACGAACCCTGGGGTGCGTTTACGTGTCGGTCATCAACACTCCCGGATTTGTGGATTCTGACCCGTTTCATAGACTATTACTCGCCGTTTTGGGGGTCCCAAACCGATTTCCATGGTTGTAGAACCCCAAGGTGTGCTTACGTGTTGGTCGTCAAGAGTCGTAGTTTGGGCCGATTCTTGCCCGTTTCTTGGACTATTACTCACTGTTTTGTGGTTCCGAAGTGATTTCCATGGTTGACGAACCCCGGGGTGCGTTTACGTGCCGGTCATCAACACTCACAATTTGGGCCAATTCTGGTCCGTTTCGTGGACTATTACTCACTGTTTTGCGGTCCAGAGCGATTTCCTCTACTGGCGATCCCCGGGATGCATTTACGTGTTCGTCGTCAACACTCACAGTTTTGGCCAATTCTGACCCGCGTCGTGGACTATTACTCACCGTTTTGGGGTGTCGAACTGATTTCTACAGTTGTTGAACCCGAAGGTGCGCTTACGTGTCGGTCATCAACACTCGCACTTTTGGCCGATTCTGGCCCTTTTCATGGACTGTTACTCACTGTTTTGGGGTCCGGAAGTGATTTCCACTATTGACGAACCCCGGGGTGCATTTACGTGTCGGTCATCAACACTCACAATATGGGCCAATTCTGGTCCGTTTCATGAACTGTTACTCACCGTTTTGCGGTCCCAGAGTGATTTCATCGACTGACGATCCCCGGGATACGTTTATGTGTCCATCGTTAACACTCACAGTTTTGGCCAATTCTGGCCCGCTTTGTTGACTATTACTCACCGTTTTGGGGTGCCGAAGTTATTTCCATAGTTGTTGAATCCCAAGGTGTGCTTACGTGTCGGTCATCAACACTCTTAGTTTTGGCCGATTCTGGCCCGTTTCATGGACTAACTCGCTGTTTTGGGGTCCCGAAGTGATTTCCACGATTGATTTAACCCTGAGGTGCGATTACGTGTCGGTCATCAATACTCGCGGTTTTTGTGGATTCTGACCCGATTCGTGGACTATTACTCACCGTTTTGGGGTCTCAAAGCGATTTTCATGGTTGTCGAACCCCAAGGTGTGCATACGTGTTGGTCGTCAAGACTCGCAGTTTGGGACGAATCTAGCCCGTTTCTTGGAATATTACTCGGTTTTGTGGTCCCGAAGTGATTTCCACGATTGACGAACTCCGGGGTGCGTTCACGTGTCAGTCATCTATACTCACAATTTGGGCCAATTCTGGTCCGTTTCGTGGACTATTACTCACTGTTTGGGGTCCCATAGAGATTTCCTCGATTGACAATCCTCGGGTTACGTTTACGTGTCCGCCGTCAACACTCACAGTTTTTGCCAATTCTGACCCGGTTCGTGGACTATTACTCACTGTTTTGGGCTGACGAAGTGATTTCCATAGTTGTTGAACCCGAAGGTGCACTTACGTGTGGGTCATCAACACTCACAGTTTTGGCCGATTCTGGCCCTTTCCATGGACTATTACTCACTGTTTTGGGGTCCCGGAGTGATTTCCACGATTGACGAACCCCGGGGTGCGTTTACGTGTCGGTCATCAACACTCCCGGTTTTGTGGATTCTGACCCGTTTCGTGGACTATTACTCACCATTTTGGGGGTCCCAAAGCGATTTCCATGGTTGTAGAACCCCAAGGTGTGCTTACGTGTTGGTCGTCAAGACTCGTAGTTTGGGCCGATTCTTGCCCGTTTCTTGGACTATTACTCAGTTTTGTGGTCCCGAAGTGATTTCCATGGTTGACGAACCCCGGGGTGCGTTTATGTGCCGGTCATCAACACTCACAATTTGGGCCAATTCTGGTCCGTTTCGTGGACTATTACTCACTGTTTTGGGGTCCAGAGCGATTTCCTCGACTGACGATCCTCGGGATGCGTTTGCGTGTCCGTCGTCAACACTCACAATTTTGGCCAATTCTGACCCGCTTCTTGGACTATTACTCACCGTTTTTGGGGTGTCGAAGTGATTTCCATAGTTGTTGAACCCAGAGGTGCGCTTATGTGTGGGTCATCATCACTCACAATTTTGGCGATTCGACCCTTTTCGTGGACTATTACTCAGTGTTTTGGGGTCCCGGAGTGATTTCCACGATTGACGAACCCCGGATGTGTATAGGTGTCGGTCATCAACACTCGCGGTTTTCGTGGATTCTGACCCGTTTCGTGGACCATTACTCACTGTTTTGGGGTCCCAAAGCGATTTCCATGGTTGTCGAACCCCATGGTGTGCATACGCGTTGGTCATCAAGACTCGCAGTTTGGGCAGATTCTGGCCCATTTCTTGGACTATTACTCAGTTTTGTGGTCCCGAACTGATTTCCACGATTGACGAACCTCGGGGAGCAGAAACGTGTCGGTCATCAACACTCACAATTTGGGCCAATTCTGGTCCGTTTCGTGGAATATTACTCACCGATTTGGGGTCCGAGAGCTATTTCCTCGACTAACGATCCCTGAAATGCGTTTACGTGTCCGTCGTCAACAATCACAGTATTGGCCAATTCTGACCCACTTCGTGGACTATTACTCACCGTTTTGGGGTGCCGAAGTGATTTCCATAGTTGTTGAACCCCAAGGTGCGCTTACGTGTCGGTCATCAACACTCTTAGTTTTGGCCGATTCTGGCCCATTTAGTGGACTATTACTTACTGTTTTGGGGTCCCGGAGTGATTTCCACAATTGACGAACCCCGGGGTGCATTTACGTGTCGGTCATCAATACTCGCTGTTTTGTCGATTCTGATCCGTTTCGTGGACTATTACTCACCGTTTGGTGGTCCCAAAGCAATTTCCATGGTTGTCGAACCCCAAGGTGTGCTTACGTGTTGGTCGTCAAGACTCGCAGTTTGGGCCGATTCTTGCCCGTTCGTGGACTATTACTCGGTTTTATGCTCTGGAGTGATTTCCACGATTGTGCGTTTACGTGCGGTCATAACAACTCACAATTTGGGCCAATTCGGTTCGTTTAACTATTACTCACCGCTTTGGGGTTCTAGAGTGATTTCCTCGACTAACGATCCCGTGATGCGTTCGTGTCCGTCTTTAACACTCACAATTTGGGCCAATTTGACCCACTTCGTGGACTATTACTCACCGCTTTGAGTGCGAATTGATTTCCATAGTTGTTGAACCCGAAAGTAGGCTTACTTGTCGGTCATCAACACTCGCATGATTTGGCGATTCTGGCTCGTTTCGTGAGTATTACTCCTCGGGGTCGTGCGATTTCCTCGTTGACGATCCTCGGGATGCGTTTACGTGTCCGTCGTCAACACTCACAGTTTTGGCCAATTCTTACCCGCTTCGTGGACTATTACTCACCGTTTTGGGGTGTCGAAGTGATTTCCATAGTTGTTGAACCTGAAGGTGCGCTTACGTGTCGGTCATCAACACTCGCACTTTTGGCCTATTCTGGCCCTTTTCGTGGACTATTACTCACTGTTTGGGGTCCGGAAGTGATTTCCACGATTGACGAACCCCGGGGTGCGTTTACGTGTCGGACATCAACACTCACAGTATGGGCCAATTCTGGTCCGTTTCGTGAACTATTACTCATCGTTTTGGGGTCCCAGAGTGATTTCCTTGACTGACGATCCCCGGGATGCGTTTACGTATCCGTCATCAACACTCACATTTTGGCCAATTCTGACCCGCTTCGTTGACTATTACTCACCGTTTTGGGGTGCCGAAGTGATTTCCATAGTTGTTGAATCCCAAGGTGTGCTTACGTGTCGGTCATCAACACTCTTAGTTTTGGCCGATTCTGGCCCGTTTCATGGACTAACTCGCTGTTTTGGGGTCCCGAAGTGATTTCCACGATTGACGAACCCCAGGGTGCGATTACGTGTCGGTCATCAATACTCGCGGTTTTTGTGGATTCTGACCCGATTCGTGGACTATTACTCACCGTTTTGGGGTCTCAAAGCGATTTTCATGGTTGTCGAACCCCAAGGTGTGCATACGTGTTGGTCGTCAAGACTCGCAGTTTGGGACGAATCTAGCCCGTTTCTTGGAATATTACTCGGTTTTGTGGTCCCGAAGTGATTTCCACGATTGACGAACTCCGGGGTGCGTTCACGTGTCAGTCATCTATACTCACAATTTGGGCCAATTCTGGTCCGTTTCGTGGACTATTACTCACTGTTTGGGGTCCCATAGAGATTTCCTCGATTGACAATCCTCGGGTTACGTTTACGTGTCTGTCGTCAACACTCACAGTTTTTGCCAATTCTGACCCGGTTCGTGGACTATTACTCACTGTTTTGGGCTGACGAAGTGATTTCCATAGTTGTTGAACCCAAGGTGCACTTACGTGTGGGTCATCAACACTCACGCTTTGGCGATTCGGCCCTTTCCATGGACTATTACTCACTATTTTGGGGTCCCGGAGTGATTTCCACGATTGACGAACCCCGGGGTGCGTTTACGTGTCGGTCATCAACACTCCCGGTTTTGTGGATTCTGACCCGTTTCGTGGACTATTACTCACCATTTTGGGGGTCCCAAAGCGATTTCCATGGTTGTAGAACCCCAAGGTGTGCTTACGTGTTGGTCGTCAAGACTCGTAGTTTGGGCCGATTCTTGCCCGTTTCTTGGACTATTACTCAGTTTTGTGGTCCCGAAGTGATTTCCATGGTTGACGAACCCCGGGGTGCGTTTATGTGCCGGTCATCAACACTCACAATTTGGGCCAATTCGTCCGCTTGTGGACTATTACTCACCGCTTTGGGGTCCAGAGCGATTTCCTCGACTGACGATCCTCGGGATGCGTTTGCGTGTCCGTCGTCAACACTCACAATTTTGGCCAATTCTGACCCGCTTCTTGGACTATTACTCACCGTTTTTGGGGTGTCGAAGTGATTTCCATAGTTGTTGAACCCTGAGGTGCGCTTATGTGTGGCTCATCATCACTCGCAATTTTGGCCGATTCTGACCCTTTTCGTGGACTATTACTCAGTGTTTTGGGGTCCCGGAGTGATTTCCACGATTGACGAACCCCGGGATGTGTATAGGTGTCGGTCATCAACACTCGCGGTTTTCGTGGATTCTGACCCGTTTCGTGGACCATTACTCACTGTTTTGGGGTCCCAAAGCGATTTCCATGGTTGTCGAACCCCATGGTGTGCATACGCGTTGGTCATCAAGACTCGCAGTTTGGGCAGATTCTGGCCCATTTCTTGGACTATTACTCAGTTTTGTGGTCCCGAACTGATTTCCACGATTGACGAACCTCGGGGAGCAGAAACGTGTCGGTCATCAACACTCACAATTTGGGCCAATTCTGGTCCGTTTCGTGGAATATTACTCACCGATTTGGGGTCCGAGAGCTATTTCCTCGACTAACGATCCTCGAAATGCGCTTACGTGTCCGTCGTCAACAATCACAAGATATTGGCCATTCGACCCACTTCGTGGACTATTACTCACCGTTTTGGGGTGCCGAAGTGATTTCCATAGTTGTTGAACCCCAAGGTGCGCTTACGTGTCGGTCATCAACACTCTTAGTTTTGGCCGATTCTGGCCCATTTAGTGGACTATTACTTACTGTTTTGGGGTCCCGGAGTGATTTCCACAATTGACGAACCCCGGGGTGCATTTACGTGTCGGTCATCAATACTCGCTGTTTTGTCGATTCTGATCCGTTTCGTGGACTATTACTCACCGTTTGGTGGTCCCAAAGCAATTTCCATGGTTGTCGAACCCCAAGGTGTGCTTACGTGTTGGTCGTCAAGACTCGCAGTTTGGGCCGATTCTTGCCCGTTACGTGGACTATTACTCAGTTTTATGCTCCTGGAGTGATTTCCACGATTGACGAACCCCGGGATGCGTTTACGTGCCGGTCATAACAACTCACAATTTGGGCCAATTCTGGTTCGTTTCGTGGACTATTACTCACTGTTTTGGGGTTCTAGAGTGATTTCCTCGACTAACGATCCCCGTGATGCGTTTACGTGTCCGTCTTTAACACTCACAGTTTTGGCCAATTTTGACCCACTTCGTGGACTATTACTCACCGTTTTGAGTGCCGAATTGATTTCCATAGTTGTTGAACCCGAAAGTAGGCTTACTTGTCGGTCATCAACACTCGCAGTTTGGCCGATTCTGGCTCGTTTCGTGGAGTATTACTCACTGTTTTGGGGTCCGTAGCGATTTCCTCGACTGACGATCCTCGGGATGCGTTTACGTGTCCGTCGTCAACACTCACAGTTTTGGCCAATTCTTACCCGCTTCGTGGACTATTACTCACCGTTTTGGGGTGTCGAAGTGATTTCCATAGTTGTTGAACCTGAAGGTGCGCTTACGTGTCGGTCATCAACACTCGCACTTTTGGCCTATTCTGGCCCTTTTCGTGGACTATTACTCACTGTTTGGGGTCCGGAAGTGATTTCCACGATTGATTTAACCCCGGTGCGCGACGTGTCGGACATCAACACTCACAGTATGGGCCAATTCTGGTCCGTTTCGTGAACTATTACTCATCGTTTTGGGGTCCCAGAGTGATTTCCTTGACTGACGATCCCCGGGATGCGTTTACGTATCCGTCATCAACACTCACATTTTGGCCAATTCTGACCCGCTTCGTTGACTATTACTCACCGTTTTGGGGTGCCGAAGTGATTTCCATAGTTGTTGAATCCCAAGGTGTGCTTACGTGTCGGTCATCAACACTCTTAGTTTTTGCCGATTCTGGCCCGTTTCATGGACTAACTCATTGTTTTGGGGTCCCGAAGTGATTTCCACGATTGACGAACCCCAGGGTGCGTTTACGTGTCGGTCATCAATACTCGCGGTTTTTGTGGATTCTGACCAGTTTAGTGGACTATTACTCACCGTTTTGGGGTCTCAAAGCGATTTTCATGGTTGTCGAACCCCAAGGTGTGCATACGTGTTGGTCGTCAAGACTCGCAGTTTGGGACGATTCTGGCCCGTTTCTTGGAATATTACTCGGTTTTGTGGTCTCGAAGTGATTTCCACGATTGACGAACTCCGGGGTGCGTTCACGTGTTAGTCATCTATACTCACAATTCGGGCCAATTCTGGTCCGTTTCATGGACTATTACTCACTGTTTGGTGTCCCATAGAGATTTCCTCGATTGACAATCCTCGGGTTACGTTTACGTGTCCGTCGTCAACACTCACAGTTTTTGCCATTCTGACCCGGTTCGTGGACTATTACTCACTGTTTTGGGCTGCCGAAGTGATTTCCATAGTTGTTGAACCCGAAGGTGCACTTACATGTGGGTCATCAACACTCACAGTTTTGGCCGATTCTGGCCCTTTCCGTGGACTATTAGTCACTATTTTGGGGTCCCGGAGTGATTTCCACGATTGACGAACCCCGGGGTGCGTTTACGTGTCGGTCATCAACACTCCCGGTTTTGTGGATTCTCGCCCGTTTCATGGACTATTACTCACCATTTTTGGGGTCCCAAAGCGATTTCCATGGTTGTAGAACCCCAAGGTGTGCTTACGTGTTGGTCGTCAAGACTCGTAGTTTGGGCCGATTCTTGCCCGTTTCTTGGACTATTACTTAGTTTTGTGGTCCCGAAGTGATTTCCATGGTTGACGAACCCCGGGGTGCGTTTACGTGCCGGTCATCAACACTCACAATTTGGGCCAATTCTGGTCCGTTTCGTGGACTATTACTCACTGTTTTGGGGTCGAGAGCGATTTCCTCGACTGACGATCCTCGGGAGGCGTTTACATGTCCGTCGTCAACACTCACAGTTTTGGCCAATTCTGACCCGCTTCTTGGACTATTACTCACCGTTTTGGGGTGCCGAAGTGATTTCCATAGTTGTTGAACCCCAAGGTGCGCTTACGTGTCGCTCATCAACACTCGCAGTTTTAGCCGATTCTGACCCTTTTCGTGGACTATTACTTAGTGTTTTGGGGTCCCGGAGTGATTTCCACGATTGACGAACCCCAGGATGCGTATAGGTGTCGGTCATCAACACTCGCAGTTTTTGTGGATTCTGACCCGTTTCGTGGACTATTACTCACTGTTTTGGGGTCCCAAAGCGATTTCCATGGTTGTCGAACCCCAAGGTGTGCATACGTGTGGTCATCAAGACTCGCAGTTTGGGCAGATTCTGGCCCGTTTCTGGGACTATTACTCAGTTTTGTGGTCCCGAAGTGATTTCCACGATTGACGAACCTCGGGGTGCGGAAACGTGCCGGTCATCAACACTCACAATTTGGGCCAATTCTGGTCCGTTTCGTGGAATATTACTCACCGTTTTGGGGTCCGAGAGCTATTTCCTCGACTAACGATCCCTGAAATGCGTTTACGTGTCCGTCGTCAACAATCACAGTATTGGCCAATTCTGACCCACTTTGTGGACTATTACTCACCGTTTTGGGGTGCCGAAGTGATTTCCATAGTTGTTGAACCCCAAGGTGCGCTTACGTGTCGGTCATCAACACTCTTACGTTTGGCCGATTCTGGCCCGTTTAGTGGACTATTGCTCACTGTTTTGGGGTCCCGGAGTGATTTCCACAATTGACGAACCCCGGGGTGCGTTTACGTGTCGGTCATCAATACTCGCGGTTTTGTCGATTCTGATCCGTTTCGTGGACTATTACTCACCGTTTGGTGGTCCCAAAGCGATTTCCGTGGTTGTCGAACCCCAAGGTGTGCTTACGTGTTGGTCGTCAAGACTCGCAGTTTGGGCCGATTCTTGCCCGTTACTTGGACTATTACTCAGTTTTATGGTCCTGGAGTGATTTCCACGATTGACGTACCCCGGGATGCGTTTACGTGCCGGTCATCAACACTCACAATTTGGGCCAATTCTGGTTCGTTTCGTGGACTAGTACTCACTGTTTTGGGGTTCCAGAGTGATTTCCTCGACTAACGATCCCCAGGATACGTTTACGTGTCCGTCTTTAACACTCACAGTTTTGGCCAATTTTGACCCGCTTCGTGGACTATTACTCACCGTTTTGGGTGCCGAATTGATTTCCATAGTTGTTGAACCCGAAGGTAGGCTTACGTGTCGGTCATCAACACTCGCAGTTTGGCCGATTCTGGCCCGTTTCGTGGACTATTACTCACTGTTTTGGGGTCCCGAAGTGATTTCCACGGTTGACGAACCCTGGGGTGCCTTTACGTGCCGGTCATCAACACTCCCGGTATCTGTCGATTCTGACCCGTTTCGTGGACTATTACTCACCGTTTTGGGGGTCCCAAAGTGATTTCCATGGTTGTGGAACTCCAAGGTGTGCTTACGTGTTGGTCGTCAAGACTCGCAGTTTGGGCCGATTCTGTCCCGTTTCTTGGACTATTACTCAGTTTTCTGGTCCCGAAGTGATTTCCACGATTGATGAACCCCGGGGTGCGTTTACGTGCCGGTCATCAACACTCATAATTTGGGCCAATTCTGGTCCGTTTCATGGACAATTACTCACTGTTTTGGGGTCCGAGAGCGATTTCCTCGACTGACGTTCCCCGGGATGCGTTTACGTGTTCGTCGTCAACACTCACAGTTTTGGCCAGTTCTGACCCGCTTCATGAACTATTACTCACTGTTTTGGGGTGCCGAAGTGATCTCCATAGTTGTTGAACCCCAAGGTGCGCTTACGTGTCGCTTATCAACACTCGCAGTTTTGGCTGATTTTGGCCCTTTCCGTGGGCTATTACTCACTGTTTTGGGGTCCCGAAGTGATTTTCATGATTGACAAATCCCGGGGTGCGTTTACGTGTCGGTTATCAACACTCACGGTTTTTGTGGATTCTGACCCGTTCGAGGACTATTACTCAGTGTTTCGGGGTCCCAAAGCGATTTCCATGGTTGTCGAACCCCAAGGTGTGCTTACGTGTTGGTCGTTAAGACTCGTAGTTTGGGACGATTCTGGCCCGTTTCTTGGACTATTACTCAGTTTTGTCGTCCCGAAGTGATTTTCACGATTGACGAACCCCGGGTGTGTTTACGCGTCGGTCATCTATACTCACAATTTGGGCCAATTCTGGTCCATTTCGTCGACTATTACTCACCGTTTTGGGGTCCGAGGACGATTTCCTCGACTGTTGATCCCGGAATGCGTTTACGTGTCCGTCGTCAACACTCACAGTTTTGTCCAATTCTGACCAGCTTCGTGGACTATTACTCACCGTTATGAGGTGCCGAAGTGATTTCCATAGTTGTTGAACCCCAAGGTGCGCTTACGTGTCGGTCATAACACTCGCAGTTTTGACCGATTCTGGCCCGTTTCGTAGACTATTACTCACTGTTTTGGGGTCCCGAAGTGATTTTCACGATTGACAAACCCCGGGGTGCGTTTACGTGTCGGTCATCAACACTCCGGGTTTTTGTGGATTCTGACCCGTTTCGTGGACTATTACTCACCGTTTTGGGGGTTCCAAAGTGATTTCCATGGTTGTCGAACCCCAAGGTGTGCTTACGTGTTGGTCGTCAAGACTCGCAGTTTGGGCCGATTCTTGCCCGTTACTTGGACTATTACTCAGTTTTATGGTCCTGAAGTGATTTCCATGATTGATGAACCCCGGGGTGCGTTTACGTGCCGGTCATCAACACTCATAATTTGGGCCAATTCTGGTCCGTTTCGTGGACTATTACTCACCGTTTTGTGGTCCCATAGCGATTTCCTTGACTGACGATCCCCGGGGTGCGTTTACGTGTCCGTCGTCAACACTCACAGTTTTGGCCAATTCTGACCCGCTTCGTGGACTATTCTCACCGTTTTGGGGTGCCGACGTGATTTCCATAGTTGTTGAACCCCAAGGTGCGCTTACGTGTCGGTCATCAACACTCTTAGTTATGGCCGATTCTGACCCGTTTCATGGACTACTCACTGTTTTGGGGTCCCGGAGTGATTTCCACGATTGACGAACCCCGAGGTGCGTTTACGTGTCAGTCATCAACACTCGCGGTTTTTTTCGATTCTGACCCGTTTCGTGGACTATTACTCGCCGTTTTGGGGTCCCAAAGCGATTTCCATGGTTTTTGAACCCCGAGGTGTGCTTATGTGTTGGTCGTCAAGACTCGCAGTTTGGGCCGATTCTGGCCCGTTTCTTGGACTATTACTCAGTTTTGTGGCCCCGAAGTGATTTCCATGATTGATGAACCTCGGGGTGCGTTCAGGTGTCGGTCATCAAGACTCACAATTTGGGCCAATTCTGGTCCGTTTTGTGGACTATTACTCACTGTTTTGGGGTCCCAGAGTGATTTCCTCGATTGACGATCCTCGGGATGCGTTTACGTGTCCGTCGTCAACACTCACAGTTTTGGCCAATTCGGACCCACTTCGTGGACTATTACTCACCGTTTTGGGGTGCCGAAGTGATTTCCATAGTTGTTGAATCCCAAGGTGTGCTTACGTGTCGGTCATCAACACTCTCAGTTTTGGCCGATTATGGCTCGTTTCGTGGAATAACTTACTGTTTTGGGTTCCCGAAGTGATTTCCAGGATTGACGAATCCCGAGGTGCGTTTACGTTTCGGTCATCAACACTCGCGGTTTTTATCAATTCTGACCCGTTTCGTGGACTATTATAAAGATCAATTCTCGTGCTTTTGAAGGCCCAATACGGATATTTCTTGATCTGGCATGAGTAGTAAAAATTCAAGAATTGTCTTCCCGCCCGGTCAATAACACAAGCTCTATTGATCACCTCATATAATCCTAACTTTTCCCAAACCTCTTTCGCCTTCTGACTCAGAAACAAGACGTATTTTGTGTCTTCTAACCCGTTTGAACATGATGGGCGAGACTTCCATGTGTCTATTGGCAAGCGTAACATGACATGGGAGGGATCCATGCAATGTACGCCAGATGGAGATTTTTACCTTTGCCGAACAAGATAGCTTCCAGGTCATGATAGGATTAGCATTGGTTAACAACCGATTTTTTGTGTAACTCCAAGCAATGAACCGATTTTTTGTGTAACTCCAAGCAATGAAGTCCGACGTGTCATGCATCAGAAGGGGAATGTAGATGTCGCCATGCTTGTGGGTTTGATGATAAGGTCATGGTGATGTCCATGGATGCTTTGCATCATGTCAACAGTCCACTTGAGCTTGTGGGTTTGATGTATGCAATCGTCTAACCCTAGCCTCGCCATCAGATCAGGACACCCACAAACTGCCACCGCCGAAATGAAAAGACGCACCACCAGACCAATTTATACACATACATTCACCAAGTTGTGGGGTTCCAGGAAGCAAACACGAACCAAAAAAGGCAAAACAGTTCACAACCAAAGCAACTTCCCCGGATTTGAGAAACCAAACAGGAAACATAGATAGATCCAGCAAAGTGCATAGAAACATCCAAGTATAAGCACCACAAAATTAAGACGGACAAGTTGAAGCCAAACTTATAACACAACTTTCAGTCTCCCTCTCCCTCGTCACAATGTCGATAACAGAGATAACAAGTTGATCTAGAAAATCCTAAAACACAGGTTTTTTGTCCATAGGGTAGATATAGCAGATCGCATCAGATTCTAGATATCCATTCATGCCTCACAAAATATGAACTTTAAGCCGCAAAGACATCTCAAGGTGACATCCTAGTCTACTCCCAGCCTTGAGCAGGGGGTTGCACCGCAGCATCCCAGCCAGTAGCAGCCACAACAGGAGCAGGGACGGCACCTTCCACAGCAACAGGTGCCCCTGCTGCATCCCATCCATCGCCACCAGCAACTGGAGCTGGAATTGACAACAAACAAAGATGTGATCAATTTAAGTTGCACAACAAAATATTCAAGTAGGTATCAGTATAATTTTGGAATGGACACTGGAAACATGCAATGTGTCTTACATTAGTCAAGACATCAGGGCAAACTGTTGGGCATGAACTTGTTATACAACAAGTTATATTGAGTAAAGATGCCACTAATCAAATGCCAAGTAAACTAGCACAAGTAGTTGCATGTCTTATAATTTTGTGTTCAGTAACTAAAATTATTTGCACCAACCAGATACATAATCAACCTAGGAAATAATTACTACGCAAATGGAAAATTCACATCACGAAACAAAATTCTACAGAGTTTTCATACAAGGCCAATGAACTTTTAATCAAGGAGAACAAACCTTCAGCCATCGGCCACTCGCCACCAGTAACAGGCGGGGGAGCAGGTGCATCAGAGGTCCACTGGTCACCACCCCATTGACCAGCTGCTGCTCCGTAATCAGTGATGGCAGCATACTCTGGGGCTCCAGCAGCTTCATCCTCCTGCTCCTTGGCTTCCTCAGGGTCCCTGTAGAAGAACAGATCAACCTGCAAGAGCAAACACATTAGCCTCACAAGCATGCAAAGAATACAAGACAGGCGCAAAGCAACGCAATTCAACTAGTAGGAATCTGAAAGGTCTATTGAGCTGGCATACCATGACATCCCACTTGTGCCCAGGCAGGATGGTGCCCCTCATCTGCAGAACCATCCTGGCCAAGAGCCAGTACAGGCAGCCAATGCTGTTCCTCCCCTTGTTGTTTGCTGGGATGCCGATATCGACATATCGCATGGGAGAGTCAGTGTCACAGAAGGCAATGGTAGGGATGTTCCCCAGAGCAGACTCCTTGATGGGCTGCACATAATCCAACAGATTAACGACTCAATCATGAACATCACCACATCTAACGCACACAATACTACTAGTGGAGTAGTTTGGCATGGCAAAAAAATCACCTGGTGGTCAGTCCTTGGGTCGGTGAGGATGAGCAGGCGGGGCTCGCTGAAGGAGGTCTGCATCTGGTTGGTGAAGGTTCCAGGGGTGTGCCTCCCGGCGATGGCGTTGGCGCCGGTGTGCTGCGCGAACTTGAGGACGGCGCGCTGGCCGTAGGGGCGGGCGGACTGGACGATGATGTCCTGGGGGTTCTCGATGGCGACGATGACCCTCGCCGCGAGCTGGAGCTTCTCCCATGTCTTGCCCAGATTGATGATGTAGATGCCTAGGAATCACAACCAAAGAACAGACGCATCACATTCCACAGTTTATCTCAAAGAAGTACAGAAGCATCAACACTTGCGACAACTACACCAACAAGCATCACGATCCACAGCAGATCGACTCTAACTAGCACAAGCGCATGATGCCGAGGCAGTTCTAGAGTTCAACAGCAAATCGGGGAGCACAGGTAAAGCTAGATCCCTGAGGACAACTGAACCTAAGTGACGCAAGAGCCCGCTAGATCAAGAGGGTTTCGAGCGTGGACGTACCGTCGGAGCGGCGCTTGTAGGCGTAGCGCTCCATCTGGAAGTCGCAGTTCTTGGTGCCGAGGTGGACGTCGGCGGCGAGCATCATCTGTATGTCCTGCTCCTTCTGGGACAGCGCCCGCGGGGCCTCTCCAGCCGCTGCCGCCATGGCTGTCGGAGACTCGAGCGTCCGGGTGGCGCCGCGAAGGAGAGGAGGAGGAGGGGAGGGATGTGAGCGGCGGCGCGAGCGGGGAGAAGGGTAGGGGGCGAGGGCTCTTATCTGCGGCGCCTCTAAACCCTAGTCGGCTTTTGTAGTGAGATGAGATGAGAATGCTCCTTGGGCCCCCGTGGTTAATGGACCGGCCCAGGTCACTCTACATATGGCCTGCTCTCTCCTTCTCTCGAGAATTCGCTTTTTTTTATATAAAAAACGAATTTGCTTACTTTTTTGTCTAAAAAGACGAATTTCCTTTTTTGGCTATTCTATTTTTAAAATCCAGAAGCATTTTTGCAGTCTTTTTATCAATGACAAGTATACAGGTCAATTTTACCCCTAAAACAAAGTATACGGGTCAATTTTTGTAGGTGACACGGTGAAAAGAATGCATATCAGACAGTGAGAATATGATCTTTTACTTTTGACAATAAATCAGTAACAGCGTTTTCGGCTACAATGGAGTGAAGAGTTCGATCAATAGATTAGCAATGAAACACTACCATACCAGCTACTCCCTCCGTTCCTAAATACTTGTCTTTCTAGAGGTTTCAAATGGCGACTACATACGGAACAAAATGAGTGAATCTACACTCTAAAATATGTCTATATACATCCGTATGTGGTGACCATTTGAAATCTCTAGAAAGACAAGTATTTAGGAACGGAGGGAGTAGTATTCTCATATCTTTGTTAGAGTCCAGCAAGCATGCTCTGGAAGATAAATACATAGCAGATGAGCAAATAAAAATTGAACTCATGAAATCTCAGGCAATTGCAACATTCAACATGAAAGGTGCACTCATGAAATGTCAGGCAATTGCAAAATTCGGCAGAAATGCATAAGAAAACATAATCTGGTGCTCATTTAGCTAAAACAGGCGCATCCGATACTCCGAGTGGTCAAAATGCGGTACACCATACAAGAGAGAATACAATTGCCAAGACTAGCTTCTTCACTGGCTCAAGTTCTATTAAACCCCTCCGTGGGTCTGGGTGCAGCCGAGACGACAAAAGTACTTGATGTCAATCTGATCATGGTTGCTGAATCAGCTCAGGATGGGGAATATGCGGGTCACATGCTCGAACGGAACAGTGTCGGCTGTGTTCTTCTTGAGTTCGGGGTGATTGAACTCGTTGCGGGGAAGGACAATCAGTTGGGAGCGTGCACCCTTCTCAATGACCCATCCTGAGTTTGCAGCATGATACTCCATAAACTTGTCCAATGCAAGCCCTTCAATGTTGATGGCCTGGAAAAATAAGTGGCAGGCACATCATCAGCAAAGAACAATCCATGTATGCAGACAATAAACCAAATTGGATAAACAGCATGATTTGGCTGATGATGATGCCTTAGGCTGATAAATAATACTTGCAGCTATCATCTAATATAATAATCCTTGAATTGCCATGAGCTCATAACGAAAGCCTACACAGCATAATAAGGACACATATCTTACCTCGGCTAGAACTGGCCTAGGAACTTTCTGGTATGTCAAGGAAAGCACATGAATCGCATAGCTTTGGATTGCCTGCTCAAAACCTACAAAAAAAAAGAATCACGATGTCAGTAACACTTCATTTTTAGTTAAAAGACAAAGAACTCTGTAGCGCTTCCAGTTTGGATTTTTTTTAATTCTAGCCTTTTCAAGTGAAAGAATTAAAAATAGGAGATGATGAAGTTAAAATAAGACACTAAATAGTTATTTTAAGGTGAAATAAATATGCCATGTAAATGCATACTGAAAACGAGAAGGCTAATGAAAAAGAGGGCTCTGCAGAAACTAAGCTTCTTTACCAAATACAGTAAACCAGAAAATCTGCATTTGTGTAAATCAGACCAAGTCTGATAACAAATGAAAGAAAACGCGGACATGGTTCAAAATTTAGGAATCCTATGTGGGCATTAATATTCATTCACAAGCACTCATACTGCCAAGTCCTACCAACAAGCACAAGTGCTGCCAACGAAGCTCCAATGTCTCAAGAAGTGTATACCTGGTACAACATCCAGTATGTTACGGCTCTTTGATGCCTCATCCCAAAACTGGCGGAACCTACCAGTCTGTAAGCGGTTAATCAAGGTTAGCAATCAATAATCAATACAGGCTACTTCTTAGGCATCCATAGATTACTCAGTTGTGCAGAGAAAGTGTGTACCTCCAGGTAGTGAGAAAGAACTATCAATGTCTTGAACTGCTCCTCCATTTGCTATAATAAAATCGCATAAAAGTCAACTCCACGTAATGGCAGAACAGTTCAGGAGATTTAAAAAGATGCACAACTAAAAGGTCACAAATACAAACATCTCACATCTTATACATCAGTACAACTAATTTGTATTGTGCAATATTTAGATGTGTAAGTGACCAGAAGGGATACTTCAAATCGAAATGCACATTTCTTGGCATGATGTCATTGATCTGCAAATGAGCTTATACTGAATATAACTATGCTTATTCCATCAACTAGAAGTCCGCAAGTAATTGTGATAATGTGCATCTCCAGGCCTACAGATATGACATGCTCCAAGGCCAAAGTAACAATCATCTACGGTGACAAAACAATCAATGAACATTCACATCTAAATCGACACTTTAATTTTTAGACACTCCTAAGATGCATGTTCAATAGCATTTGCTTGAGAAAAAATATTTGAAGGGGACGATAAAAGATAGATTACACAGAAACAAGGAAGCAGGACAAAGTTCTCATACCACGTGTTCAGGAATTAAGAACAAGCATAAGCTGAAGTCAGGGGCCGGCATTGCCATGAGAGCCTGTCAGCAAAAAATGTCTGGAAGTTGAGAATGAACCAACAAAAGGTGATATTCAAAAAATTGTTATAACCATTAATTGTTCTCTGACCTTAATCAATATGCGGGCTACAATTTGCACGCTCAACCTTTCTGGCTCAAACTGCAATAGGAAATCAATCATTATGCATAATATAATCGAAGCATAATACAGCTAGCAATGGTTCATATGCAAATGCGATTTTACCTGGTAAAGGCGTAGAAGGCTAAGATTTGCATCCAGGTTATATGTTTTAGATGAAACCTAGTAAAAACAAGATATATTATTAATTTAAAATTAAAAGGATAGAAACATGACATAACATATGGGGTGACAAAAAAGATGTTAGCATGCTTGTGCACAATACACAGAGCCTAAAAACAGTTCATTCAAGCATGTTTCTGCAGATTTAACAGTCTGAACAGCCACTGCATCAATAGATTAAGTGTGCTGTATGTGTATCATCTGCACAAAACCTTAAGTTTGCCACTTCATGATCATAAGCATAATCTTTGAGCGGAGATCCATCTCTCCACCATCCACCATTGTATGAACACGTGGTTGAGGCTGAGAGAGAGGTACTCAACCCCTTCAGAGTTCAGACAGCAATTGCAAATTTAACCTGCCTATTCCCATAGCAGCAGAACAAAATTTCCTCGGCAATCCCTCTCTATGACCCAAGACTACAAAGTCGCACTATAACTTGATTCACGCCGATGATTAACTGATGAGCCCAGCCACCCTCAACACTTAATACAGCACTAAGTTTACCACTCAACCCAGACTACAAAGTTTACTGATGATTAACTGATGAGACCAGACTGCGCAAAAGAGTAGCACAACCAACCACGGAATCTGCCGGCTGAGCCTTTCGCGAGTGGGGTAAACGCGCCTCGGGGCTAGGGTTTACCTGCTCGTTGACAAAGACCTCGAGGTCGTTGAGGATGTCGGGGTTGTAGGGGTTCACCGCCACGAGCTCCTCCACCGTGTAGGTCTCCGCCGGCTGCTCGTTCGCCATGGTCGCCGGAATAGGGAACCCTAACGCGCGCTGGATCGGCAAACCCTGGGAGACGCGCGAGGGGAGAGAAGTGGCGGCGCAGAGGGAGGAGGGGAAGTGATGGCTGGAAGGGTTTCCGGGTTCGCGTGAATTTGTCTCTTTAGTCCCTCGGTTATCCGTGTAGTGCACACGCTGCAAATGCGTTGGTGTGCGCACAAGGTTCCGATATTATACATATACCCCTCAGTATTTACTTGTATTTTTTTTTAGAGAAAAGGCACAAAGGTGCGACTTCAAATTAATGAAACCATCAACCGGCTAGGATACAATGGTGCTGAATTACAAAGGCAAAGACTTGACAAAAACTGAAAAATACATGTCAAATTCACTACAGCCAAGAGTAGCAGTGAATATGGCATCAAGAAGGATTGCGATCAAGCGGGAGAGACTAGTGTAAAAGCAGCACCTAATGTGCAAAAATAGAAAAAAGCAGTGACATCCGTCGGATTTTGAATGGATGTCTCAGATTCAGCTTGAGGAACATGGTGGAGGGATCTTTTGTACATAATGTTAGTCGAGGGGTTTTCATAAGAATGCACACAAGCTCCACCAACTCACGTGCATTGCATCTGAGACATCCATTTAATATCTGACGGATGTCACTACTTTTTTCTATTTTTGCACACTAGGTGCTGCTTTTACACTAGTCTCTCCCCGATCAAGCCGTCGGAGATCTTACACAGCTAGAACGGCAGGGCCGAAGCCACCCGGCGACAGCAAAAGCCGTGAACATGAAGATCCAGACAGCGTGAAGGAAACCATCGACTCCACTGTCCGCTGCCTCGGGCCACTGCCAAAGGGGGAGCACTATCCCTCCTTCATCCAAACTGTGGCGAACACGCGGACGCCCACTGTCGGTCGGCGACCAACCAGCAAACAAGGCGAGGAGATGCTGAAGGATGCGAGAGAACCCACACGCCACCACCAACACCGGCAACCAAGGGAACCGAGCACCGTCACCGCCACCCACCACCACGCACCAGGTCCACAACCCCCAACCACACCTTGGACGGCGCCTCCAGGAAGGGTCGAGACCCTAGAGCGCCCCACCGTCCGGCCAAAAAGGCCACGGCTTTCGCCCGGGGAAGGGAGAAGGAGGAGGGGGATGGATCTGGAAGCTCGACCCACCCTCAAGAGGGAGAACGGCACCGGAGCGCCGCCGGCGTCGAGGCTGACGCAAAATCGACCAGGGGTTTCCCCCGTTCCAAGTCTCCACTGCCCCATCCTCGAAGCCCAGATCTGACGAACCAGCCACCAGATCGGCGAGAGGAGACCACCGCAGGGGGGACAAGGCTAGGAGAAAGAAGAGCTGCCCACCGTTGCAGCAAGACCTCGCCGCCCTCACGCCACCCACGCAGCCGGGAGGGACGGCCAGCACCCGCGTGTGTCATCCACCAGAGAGATCGACGTCGCCATCTCCACTCAGGGTCATCGCCCTGGCTTCCAAAGCTCCTCACGCCGGCGCGAGGCAGCAGATCCTCGCCGCCACCTTCACCAGAAGACGCATGGCAGCCGACAGGCTCCTCGGGTGGCGGCGGGGAGGGGGAGGGAGGAGAGGAGGCGGCGGCTAGGGTTTGGGGCCGCTCCGAGTCGCCCGAGAGGGGCGACGCGAGAGCCAGGGGGATACTTGTATTTCCCCAGAAGTCTTGCACCTACGCGTCTACATGCCAACAAATGTACTCCATTGTCCATCATAAGAAAAAAATGTAGTCCCTTTGTTTTATACTCCTTCCGTTCCTAAATATAATCCTTTTTAGAGATTTCGATACAGACTATATACGGAGCAAAATGAGTGAATCTACACTCTAAAATACGTCTATAAACATCCGCGCGCGTGTGTGTAGAGTTGTGGATATTATCATATTTTTCTGTAGACTTGGTCATATATAGAAAATTTTGTATATTGGAATAAAACTACTACTTCAACTAGCTTGGAGTAGGGAGAATATCACTTACACGATGCATCACTACAAACTGCCTGCTGTTTTATTTTTGCTTGTTTTTCTTGTGTTGTTACACGGGTTATCTTGTTTCTTTCGCGTGCTATCTCTACTTGCAATTGTTGTAGAGCATCCACCATTGCAAGTGATTGCTTTTCCATGTATTTCCTTGATTAAGTACTACTCCCTTTGTCCCAAAATGTGTCGTGGTTTTAGTTCAAAAAGAACTAAAATCACGACACTTATTTTAGTACGGAGGGAGTATTATTCTAGGCTTTTTTGCTGATTGAGCCTTGAAATTATAGCATGTTCATCAATCTAACATTGTCGCACCCTCCCTTGTGTTTGTTCTAGCACCTTGAAGTTCTTAAGTACTCCCTCTGCTTCATATTACTTGTAACGAGTATATAAAGGAGTTATGGATATAACTGCATTGTATAGCATGTGACCACAATTTTCATTCAAACATATGGTGATCTATACTCCTCCTCCACCCCCACCCCACCCCACCCCTCAGGGCCTTGAAGAAGAAGAATACCTGGGGTTAAGGGGCCGAGGACCTAGCTCACCCAAGCCTGGGCCACTAGTTCGGTACCCACCCTGGGACCCAGCCTCACCCAAGCCCGAGCCACTACGTCAGGAACCCGGGTTGTCCAGAGATGAGACCTCTCACTCTGGTTACCCAGAGGTCAATGACTCCAAGGACCCAGAACCATCGTCGGGAAGGCAACCATTGATGAGGAGTGGACTCTAGGGCCCGGGGATCAAGCGGTCCAAAGAGATAGTTCAGTGGGACGCAAACCTCTAAAGTGGTAGTTTTTTATCAATCACTCCATTTTCTCATAATGATATCCCATTTCTTACAGTGCATTTATCCAAAATATTTATTGGAGAATCCGCTGACCATTCAGGTATTGCACTAAGGGCAAATCCAATGTCGACCTCAAACCACCTGTAACCGTCCGTACCGCACGATCCGTACATGTCGTGTCATCCAGCGCGGGGCCTGAGTCGGTCCGTTCGGTGGTCCGGAAGCACTTTTTCCTGCAAACTGGAGATAAACTAGGGGGGCTTTACAGGCATCCAGAGCGCTGCCACATCCGCTTCTAACTGCCCTGGCCCATCATTAACCCCCCGCGCCTATGTGCCTTCCCACTTTGCACCAGCTGCCCGCATTCATGACATTGTAGAGCGGCCCCTCCGCATTGACGTTGGCGCATAACGGACGCGTCCTCTCACTACCGACATTGAAGCGGTGCGTAGGCCGAAAAATTGTAGCATGTTCCACGCCCGACTGAACAAGCCTCTTCATCGCATTCAAACGGCTACACATTGCCCGTCTTCCTCCATTAAACCCGCGTGTGTACTGAGAAACCTACTCTGGTCACACGTTCGTTCGTGAGCCGCCCGTCGTTAAACACAACGTCGGTTGGCTTCAACGTCCGCCCGCTATTTAAATGATGATAGACGACGAGCAAAAATTGCACCACACTCCGCTCTCATCTCCTCCTTGCACCATTTTCTCTATAATCTCCATGGCATCTGACGAGTAGGAAGAGGAGTTCTCTGACATAAAAGCTAGCTGGGTGGCCCATCGAGTCCGCTGGATACGAGCTAGGAAATCGTCTGTTCCACCTCCCATGACGCTCCAGTCCGCTGCTGGCCAGCTCGTGGAGCCAGAATCTCCAAGCCGATGCGTCGTTCAGCAACTCGCCGCTCCAAGCCAGGTTGCCAAGGAGTGGCGTGTCGTGGACGACGCCGTGTCGTGTCGCTCATCCCGTGCCTACGACCACGCCATCCGTCATCAACGTTCGCATAAAATGCCCCCTGTTGGCCGAAAGAAGCTAGCAGGGAAAGAAGTTGGCTTCATGGAGATTGACGAGGCGGCAGCCCGCACGTCCGCGCCCGCCGCCATCATCAAGGAGAAGTAGAACATGGGAGGATGCCGCCGCTTAGGTCCCATGAACGTATCTATAATTTTTGATTGTTTCATTCTATTATATTATTCATATTGGATGCTTTATATGCATATATATGCTATTTTATATGATTTTTGAGACTGACTGATGTCTACTACACAACCTTCTTCTTGTAGACGTTGTTGGGCCTCCAAGTGCAGAGGTTTGTAGGACAGTAGCAAATTACCTCAAGTGGATGACCTAAGGTTTATCAATCCATAGGAGGCGTAGTATGAAGATGGTCTCTCTCAAGCAACCCTGCAACCAAATAACAAAGAGTCTCTTGTGTCCCCAACACACCCAATACAATGGCAAATTGTATAGGTGCATTAGTTCGGCGAAGAGATGGTGATACAAGTGCAATCTGGATGGTAGATATAGGTTTTTGTAATCAGAAAATATAAAAACAGCAAGGTAACAAGTGGTAAAAGTGAGCGTAAATTGTATTGCAATGGTAGGAAACAAGGCATAGGGTTCATACTTTTGAAGGAAATATGCCCTAGAGGCAATAATAAAGTTATTATTTATTTCCTTATTTCATGATAAATGTTTATCATTCATGCTAGAATTGTATTAACCGGAAACATGATACATGTGTGAATGCATAGACAAACAACATGTCACTAGTATGCCTCTACTAGACTAGCTTGTTAATCAAAGATGGTTATGTTTCCTAACCATGAACAAAGAGTTGTTATTTGATTAACAAGGTCACATCATTAGTAGAATGATCGATTGACATGACCCATTCCATTAGCTTAGCACACGATCGCTTAGTATGTTGCTACCGCTTTTATCCATGACTTATACATGTTCCGTAACTATGAGATTATGCAACTCCGTTTACGGAGGAACACTTTGGTACTACCAAACGTCACAACGAATCGGGTGATTATAAAGGAGTACTACAGTGTCTCCAAAGGCGTATGTTGGGTTGGCGTATTTCGAGATTAGGTTTTGTCACTCCGATTGCTCTGAGAGGTATCTCTGGCCCTCTCGGTAATGCACATCATCAAGCCTTGCAAGCACTACAACTAATGAGCTAGTTGTGAGATGATGTATTACTGAACGAGTAAAGAGACTTGCCGTGAACGAGATTGAACTAGGTATTGGATACCGACGATCGAATCTCTGACAAGTAACATACCGATGACAAAGGAACAACGATGTTGTTATGCGGTCGACCGATAAAGATCTTCATAGAATATGTAGGAACCAATATGGGCATCCAGGTCCCGCTGTTGGTTATTGACCGTGAATAGTTCTAGGTCATGTCTGCATTGTTCTCGAACCGTAGGGTCCGCACGCTTAAGGTTTCGATGATGCTTATTATGAGTTTATGTATTTTGATGTACCAAGGAGTTCGAGTCCCTGATGTGATCACGGACATGACGAGGAGTCTCGGAATGGTCGAGACATAAAGATTGATATATTGGAAGCCTATGTTTGGAGTTCGAATGGTTCCGGCGGCGGAATTTATCGAGTAACCGGAGGTTACTGGAACCCCGGGAGGTAAATGGGCCTCGATGGGCCTTAGTGGAAAGGAGAAGGGCCAGCCCTAGGTGGGCTGCGCCTCCCCCTTCCCTAGTCCTACTAGGACTAGGAGAAGGGCCGCCCCCTCTCTCTCTTTCCCTCCCGAATCCTAGTCCAACTAGGATTGGGGAATCCTACTCCCTGAGGGAGTAGGACTCCTTAGCGCCTCCCCTTGGCCGCCCCCCCCCCCTTGCTCCTTTATATACGGGGCGGGGGGCACCTTGGAACACACAAGTTGATCTTGAGATCGTTCCTTAGCCGTGTCGGTGCCCCCTCCACCATATTCCACCTCGCTTATACTGTCATGAAGCTTAGGCGAAACCTCTGCCACGTGAAACATCAAGATCGTCACCACGCCGTCGTCGTCGACGAAACTCTCCTCGACACTCGGCTGGATCGAGTACGAGGGACGCCATCGAGCTGAACGTGTGTCAAGAACTGGGGCGCCGGAATAACGGCGCCGGATCGGTCGGATCGCGAGGAGAACGTCGACTACTTCCTCTATGTTGTGATCGCTTCGCCGGGTCTACAAGGGTGCGTAGACAACACTCTCCCTCTCGTTGCTATACATCACCATGATCTTGCGTGTGCGTAGGAAATTTTTGAAATTACTACGCTCCCCAACAAAGGCATCCGAGCCTAGTTTTTTATGGTTTGATGTTTTGCACGAGTAGAACACAAGTGAGTTGTGGGCGATACAAGTCATACTACCTACCAAAGATGTCATACTTTGGTTCAGCGGTATTGTGAGATGAAGCGGCCCGACCGACATTACGCCAGACGCTTACGCGAGACTGGTTTCACCGCCACGAGCACTCGTTGCTTAAAGGTGATCGGGTGTCTCTCTCTCTCACTTTAGTTGAACTGAGTGTGGCTACGCCCGGTCCTTGAGAAGGTTAAAACGGAGTCTATTTGACGAAGTATCGCTGTGGTTTTGATGTGAGGTGAGATTGGTTCTTGCTTAAGCCCGTAGCAGCCACGTAAAATTTGCAACAACAAAGTAGAGGACGCCTAACTTGTTTTTGCAGGGCATGTTGTGATGTGATATGGTCAAGACGTGATGCTATATTTTATTGTATGAGATGATCATGTTTTGTAACCGGTTATCGGCAATCGGCGAGAGCCATATGGTTCGCTTTATTGTATGAAATGCAATCGCTTCGTAATGCTTTACTTTATCACTAAGCGGTAGCGATAGTCGAGAAGCATAAGATTGGCGAGACGACAACGATGCTACGATGGAGATCAAGGTGTCGCTACGCGGTGGCGATGGTGATCATGGTGGTGCTTTGCAGAGATGGAGATCACGAAGCACAAAATGATGATGACCATATCATATCACTTATATTGATTTGCATGTGATGTTTATCTTTTATGCATCTTATCTTGCTTTGATTGACGGTAGCATTATAAGATGATCTCTCACTAAATTATCAAGAAGTGTTCTCCACGAGTATGCACCGCTGCCAAAGTTCGTCGTGCCTGCACACCACGTGATGATCGGTGTGATAAGCTCTCGTCCATCTACAACGGGTGCAAGCCAGTTTTGCACACGCAGAATACTCGAGTTATACTTGACGAGCCTAGCATATGCGAGATATGGCCTCGGAACACGGAGACCGAAAGGTCGAGCGTGAATCATATAGTAGATATGATCAACATAAGATGTTCACCATTGAAAGCTACTCCATTTCACGTGATGATCGGTTATGGTTTAGTTGATTTGGATCGCGTGATCACTTAGATGACTAGAGAGATGTCTGTCTAAGTGGGAGTTCTTAAGTAATATGATTAATTGAACTTCAATTTATCATGAACTTAGTCCTGGTAGTATTTTGCAAATTATGTTGTAGATCAATAGCTCGCGTTGTTGCTTTCATATGTTTGTTTTTGATATGTTCCTAGAGAAAATTGTGTTGAAAAATGTTAGTAGCAATGATGCGGATTGGATCCGTGATCCGAGGTTTATCCTCATTGTCTGCAGAAGAATTATGTCCTTGATGCACCGCTAGGTGAGAGACTGTTGCAGAGAGTATGCGCACGTTATGAACGTTTGGCTAGCTCAATATGATGACTACTTGATAGTTTTGTGCACCATGCTTTATGGCTTAGAATCGGGACTTCAAAGATGTTTTGAACATCATGGACCATATGCGATGTTCCAGAGTTGAAGTTAATATTTCCAAGCAAATACCCGAGTTGAGAGATATGAAGTCTCCAACAAGTTCTATAGCTAAAAGATGGAGGAGAATCGCTCAACTAGTGAGCATGTGCTCGATTGTGCAGGTACTACAATCGCTGAATCAAGTGGGAGTTAATCTTCCGATAAGATAGTGATTGATGAAATTCTCTAGTCACCATCACCAAGTTAGTAGAACTTCGTGATGAACTATAGTATGCAAGGGATAACGAAAATGATTCCCGAGCTCTTCGTGATGTTGAAATCAACGAAGGTAGAAATCAAGAAAGAGCATCAAGTGTTGATGGTTGACAAGATCACTAGTTTCAAGAAAAGGGCAAAGGGAAAGAAAGGGGAACTTCAAGTAGATTGACAAGCAAGTTGTCACTCCCACGAAGAAGCCCAAAGCTGAACCAAAGCACAAACCGAGTGCTTACAATCGCAAAGGAAATGGTCACCGAAGCGGAACTACCCTAAATATTTGGTGGATAAGAAGGATGGCAAAGTGAAAAAGGGTATATTTGATATACAGTGTTTGATGTGTGCTTTACTAGTGTTTATAGCAACCCCTCGGTATTTGGTAATCGGTTCGCTTGCTAAGAGTAGTAACTCAAACGGGAGTTGCGTAATAAATGAAACTAGTTAAGGGTGAAGTGACGATGTGTGTTGAAAGTAGTTTCAAGATTGATATGATCATCATCGCACACTCCCTATACTTTCGGGATTAGTGTTGAACCTAAATAAATGTTGTTTGGTGTTTGCGTTGAGCATGAATATGATTTGATCGTGTTTATTGCAATACGGTTATTCATTTAAGTAAGAGAATAAACTGTTGTTACATTTACATGAATAAAACCTTATATGGTTACACACCCAATGAAAATGGTTCATTGGATCTCGATCGTAGTGATACACATATTCATAATATTGAAACCAAAAGATGCAAAGTTAATAATGATAGTGCAACTTATTTGTGGCAATCGCCGCTTAGGTCATATTGGTGTAAAGCGCATGAAGAAACTCCATGTTGATGGGATTTTGGAATCACTTGATTATGAATCACTTGATGCTTGCGAACCGTGCCTTTTGGGCAAGATGACTAAAACTCCGTTCTCGGAACAATGGAGCGAACAACAGATTTGTTGGAAATCATACATACCGATGTATGTCGTCCGATGAATATTAAGGCTCGCGACAAGTATCATTATTTTCGACCTTCACAGTTGATTTGAAGCGAGATATGGGTATATCTACTTGATGAAACATAAGTCCGAAATAGTTGAAAGGTTCTAAGAATTTCAGAGTGAAGTGGAAAATCATCGTGACAAGAAAATAAGGTTTCTACGATCCGATCGCGGAGACAAATATTTGAGTTACGAGTTTGGTCTTCAATTAAAACAATGTGGAATAGTTTCACAAATTCATGCCACCTGGAACACCACATCATAATGGTGTGTCCGAACGTCATAACCGTACTTTATTGGATATAGTACAATCTATGATGTTTCTTACCGATTTACCAATATCGCTTTTGGGATCATGCATTAGAGACAATTGCATTCACGTTAAATAGGGCACCATCTAAAATCGTTGAGACGACACTATATGAACTATGGTTTAGCAAGAAACCAAAGTTGTCGTTTCTTAAAGTTTGGGGCTGCGATGCTTATGTGAAAAAGTTTCATCCTGATAAGCTCAAACCCAAATCGAGAAGTGCGTCTTCATAGAATACCCAAAGGAAATTGTTGGGTACACCTTCTATCACAGATCCGAAGGCAAGATATTCGTTGCTTAAGATGGATCCTTTCTAGAGAAGGAGTTTCTCTCGAAAGAAGTGAGTGGGAGGAAAGTAAAACTTGATGAGGTAACTGTACTGCTTCCATTATTGGAAAGTAGTTCATCACGTAAATTGGTTCTGTGACACCTACACCAATTAGTGAGGAAGTTAATGATGATGATCATAAAACTTCGATCAAGTTGTTACCGAACCGTGAGATCAACCGAATAAGATCCGCACTGAGTGGTATGGTAATCCTGCTCGGAAGTCATGTAACTAGATCATGATGAACCTCGAACTATGAGGAAGCGATGATGAGCCCAGATTCCGCGAAATGGCTTGAGGCCATGAAATCGAGATGAGATCCATGTATGAGAACAAAGTGTGGACTTTGGTGGAGTTGCCCAATGATCGGCAAGCCATAGAAAATAAATGGATCTTCAAGAGGAAGACGGACGACGATAATAGTGTTACTATCTACAAAGCTCGACTTGTCACAAAAGGTTTTGACAAGTTCAAGGTGTTGACTACAATGAGATTTTCTCAAGCAGTAGCGATGCTTAAGTCTGTCCGAATCATGTTAGCAATTGCCACAATTTATGAAATTTGGCAAATGGATGTAAAACTGCATTCTGAATGGGTTTCAAAGGAAGAGTTGTATATGATGCAACCGAAGGTTTTATCGATCCAAAGGAGCTAACAAAGTGTGCAAGCTCCAAATGATCCATCTATGGACTGTGCAAGCATCTCGGAGTTGGAATATACGCTTTGATGAGTTGATCAAAGCATATAGTTTATACTGAGACTTGCAAAGAAGCCTGTATTTACTAGAAAGTGAGTGGGAGCACTACAAGATTTCGATAAGTATATGTGAATGACATATTGTAGATCGGAAATAATGTAGAATTATTCGCAAAGCATAAAGGAGTGTTTGAAAGAAGTTTTTCAAAGAAAGACCTCGGTGAAGCTGCTTACATATTGAGCATCAAGATCTATAGAGATAGATCAAGACACTTGATAAGTTTTTCAATGAGTACATACCTTGACAAGATTTTGAAGTAGTTCAAAATGGAACAAATAAAGAAAGAGTTCTTGCCTGTGTTACAAGGTGTGAAATTGAGTAAGACTCAAAACCCGACCACGGCAGAGAATATAGAAAGAGAATGAAATTCATTCCCTATGCTTTGGCCATAGGTTCTACAAAGTATGCCATGTTGTGTACCGATCTATTGTATACCCCGCACCGAGTTTGGCAAGGAGTACAATAGTGATCTAGGAGTATATCATCGACAATGGTCAAAATTATCCTTAGTGCAATAAGGATATGTTTCTCGATTATGGAAGTGACAAAAGGTTCGTCAGTAAGGGTTACGCCGATGCAAGTTTTGGCACCGATCCGATGACTCTAAGTCTCGATCTAGATACATATTGAAAGTGGGAGCAATTAGCTAGAGTAGCCGTGCGAGCATTGTAGACATAGAAAATTGCAAAATACATAACGGATCTGAATGTGAAAGACCCGTTGACTAAGACTCTCTCACAAGCAAAACATGATCGCACCTTAGTACTCTTGGGTGTTAATCACATAGCGATGTGAACTAGATTCTCAATCTAGTAAACCCTCTGGGTGTTGGGCACATGGCGATGTGAACTATGGGTGTTAATCACATGATGATGTGAACTATCGATGTTAATCACATGGTGATGTGATCTAGATTATTGACTCTAGTGCAAGTGGGAGATCAAGGAAATATGCCCTAGAGGCAATAATAAAGTTATTATTTATTTCCTTATTTCATGATAAATGTTTATCATTCATGCTAGAATTGTATTAACCTAAACATGATACATGTGTGAATGCATAGACAAACAACATGTCACTAGTATGCCTCTACTAGACTAGCTTGTTAATCAAAGATGGTTATGTTTCCTAACCATGAACAAAGAGTTGTTATTTGATTAACAAGGTCACATCATTAGTATAATGATCGATTGACATGACCCATTCCATTAGCTTAGCACACGATCGTTTAGTATGTTGCTACTTGCTTTTATCCATGACTTATACATGTTCCGTAACTATGAGATTATGCAACTCCGTTTACGGAGGAACACTTTGGTACTACCAAACGTCACAACGAATCGGGTGATTATAAAGGAGTACTACAGTGTCTCCAAAGGCGATGTTGGGTTGGCGTATTTGAGATTAGGTTTTGTCACTCCGATTGTCGGAGAGGTATCTCTGGGCCCTCTCGTAATGCACATCACCAAGCCTTGCAAGCACTACAACTAATGAGCTAGTTGTGAGATGATGTATTACGGAACGAGTAAAGAGACTTGCCGTAGCGAGATTGAACTAGGTATTGGATACCGACGATCGAATCTCGGACAAGTAACATACCGATGACAAAGGGAACAACGTATGTTGTTATGCGGTCCGACCGATAAAGATCTTCATAGAATATGTAGGAACCAATATGGGCATCCAGGTCCCGCTGTTGGTTATTGACCGTGAATAGTTCTAGGTCGTGTTCGCATTGTTCTCGAACCGTAGGGTCCGCACGCTTAAGGTTTCGATGATGCTTATTATGAGTTTATGTATTTTGATGTACCAAGGAGTTCGAGTCCGGATGTGATCACGGACATGACGAGGAGTCTCGAATGGTCGAGACATAAAGATTGATATATTGGAAGCCTATGTTTGGAGTTCGAATGGTTCCAAGCAAAACGGAATTTACCGAGTACCGGAGGTTACTGGAACCCCGGGAGGTAAATGGGCCTCGATGGGCCTTAGTGGAAAGGAGAAGGGCCAGCCCTAGGTGGTAGCGTGCCTCCCCTTCCCTAGTCCTACTAGGACTAGGAGAAGGGCCGCCCCCCTCTCTCTTTTCCCCTCCGGAATCCTAGTCCAACTAGGATTGGGGGAATCCTACTCCCTGAGGAGTAGGACTCCTTGGCGCCCTCCCTTGGCACGCCCCCCCCCCCTTGCTCCTTTATATACGGGGCAGGGGGCACCTTGGAACACACAAGTTGATCTTGAGATCGTTCCTTAGCCGTGTCGTGCCCCCTCCACCATATTCCACCTCGCTTATCTGTCGTCAAGCTTAGCGAAGCCTGCGCGGTGAAACATCAAGATCGCCACCACGTCGTCTTGACGAAACTCTCCTCGACACTCGGCTGGATCGGAGTACGAGGGACGCCATCGAGCTGAACGTGTGTCAAGAACTCGGGCGCCGGAATAACGGCGCCGGATCGGTCGGATCGCGAGGAGAACGTCTGACTACTTCCTCTACGCCAGATCGCTTCCGCCGGGTCTACAAGGGTGCGTAGACAACACTCTCCCTCTCGTTGCTATACATCACCATGATCTTGCGTGTGCGTAGGAAATTTTTTGAAATTACTACGTTCCCCAACAACTTTCACTAGTGCAAGTTCTCTCAACAATAATAACATAATTGGATCATATAACTGTCCCTCAACATGCAACAAAGAGTCACTCCAAAGCCACTAATAGCGGAGAACAAACGAAGAGATTATGGTAGGGTACGAAACCACCTCAAAGTTATCCTTTCGGTTCTATCTATTCAAGAGTCCGTAGTAAAATAACACAAAGCTATTCTTTCCGTTCAATCTATCATAGAGTTCATACTAGAATAACACCTTACGACACAAATTAACCAAAACCCTAATGTCACCTAGATACTCCATTGTCACCTCAAGTATCCGTGGGCATGATTATACGATATGCATCACACAATCTCAGATTCATCTATTCAACCAACACAAAGTACTTCAAATAGTGCCCCAAAGTTTCTACCGGAAAGTGAAGACAAAAACATGTGCCAACCCGTATGCATAGGTTCATGGGAGGAACCCGCAAGTTGATCACCAAAACATACATCAAGTGGATCACGTGATATCCCATTCTCACCACAGATAAACACGACAAGACATACATCAAGTGTTCTCAAATCATTAAAGGCTCAATCCGATAAGATAAATTCAAGAGGAAAACTCAATTCATCACAGAAGAGTAGAGGGGGAGAAACATCATAAGATCCTACTACAATAGCAAAGCTCGCGATACATCAAGATCGTGCCATAGAGAGAACACGAGAGAGAGAGAGAGAGAGAGAGAGATCAAACACATAGCTACTGGTACATACCCTAAGCCCCGAGGGTGAACTACTCCCTCCTTGTCATGGAGAGCGCTGGGATGATGAAGATGGCCACAAGTGATGGATTCCTCCTCCGGCAGGGTGCCGGAACGGGCTCCCAAGAGGTTTTTGGTGGCTACAGAGGCTTGCGGCGGCGGAACTCCCGATCTATCTTGTCCTTCGAAGGTTTTAGGGTATGTCGACTTATATAGGCGAAAGAAGTCGGTCGGGGGAGCCTCGAGGGGCCCACGAGGGTGGAGGGCGCGCCCGGGGGGTGGGCGCGCCCCCCTATCTCGTGGCCTCTTCGAAGCTTCCTTTACTTCAACTCCAAGTCTCCTGGGTCACGTTCATTCCAAAAATCACGCTGCCGAAGGTTTCATTCCGTTTGGACTCCGTTTGATATTCCTTTTCTTCGAAATACTGAAATAGGCAATAAAACAGCAATATGTGCTGGGCCTCCGGTTAATAGGTTAGTCCCGAAAGTAATATAAAAGTGTATAATAAAGCCCGTAATAATTCAAAACAGATAATAAAATAGCATGAATGCTTCATAAATTATAGATACGTTGGAGACGTATCAGCATCCCCAAGCTTAATTCCTGCTCGTCCTCGAGTAGGTAAATGATAAAAGAAAGAATTTATGAAGTGTGAATGCTAGCAGGTGCACAAGTTTGATTAATGATAATTTCAATCACCTTTTCTAGCACGATTATATGTCATAACAGTAGTTCATCTCATAAAACTTCTCACGAACAAGTAACAAGCAATTCACATGTTAAAGCATAGACCATAAACTTTCTTGAAAGCTAGCAAACTTCATTCTCAGTCATCAAACAATTGCAATTCATCTTATTTTCAGGAAGGGTCTATGTCAGAGCTTTTGATTTAGCAAACTCCACATACTCAACTATCATATAGCCTTCCATGATTGCTAACACTCATGCAATACTTATGGTTATGGAGTATTAATCGGACACTGAGAAAGATAGGGGCTTATTGTGTTGCCTCCCAACGTATTCACCTTTGGGTGATGTCAAGAATAATAGTTCATGCTAACTTACATTCAATTGGATATATATATCAGGATCTTTCCAACACGAGGTGCTTGCCAAAGGATAAAATGAAAAAGGGAAAGGTGAAGATCACCTTGACTCTTTCATAAAGTAAAAGACATAAAGTAAAAGATAGGCCCTTCGCAGAGGGAAGCAGAGGTTGTCATATGCTTTTATGGTTGGATGCACAAAATCTTAATGCGAAAGAACGTCACTTTATATTGCCACTTGTATATGGACCTTTATTATGCAGTCCGTCGCTTTTATTGCTTCCATAACAAGATCATATAAAGCTTATTTTCTTCACACTAATAGATCATACATATTTAGAGAGCAATTTTTATTGCTTGCACCGATGACAACTTACTTGAAGGATCTTACTCAATCCATAGGTAGGTATGGTGGACTCTCATGGCAAAACTGGGTTTAAGGATATTTGGAAGCACAAGTAGTATCTCTACTGTTGGGGAACGTAGTAATTTCAAAAAAAATTCCTACGCACATGCAAGATCATGGTGATGGCATAGCAACGAGAGGGGAGAGTATTGTCCACTGTTGGAAATATGCCCTAGAGGCAATAATAAAAGTATTATTATATTTCATTGTTCATGATAATTGTCTTTTATTCATGCTATAACTGTATTATCCGGAAATCATAATACACGTGTGAACACATAGACCACAATATGTCCCTAGTGAGCCTCTAGTTGACTAGCTCGTTGTGATCAACAGATGGTCATGGTTTCCTGACTATGGACATTAGATGTCGTTGATAACGGGATCACATCATTGGGAGAATGATGTGATGGACAAGACCCAATCCTAAGCATAGCACAAAGATCGTGTAGTTCGTTTGCTAGAGCTTTGCCAATGTCAAGTATCTCTTCCTTCGACCATGAGATCGTGTAACTCCGGATACCGTAGGAGTGCCTTGGCTGTATCAAACGTCACAACGTGAATCGGGTGACTATAAAGGTGCATTACGGTATCTTCGAAAGTATCTGTTGGGTTGACACCGATCGAGATCGGGATTTGTCACTCCGTATGACGGAGAGGTATCTCTGGGCCCACTCGGTAATGCATCATCATAATGAGCTCAAGGTGACCAAGGTGTTGTACGGGATCATGCATTACTGATGCGAGTAAAGTGACTTGCCGAGAACGAGACCGAACAAGGTATTGGGATACCGACGATCGAGTCTCGGGCAAGTAACGCATCGATTGACAAAGGAATTGCATATGTGGTTTGATCGAATCCTCGACATCGTGGTTCAACCGATGAAATCATCGAGGAGCATGTGGGAGCCAACATGGGTATCCGCACTCCATTGTTGGTTATTGCCCGAGAGTCGTCTCGGTCATGTCTGCGTGTCTCCGAACCCATAGGGTCTACACACTTAAGGTTCGGTGGCGCTAGGGTTAGTAGGAAGTCAAGTATGTGACTACCGAATGTTGTTCGAGTCCCTGATGAGATCCCAAGTCCACGAGGAGTTTCGGAATGGTCCGGAGGTAAAGAATAATATATAGGAAGTGGTATTTTGGCCATCGGGAAAGTTTGGGTCTCCGTAATGTCTGGGACCACCTAAGGGTCCGGGTCCACCGGTGGGGCCACCTATCCGGAGGGCCCCATGGGCTGAAGTGGGAGGGGAACCAGCCCATAGTGGGCTGGTGCGCCCCCCTAGGCCCACCCCCTGCGCCTAGGGTTGAAACCCTAGGGGTGGGGGGGCGCCCCACTTGGCTTGGGGGGCACTCCACCCCCCTTGGCCGCCGCCCCCCCGGAGATTGGATCTCCAAGGACCGGCCTCCCCCCAGGGGGCCTATATAAAGGGGGGAGGGAGGGGGCTGCTGTACCCCATCTCCAAGGCGCAGCCCTCCTCCCAACACCTCTCCTCGTCCGTGGCGCTCGTGAAGCCTGCTTGAGATCTTGCCTCTCCACCATCACCACGCCGTCGTCTTTGCCGGTGGAGCTGTCTTCCTCAACCTCTCCTTCCCTTGCTGGATCAAGAAGGAGGAGACGTCTCCGTCCCGTCACGTGTGTTGAGCGCGAGGTGCTGTCCGTTCAAGACTTGGACATCGGTGATCCGAATCACGTTCGAGTACGACTCCATCATCACCTTGCAAGCTTCGCGCGATCTACAAGTGGTATGTAGATGCAAACTCTCTCCGTTGCTCGTTGCTTAGATGGACTCATAGATGGATCTTGGTGAAACCGTAGGAAAAATTTTAATTTTCTGCGACGTTCCCCAACAAAGGGCATCATGAGCTAGATCTATCGTAGTTCTCTAATGCACGAGTAGAACACAATTTGTTGTGGGCGTTGATCTTGTCATCTTACTTGCCTCTACTAGTCTTTTCTTGCTCAATGGTATTGTGGGATGAAGCGGCCGGACCAACCTTACACGCGCTTCGTGAGACCGGTTCCACCGATCGACATGCACTAGTTGCATAAGGTGGTCTGGCGGTGTCTGTCTCTCCCACTTTAGTTGGAGCGGATTCGATGAACAAGGCCCTTATGAAGGGTAAATAGAAGTTGACAAAATCACGTTGTGGTGTTTTCGTAGGTAAGAAAACGTTCTTGCTAGAACCCAATCGCAGCCACGTAAAAGATGCAACAACAATTAGAGGACGTCTAACTTGTTTTTGCAGCGATTGATCATGTGATGTGATATGGCCAAAAGTTGTGATGAATGATGAATTGTGATGTATGAGATCATGTTCTTGTAATAGGATTCACGACTTGCATGTCGATGAGTATGACAACCGGCAGGAGCCATAGGAGTTGTCTTTATTTTTTGTATGACATGCGTGTCATTGAAGAACGCCATGTAAACTACTTTACTTCATTGCTAAACGCGTTAGTCATAGAAGTAGAAGTAGTCGTTGGCGTGACAACTTCATGAAGACACGATGATGGAGATCATGATGATGGAGATCATGGTGTCAAGCCGGTGACAAGATGATCATGGAGCCCCGAAGATGGAGATCAATGGAGCCATATGATATTGGCCATATCATGTCACAACTATATAATTGCATGTGATGTTTATTATGTTTATGCATCTTGTTTACTTAGGACGACGGTAGTAAATAAGATGATCCCTTACAAAATTTCAAGAAGTGTTCTCCCTAACGCGCACCGTTGCTACAGTTAAATGTCGTTTCTAAGCACCACGTGATGATCGGGTGTGATGGATCCTTACGTTCACATACAACGGGTGTAAGACAGGTTTTACACAAAGAAAAACACTTAGGGTTAACTTGACGAGCCTAGCATGTACGCATACATGGCCTCGGAACACGGAGACCGAAAGGTCGAACACGAGTCGTATGGAAGATACGATCAACATGAAGATGTTCACCGATGATGACTAGTCCGTCTCACGTGATGATCGGACACGGGCTAGTCGACTCGGATCGTGTAACACTTAGATGACTAGAGGGATGTCTAATCTAAGTGGGAGTTCATAATTTGATTAGAACTTTATTATCATGAACTTAGTCTAAAACCTTTGCAAATATGTCTTGTAGTTCAATGGCCAACGCTAATGTCAACATGAACTTCAACGCGTTCCTAGAAAACCAAGTGAAAGATGATGGCAAAGAACTATACTGATTGGGTCCGGAACACGAGATCATCCTCATAGCTGCCAAGAAACAATATGTCCTAGTAGCACCGCTGGGTGACCCACCTTGCTCTCCCAAAGACCGCAAGACGATTTGAGCGTTTGGCGGACTCGTTCGATGATTACTCCCTCGTTCGGTGCGGCATGCTCTACACTTAGAATCGGGGCTCCAAAAGCGTTTTGAGCATCACGGAGCATATGAGATGTTCAAGAGCTGAAACTAGTTTTCCAAGCTCATGCCCGTCGAGATATGATGTCTCCGACAAGTTCTATAGTTGTAAAATGGAGGAAAACAGTTACATCGGTGAGCACATCCTCAAGATGTGCAGGTTGCACAACCGTATGACCCAAATGAACATAAACCTCCCGGATGAGCGGTCATTGACAGAATCCTCGATCGCTCCCACCAAGCTACAAGAGCTTTGTGATGAACTACAACATGCGGGATGGTAAAGACCATTCTGAAGTGTTCTCGATCTTCAAGTCGAGAGGCTGAAATCAAGAAAGAACATCAAGTGTTGATGGTCAATAAGACCACTAAGTTCAAGAAGGGCAAGGGTAAGAAGAACTTCAAGAAGGACGGCAAAGATGTTGCCACGCCCGTAAGCTTTGTTGTTGGGAAGAAGTCAAAGAATGGACCCAAGCACGAGACCGAGTGCTTTTATTGCAAGGGAAGGGTCCTTTGGAGCGGAACGCCCCAAATACTTAGCGGATAAGAAGGCCGGCAACACCAAAGGTATATTTGATATACATGTAATTGATGTGTACCTTACCGATTACTCGTAGTAACTCCCAGGTATTTGATACGGTGCCGTTGCTCATATTTGTAACTCACAATGAGAGCTGCGGAATAAACGGAGATGGCGAAGGGCGAGGTGACGATCGCGCGCGTTGGGAATGGTTCCAGAGTCGATGTGATCGCCGTCGACACGCTGCCTCTACATTTACCCACGGGATTAGTTTTGAACCTTAATAATTGTTATTTAGTGCCATGTTTGAGCATGAACATTGTATCTGGATCTCGTTTAATCGAGATGGCTACTCATTTAAGTCCGAGAATAATGGTTGTTCGATTTATATGAGAGATATGTTTTATGGTCATGCTCAGATGGTCAATGGTTTATTCTTAATGAATCTCGGCGTAATGTTACACATGTTCATAGTGTGGAAGCCAAAAGATGTAAAGTTGATAACGATAGTCCCACATACTTGTGGCATTGCCGCCTTGGTCACATTGGTGTCAAGCGCATAAAGAAGCTCCATCTTGATGGACTTTTAGAGTCTCTTGATTATGAATCGTTTGACACATGCGAACCATGCCTCTTGGGCAAAATGACCAAGACTCCGTTCTCGGAACAATGGGCGAGCAACCAACTTGTTGGAAATCATACATACCGATGTGTGCGGTCCAATGGCGTTGAGGCTCATGGAGGACATCGTTATGTTCTCACTCTCCGATGACTTGAGTAGATATGGGTATGTCTACTTAATGAAACACAAGTCTGAGACCTTTGAAAAGTTCAAGGAATTTCAGAGTGAGGTAGAGAATCAATGTGACCGAAAGATAAAGTTCCTCGATCGGATCGTGGAGGAGAATACTTAAGTCACGAATTTGGTACACACTTAAGGAAATGTGGAATCGTTTCACAACTCACGCCGCTGGAACACCTCGGTAAACGGTGTGTCCGAGCGTCGTGTCGCACTCTATTGGATATGGTGCGGTCTATGATGTCTCTTACCGATTTACCGCTATCATTTTGGGGATACGCTCTAGAGACAGCTACATTCACTTTAAATAGGGCACCGTCTAAATCTGTTGAGACGACACCGTATGAATTATGGTTTGGGAAGAAACCTAAGTCGCGTTTCTAAAAGTTTGGGGATGCGATGCTTATGTCAAGAAACTTCAACTGAAAAGCTCGAACCCAAGTCGGAAAATGCGTATTCATAGGATACCCTAAGGAAACTGCGGGTATACCTTCTACTTAAGATCCGAAGGCAAGATCTTTGTTGCCAAGAACGGATGCTTTACGGAAAAAGTTTCTCTCGAAAGAAGTAAGTGGGAGGAAAGTAGAACTTCGATGAAGTACTACCTCTCGAGCGGGAAAGTGGTGCGGCGCAGAAACCGTTCTGTGATGCCCACACCAACGAAGAGGAAAACAATGATGATGATCAAGGTACTTGGATCAAGTTCTTGAACTTCAGGTCCACAAGGACACGTTCCGCACAGAGTGGTGCAGCAACCCTGTCCTGGAAATCATGTTGTTAGACAATGGTGAACCTTGAACTATGAAGAAGCGATGGCGGGCCAGATTCCAACAAATGGCTTGAAGCCATGAAATCCGAGATAGAATCCATGTATGAAAACAAAGTATGGACTTTGACATACTTGCCCGATGATCGTGACGATAGAAAACAAATGGATTTTTAAGAAGAAGGCGGACGCAGATGGTAATGTTACCATCTATAAAGCTCGACTTGTCGCTAAGGGTTATCGACAAGTTCAAGGGATTGACTTCTGACGAGACATTCTCTCCGTAGCGAAGCTAAAGTCCGTCCGAATCATGTTAGCAATTGCCGCATACTATGATTATGAGATATGGCGATGGACGTCAAAACGGCATTCCTTAACGGACATCTTAAGGAAGAAGCTGTATATGATGCAGCGGAAGGTTTTGTCGATCCTCGAATGCTAACAAAGTATGCAAGCTCCAATGATCCATTTATGGGCTGGTGCAAGCATCTCGGAGTTGGAACATTCGCTTTGATGAGATGATCAAAGCGTTTGGGTTTATCTTGAGACTTATGGAGAAGCTTGTGTTTACAAGAAAGTGAGTGGGAGCTCTGTAGCATTTCTCCTATTATATGTAGATGACATACTCTTGATGGGAAATGATACAAAACTTCGGATAGCATTAAGGCCTACTTGAATAAGTGTTTTTCAATGAAGGACCTTGGAGAAGCTGCTTATATATTAGGCATCAAAATCTATAGAGATAGATCGAGGGCGCCTCATAGGTCTTTCACAAAGCACATACCTTGATAAGATTTTGAAGAGGTTCAAAATGGATCAGTCCAAGAAGGGTTCTTGCCTATGTTACAAGGTGTGAGATTGAGCTCACTCGATCACCGACCACGGCAAAAGATAAAGAAGAGATGAGTGTCATCCCTATGCTTCACCATAGGATCTATTATGTATGCCATCTTGTGTACCGACCGATGTAAACCTTGCCGTAAGTTTGGTTGCGAGATACCAAAGTAATCCGGCAAGGAACACCGGACAGCGGTCAAGAATATCCTAAAGTACCGAAAAGGACAAAGGACATGTTTCGTTTATGGAGGAGACGAAGAGCTCGTCGTAAAGGGTTACGTCGGCGCTAGCTTCGACTCGAGATCTGATGACTCTAAGTCACAAACCGGATACGTGTATATGTTGAATGGTGGAGCGATGGTGGTGCAGTACCAAGCGAGCGTCGTGGCGGGATCTACGTGTGAAGCGGAGTACATGGCAGCCTCGGAGGCGCGCATGAAGCAATTTGGGTGAAGGAGTTCATCACCGACCTAGAGTCATACCCAATGCGTCGGGGCGATCAAACTCTTCTGTGACAACACTTTGGAGCTATTGCCCTTGCCAAGGAGCCCAGGTTTCACAAGAAGACCGAGCACATCAAGCGTCGTTTCAACTCCATCCGTGAAAATGTTCAAGATGGAGACATAGAGATTTGCAAAGTGCACACGGATCTGAATGTCGCAGATCCGTTGACTAAACCTCTCTCGCGTGCAAAACATGATCAACACCAGAACTCTATGGGTGTTCGATTCATCACAATGTAACTAGATTAGTGACTCTAGTGCAAGTGGGAGACTGTTGGAAATATGCCCTAGAGGCAATAATAAAAGTATTATTATATTTCATTGTTCATGATAATTGTCTTTTATTCATGCTATAAGCAGATTATCCGGAAATCATAATACACGTGTGAACACATAGACCACAATATGTCCCTAGTGAGCCTCTAGTTGACTAGCTCGTTGTGATCAACAGATGGTCATGGTTTCCTGACTATGGACATTAGATGTCGTTGATAACGGGATCACATCATTGGGAGAATGATGTGATGGACAAGACCCAATCCTAAGCATAGCACAAAGATCGTGTAGTTCGTTTGCTAGAGCTTTGCCAATGTCAAGTATCTCTTCCTTCGACCATGAGATCGTGTAACTCCGGATACCGTAGGAGTGCCTTGGGTGTATCAAACGTCACAACGAATCGGGTGACTATAAAGGTGCATTACGGTATCTTGAAAGTATCTGTTGGGTTGACATCGATCGAGGCTCGGATTTGTCACTCCGTATGACGGAGAGGTATCTCTGGGCCCACTCGGTAATGCATCATCATAATGAGCTCAAGGTGACCAAGGTGTTGGCCACGGGATCATGCATTACTGTGCGAGTAAAGTGACTTGCCGATGCGAGACCGAACAAGGTATTGGGATACCGACGATCGAGTCTCGGGCAAATAACGTGTCGATTGACAAAGGGAATTGCATACGAGGTTTGATCGAATCCTCGACATCGTGGTTCAACCGATGAAATCATCGAGGAGCATGTAGAGCCAACATGGGTATCCAGACCCCGCTGTTGGTTATTGCCCGAGAGTCGTCTCGGTCATGTCTGCGTGTCTCCCGAACCCATAGGGTCTACACACTTAAGGTTCGGTGACGCTAGGGTTAGTAGGAAGTCAAGTATGTGACTACCGAATGTTGTTCGGAGTCCCGGATGAGATCCCGGGCGTCACGAGGAGTTTCGGAATGGTCCGGAGGTAAAGAATAATATATAGGAAGTGGTATTTCGGCCATCGGGAAAGTTTCGGGGTCTCCCGGTAATGTACCGGGACCACCGGAAGGGTCCCGTGTTGGGGAACGTAGTAATTTCAAAAATTTTCCTACGCACACGCAAGATCATGGTGATGTATAGCAACGAGAGGGGAGAGTGTAGTCCACGTACCCTCGTAGACCTGAAGCGGAAGCGATCACAACGTAGAGGAAGTAGTCGTACGTTCTCCTCGCGATCCGACCGATCCCGGTGCCGTTACTCCGGCGCCCCCAAGTTCTTGACACACGTTCAGCTCGATGACGTCCCTCGTACTCTGATCCAGCCGAGTGTCGAGGGAGAGTTTCACGACCGACGGCGTGGTGGCGATCTTGATGTTTCACTGGTAGCGAGGGCTTCGCCTAAGCTTGCGACGGTATAACCGAGGTGCAATATGGTGGAGGGGGCACCGCTGCACGGCTGAACGATCTCAAGATCAACTTGTGTGTTCAAGGTGCCCCCCTGCCCCGTATATAAAGGAGCAAGGGGAGGGGCGGCGGCCAAGGGAGGCGCGCCAAGGAGTCCTACTCCTCTCGGGAGTAGGATTCCCCCAATCCTAGTTGGACTAGGATTCCTGAGGGGGAAAGAGAGAGAGGGGGGCGGCCCTTCTCCTAGTCCTAGTAGGACTAGGGAAGGGGGGGCGCGCCCACCTAGGGCTGGCCCTTCTCCTTTCCACTAAGGCCCATCGAGGCCCATTTACCTCCGGGGGTTCCAGTAACCTCCGGTACTCGAGAAATTCCGTTTTACTTGGAACCATTCGAACTCCAAACATAGGCTTCCAATATATCAATCTTTATGTCTCGACCATTCCGAGACTCCTCGTCATGTCCGTGATCACATCCGGGACTCGAACTTCTTCGGTACATCAAAATACATAAACTCATAATAACCGCCATCGAAACCTTAAGCGTGCGGACCCTACGGTTCGAGAACAATGCGACATGACCTAGAACTATTCACGGTCAATAACCAACAGCGGGACCTGGATGCCCATATTGGTTCCTACATATTCTCGAAGATCTTTATCGGTCGGACCGCATAACAACATCGTTGTTCCTTTGTCATCGGTATGTTACTTGCCCGAGATTCGATCGTCGGTATCCAATACCTAGTTCAATCTCGTTACGGCAAGTCTCTTTACTCGTTCCGTAATACATCATCTCACAACTAGCTCATTAGTTGTAGTGCTTGCAAGGCTTCATGATGTGCATTACCGAGAGGGCCGAGAGATACCTCTCCGACAATCGGAGTGACAAAACCTAATCTCAAATCGCCAACCCAACATCTACCTTTGGAGACACCTGTAGTACTCCTTTATAATCACCCGATTCGTTGTGACGTTTGGTAGTACCAAAGTGTTCCTCCGATAAAGGAGTTGCATAATCTCATAGTTACGGGAACATGTATAAGTCATGGATAAAAGCGGTAGCAACATACTAAGCGATCGTGTGCTAAGCTAATGGAATGGGTCATGTCAATCAGATCATTCTACTAATGATGTGACCTTGTTAATCAAATAACAACTCCTTGTTCATGGTCGGAAACATAACCATCTTTGATTAACAAGCTATTCTAGTAGAGGCATACTAGTGACATGTTGTTTTGTCTATGCATTCACACATGTATCATGTTTCCGGTTAATACAATTCTAGCATGAATGATAAACATTTATCATGAAATAAGGAAATAAATAATAACTTTATTATTGCCTCTAGGGCATATTTCCTTGATCTCCCACTTGCACTAGAGTCAATAATCTAGATTACATAGTAATGATTCTAACACCCATGGAGTCTTGGTGCTGATCATGTTTTGCTCGTGGAAGAGGCTTAGTCAACGGTGCGCAACATTCAGATCCGTATGTATCTTGCAAATCTCTATGTCTCCCATCTGGACTAAGTCCGGATGGAATTGAAGCGTCTCTTGATGTGCTTGGTCCTCTTGTGAAATCTGGATTCCTTCGCTAAGGCAATTGCTCGATATTGTCACGAAGATTTTCATTGGACCCGATGCACTAGGTATGACACCTAGATCGGATATGAACTCCTTCATCCGACTCCTTCATTAGCTGCTTCCCAAGCTGCTATGTATTCCGCTTCACATGTAGATCCCGCCACTGACGCTTTGTTTAGAACTGCACCAACCGACAGCTCCTCCGTTTAGTGTAAATCGTATCCGGTCTGCGATTTAGAATCGTCCGGATCGGTGTCAAAGCTTGCATCAACGTAACTGTTCACGATGAGCTCTTTGTCACCTCCATATCTGAGAAACATATCCTTAGTCCTTTTCGGTATTTCAGGATGTTCTTGACCGCTGTCGATGATCCACTCTGGATTACTTTGGTACCTCCTGCTAGGCTTATAGCAAGGCACACATCAGGTCCGGTACACACATTGCATACATGATAGAGCCTATGGCTGAAGCATAGGAACATCTTTCATTTTCTCTATCTTCTGCATTGGTGGGGCATTGAGTCTTACTCAACTTCACACCTTGTAACACGTGCAAGAACCCTTTCTTTGCTTGATCCATTTTGAACTTTTTCAAAATTTTGTCAAGGTATGTGCTTTGTGAAAGTCCAATCAAGCGTCTTGATCTATCTCTATAGATCTTAATGCCCAATATGTAAGCAGCTTCACCGAGGTCTTTCATTGAAAAACTCTTATTCAAGTATCCCTTTATGCTATCCAGAATTCTATATCATTTCCGATCAGCAATATGTCATCTACATATAATATCGTAAATGCTCTGAGCTCCCACTCACTTTCTTGTAAATCTGAGGCTTCTCCAAAAGTCTCAGACAAACCCAAATGCTTTGATCACACTATCAAAGCGTTTATTCCAACTCGAGATGCTTGCGAGTCCATAGATGGATCATTGGAGCTTGCATACTTTGTTAGCTCCCTTTGGATCGATAAAACCTTCGGTTGCATCATATACAACTCTTCTTCCGTAAATCCATTCAGAATGCAGTCTTTACATCCATTTGCCAAATTTCATAATCATAAAATGCGGCAATCGCTAACATGATTCGGACGGACTTAAGCATCGCTACGGTGAGAAGGTCTCATCGTAGTCAATCCCTTGAACTTGTCGAAAACCCTTTGCGACAAGTCGAGCTTTATAGACGATAACGTTACCGTCGTCGTCGGTCTTCTTCTTGAAGATCCACTTGTTTTCTATTGCTTGCCTACCCTCGGGCAAGTCAACCAAAGTCCATACTTTGTTTTCATACATGGATCCCATCTCGATTTCATGGCTTCAAGCCATTTTATGAATCTGGGCTCACCATCGCTTCTTCATAGTTCGTAGGTTCATCATGATCTAGTAGCATGATTTCCGAACAGGATTACCGTACCACTCAGTGCGGATCTTACTCTGGTTGATCTACGAGGTTACAGAGTAACTTGATCTGAAGTTTCATGATCAACATCATCAACTTCCTCACTACTTGGTGCGGTGTCTCGAAACTGGTTTCTGCGACGAACTACTTTCAAGTAAGGGAGAAGGTACTATTACCTCATCAAGTTCCACTTTCCTCCCACTCACTTCTTTCGAGAGAAACTCCTTCTCTAGAAAGGATCCATTCTTAACAACGAATGTCTTGCCTTGGATCTATGATAGAAGGTGTACCCAACTGTCTCCTTTGGGTATCCTATGAAGACACATTTCTCGATTTGGGTTCGAGCTTATCGGGTTGAAGCTTTTTCACATAAGCATCGCATCCCCAAACTTTAAGAAACGACAACTTTGGTTTCTTGCTAAACCACAGTTCATAAGGTGTCGTCTCAGCGGATTTCGACGGTGTTCTATTCGGTGTGAATGCGGCCGTCTCTAGAGCATAACCCCAAAGCGATAGCGGTAAATCTGAAGAGACATCATAGATCGCACCATATCTAGTAAAGTGCGATTCATGACGTTCGGACACACCATTACGTTGTGGTGTTCCGGTGGCGTGAGTTGCTAAACTATTCGCATTGTTTCAAATGTAGACCAAACTCGTAACTCAAATATTCACCTCCACGATCGATCGTAGAAACTTAATTTTCTTGTTACGATGATTTTCAACTTCACTCTGAAATTCTTTGAACTTTTCAAACGTTTCAGACTTATGTTTCATTAAGTAGATATACCCATATCTGCTTAAGTCATCTGTGAAGGTGAGAAAATAACGATATCCGCCACGAGCCTCAACATTCATTGGACCACATACATCTGTATGTATGATTTCCAACAAATCTGTTGCTCTCTCCATAGTCTTGGGAGAACGGTGTTCTAGTCATCTTGCCCATGAGGCACGGTTCATAAGTGCCAAGTGATTCATAATCAAGTGACTCCAAAGTCCATCGGCATGGAGTTTCTTCATGCGTTTTACACCGATATGACCTAAGCGGCGATTACCACAAATAAGTTGCACTATCATTATCAACTCTGCATCTTTTGGTTTCAACATTATGAATATGTGTATCACTACTATCGAGATTCATCAAAATAGACCATTCCTCAAGGGTGCATGACCATAAAAGATATTACTCATATAAATAGAACAACCATTATTCTCGATTTAAATGAATAACCGTCTCGCATCAAACAAGATCCAGATATAATGTTCATGCTCAACGCAGCACCAAATAACAATTATTTAGGTCTAAAACTAATCCCGAAGGTAGATGTAGAGGTAGCGTGCCGACCGCGATCACATCGACTTTGGAACCATTTCCCACGCGCATCGTCACCTCGTCCTTTGCGGTGTTAAGCAATCCGTAGTCCTGTTTGAGTTGCAAATATTAGCAATGAACCAAGATCAAATACCAGTGCTACTGCGAGCTCTAGTAAGGTACACATCAATAACATGTATATCACATATACCTTTGTTCACCTTGCCATCCTTCTTATCCGCCAAATACTTGGGGCGTTCCGCTTCAAAGGACGATCGCTTGCGGTAGAAACACTCGATTTCAGGTTTAGGTCCGACTTGGGTTTCTTCTCTGAGCAACAACTTGCTTGCTGTTCTTCTTGAAGTTCCCTTCTTCTTCCCTTTGCCTTTCTTCTTGAAACTAGTGGTCTTATTGACCATCAACACTTGATGCTCCTTCTTGATTTCTACCTCCGCTGCCTTTAGCATTGCGAAGAGCTCGAGCATAGTTTTCACTAACCCTTGCATATTATAGTTCATCACGAAGCCTTTGTAGCTTGGTGGCGGTGATTGAAGAATTACATCAATGACACAATCATCCGGAAGATTAACTCCCAATTGTGTCAAGTGATTGTAGTACCCGGACATTACGAGTATATGCTCACTAACGAACTATTCTCCTCCATCTTGCAGCTATAGAACTTATTGGAGACTTCATATCTCTCAATCCGGGCATTACTTTGGAATATCAACTTCAACTCTGGAACATCTCATATGCTCCATGACGTTCAAAACGTCGTTGAAGTCCCGGTTCTAAGCCGTAAAGCATGGCACATCGAACTATAGAGTAGTCATCGGCTTTGCTCGCGAGACGTTCTTAACGTCGTCGGTTGCATCTGCATCGAGCTGTCACCTAGCGGTGCATCCAGGGCGTAACTCTTACGTGCAGCAATGAGGATAATCCTCAAATTCGGACCCGATCCGTGTAATTGCTACCATCATCTTTCAACTTTGCTTTCTCAAGGAACGCATTAAAATTCAACGGAACAACAGCACGAGCCATCTATCTACAATCAAACATAAACAAGCAAGATACTATCAGGTACTAAGTTCATGATAAATTTAAGTTCAATTAATCATATTACTTAAGAACTCCCACTTAGAAAAACATCTCTAGTCATCCAAGTGATCACGTGACCCAAATCAACTAAACCATAACCGATCATCACGTGAAATGGAGTAGTTTTCAATGGTGAACATCTTATGTTGATCATATCTACTATATGATTCACGCTCGACCTTTCGGTCTCCGTGTTCCGAGGCCATATCTGCATATGCTAGGCTCGTCAAGTATAACCCGAGTATTCTGCGTGTGCAAAACTGGCTTGCACCCGTTGTAGATGGACGTGAGCTTATCACACCGATCATCACGTGGTGTCCGGGCACGACGAACTTTGGCAGCGGTGCATACTCGGGAGAACACTTCTTGATAATTTAGTGAGAGATCATCTTATAATGCTACCGTCGATCAAAGCAAGATAAGATGCATAAAGGATAAACATCACATGCAAATCAATATAAGTGATATGATATGGTCATCATCATCTTGTGCTTCATGATCTCCATCTTGCGGCACCACCTTGATCACCATCGTCACCGTAGCGACACCTTGATCTTCATCGTAGCATCGTTGTCGTCTCACCAAACTTATGCTTCTCGACTATCGCTACCGCTTAGTGATAAAGTAAAGCATTACAGAAGCGATTGCATTGCATACAATAAGCGACAACCATATGGCTCCAGCCGATTGCCGATAAATTCGGTTACAAAACATGATCATCTCATACAATAAAATATAGCATCACGTCTTGACCATATCACATCACAACATGCCTGCAAAAACAAGTTAGGCGTCCTCTACTTTGTTGTTGCAAATTTTACGTGGCTGCTACGGGCTTAAGCAAGAACCAATCTCACCTCGCATCAAAACCACAACGATACTTCGTCAAATAGACTCCGTTTAACCTTCTCAAGGACCGGGCGTAGCCACACTCAGTTCAACTAAAGTGAGAGAGACAGCACCCACCAATCACCTTTAAGCAGCGAGTGCTCGTGGCGGTGAAACCAGTCTCGCGTAAGCGTCTGGCGTAATGTCGGTCAGGCGCTTCATCTCACAATACCGCTGAACCAAAGTATGACATCTTTGGTAGGTAGTATGACTTGTATCGCCCACAACTCACTTGTGTTCTACTCGTGCAAAACAACAAACCATAGAAAAACCTAGGCTCGGATGCCCTTTGTTGGGGAACGTAGTAATTTCAAAAATTTTCCTCGCACACGCAAGATCATGGTGATGTATAGCAACGAGAGGGAGAGTGTAGTCCACGTACCCTCGTGAACTGAAGCGAAGCGATCTGGCGTAGAGAAGTAGTCGTCGTTCTCCTCGCGATCCGACCGATCCGGCGCCATTACTCCGGCGCCCGAGTTCTTGACACGTTCAGCTCGATGGCGTCCCTCGTACTCGATCCAGCCGAGTGTCGAGGAGAGTTTCGTCGACCGACGGCGGGTGGCGATCTTGATGTTTCACGGCGCGAGGCTTCGCCTAAGCTTGCGACGGTATAACCGAGGTGGAATATGGTGGAGGGGCACCGCACACGGCTAAGGAACGATCTCAAGATCAACTTGTGTGTTCAAGGTGCCCCCTTCCCCATATATAAAGGAGCAAGGGGAGGGGGCGGCCAAGGGAGGCGCGCAAGGAGTCCTACTCCTCTGGGAGTAGGATTCCCCCAATCCTAGTTGGACTAGGATTCCTGAGGGAAAGAGAGAGAGGGGGCGGCCCTTCTCCTAGTCCTAGTAGGACTAGGGAAGGGGGGGCGGCGCGCCCACCTAGGGCTGGCCCTTCTCCTTTCCACTAAGGCCCATCGAGGCCCATTTACCTCCGGGGTTCCAGTAACCTCCGGTACTCCGATAAATTCCGTTTTCCCGAACCATTCGAACTCCAAACATAGGCTTCCAATATATCAATCTTTATGTCTCGACCATTCCGAGACTCCTCGTCATGTCCGTGATCACATCGGGACTCGAACTTCTTGGTACATCAAAATACATAAACTCATAATAATTGTCATCGAAACCTTAAGCGTGCGGACCCTACGGTTCGAGAACAATGCAGACATGACCTAGAACTATTCACGGTCAATAACCAACAGCGGGACACGGATGCCCATATTGGTTCCTACATATTCTCGAAGATCTTTATCGGTCGGACCGCATAACAACATCGTTGTTCCCTTTGTCATCGGTATGTTACTTGCGAGATTCGATCGTCGGTATCAATACCTAGTTCAATCTCGTTACCGGCAAGTCTCTTTACTCGTTCCGTAATACATCATCTCACAACTAGCTCATTAGTTGTAGTGCTTGCAAGGCTTCGATGATGTGCATTACCGAGAGGGCCCAGAGATACCTCTCCGACAATCGGAGTGACAAAACCTAATCTCAAATCGCCAACCCAACATCTACCTTTGGAGACACCTGTAGTACTCCTTTATAATCACCCGATTCGTTGTGGCGTTTGGTAGTACCAAAGTGTTCCTCCGTAAACGGAGTTGCATAATCTCATAGTTACGGGAACATGTATAAGCCATGGATAAAAGCGGTAGCAACATACTAAGCGATCGTGTGCTAAGCTAATGGAATGGGTCATGTCAATCGATCATTCTACTAATGATGTGACCTTGTTAATCAAATAACAACTCCTTGTTCATGGTCGGAAACATAACCATCTTTGATTAACAAGCTAGTCTAGTAGAGGCATACTAGTGACATGTTGTTTTGTCTATGCATTCACACATGTATCATGTTTCCGGTTAATACAATTCTAGCATGAATGATAAACATTTATCATGAAATAAGGAAATAAATAATAACTTTATTATTGCCTCTAGGGCATATTTCCTTCATCCCGGGGGTCCACCGGGTGGGGCCACCTATCCCGGAGGGCCCCATGGGCTGAAGTGGGAGGGGAACCAGCCCATAGTGGGCTGGTGCGCCCCCCTAGGCCCACCCCCTGCGCCTAGGGTTGAAACCCTAGGGGTGGGGCGCCCACTGGCTTGGGGGCACTCCACCCCCCTTGGCCGCCGCCCCACAGAGATTGGATCTCCGGGGCAGCCTCCCAGGGGGCCTATATAAAGGGGGAGGGAGGGGGCTGCCGTACCCATCTCCAAGGCGCAGCCCTCCCTCCCAACACCTCTCCTCGTCCGTGGCGCTCGTGCGAAGCCTGCCGAGATCTTGCCTCTCCACCATCACCATGCCGTCGTCGTTGCCGGTGGAGCTGTCTTCCTCAACCTCTCCTTCCCTTGCTTTGGATCAAGAAGGAGGAGACGTCTCCCGTCCGTCGTGTGTTGAGCGCGGAGGTGCTGTCCGTTCAGCACTTGGACATCGGTGATCTGAATCACGTTCGAGTACGACTCCATCATCACCTTGCAAGCTTCCACGCGCGATCTACAAGTGGTATGTAGATGCAAACTCTCTCCCGTTGCTCGTTGCTTAGATGAACTCATAGATGGATCTTGGTGAAACCGTAGGAAAAATTTTAATTTTCTGCGACATTCCCCAACATCCACGTACCCTCGTAGACCGTAAGCGGAAGCGTTATGACAACGCGGTTGATGTAGTCGTACGTCTTCACGATCCGACCGATCCAAGTACCAAACGTACGGCACCTCCGAGTTCAGCACACGTTCAGCTCAATGACGATCCCTGGGCTCCGATCCAGCAAAGCTTCGGGGATGAGTTCCGTCAGCATGATGGCGTGGCGACGATGATGACGTTCTACCGGTGCAGGGCTTCGCCTAAACTCCGCGACGATATGACCGAGGTGGAATATGGTGGAGGGGGGCGGCTAAGGATCGATCCGTAAATCAACTTGTGTGTCATGGGGTGCCCCCCTGCCCCCGTATATAAAGGAGCAAGGGGGGAGGAGGCCGACCCTAGATCAACTTGTTGGAGTAGGAGAAGGGGAAAGAGGGGGAGAGGAAGAAGGAAAGGGGGGCTGCGCCCCTTGTCCAATTCGGACCAGAGGGGGGGCGCAGGCCTCCTTCCTTTTGGCCTCTCTCCTCTATTCCCGTATGGCCCAATAAGGCCCATATACTCCCCGGCGAATTCTCGTAACTCTCCGGTACTCCAAAAATACCCGGATCACTCGGAACCTTTCCGAACTCCGAATATAGTCGTCCAATATATCGATCTTTACGTCTCAACCATTTCGAGACTCCTCGTCATGTCCCCAATCTCATCCGGGACTCCGAACTCCTTCGGTACATCAAAACTCATAAACTCATAATATAAGCATCGCCATCGTAACGTTAAGCGTGCGGACCCTACGGGTTCGAGAACTATGTAGACATGACCTAGAACTATTCTCGGTCAATAACCAATAGCGGAACCTGGATGTTCATATTGGCTCCTACATATTCTACAAAGATCTTTATCGGTCAAACCGCATAACAACATACGTTGTTCCCTTTGTCATCAGTATGTTACTTGCCCGAGATTCGATCATTTGTATCCAATACCTAGTTCAATCTCGTTACCAGCAAGTCTCTTTACTCGTTCCGTAATGCATCATTCCGTAACCAACTCATTGGTCACATTGCTTGCAAGGCTTATAGTGATGTGCATTACCGAGAGGGCCCAGAGATACCTCTCCGACAATCGGAGTGACAAAACCTAATCTCGAAATACGCCAACCCAACATGTACCTTTGCAGACACCTGTAGTACTCCTTTATAATCACCCATTTACGTTGTGACATTTGGTAGCACCCAAAGTGTTCCTCCAGTAAACGGGAGTTGCATAATCTCATAGTTACAGGAACATGTATAAGTCATGAAGAAAGCAATAGCAATATACTAAACGATCAAGTGCTAGGCTAACGGAATGGGTCAAGTCAATCACATCATTCTCCTAATGATGTGATCCCGTTAATCAAATGACAACTCATGTCTATGGCTAGGAAACTTAACCATCTTTGATTCAACGAGCTAGTCAAGTAGAGGCATACTAGTGACACTATGTTTGTCTATGTATTCACACATGTATTATGTTTCCGGTTAATATAATTCTAGCATGAATAATAAACATTTATCATGAAATAAGGAAATAAATAATAACTTTATTGTTGCCTCTAGGGCATATTTCCTTCATCTACTTGGTCCAAGGAATTTGGCTAGCATGAGGGGGAAAGGCAAGCTCAACATGTTTGAATGATTCATGACAATATACTTTAACTGAGATGTGAGAAAACATAACCCATTACGTTGTATTCCTTGTCCAGCATAAACTCTTTAGCATGTCATACTTAATGAGTGCTCACAATTAGAAAAGATGCCTAAGATAGTATATTTATATGTGAAATCTCTCTTCCTTCAATATTCTTTCATGAATTGTTCAAATGACCAATACAATGCTTGCTAACCTTCAATAAATTTACAACCTCTACTTCTTAGATGTGAAGTCATTACTCCCCATGGGATAAGCAAACGAGACATATATAATTTCATATTTATGACAATCAACTCATTCAACCATTTACTCATAGGATATAAGTGAAGCACTCGAGTAAATGACAAACAACTCCAAAAAGATATAAGTGAAGATCAATGAGTAGCTAAATAATTATGTAACTATGTGAAGACTCTCTCTCATTTAAGAAATTCAGATCTTGGTATTGTATTCAAACAGCAAGCAAAGCAAAACAAAATGGCATTGCAATGGTAGCACAACTCATGTGAAGAAGCAAAAAACTTAGGTTCAACCGATATTAACCGATAGTTGTTGAAGAAAAAAGGTGGGATGCCTACCGGGGCATCCCCAAGCTTAGATGCTTGAGACTTCTTCGAATATTATCTTGGGGTGCCTTGGGCATCCCCAAGCTTGAGCTTTTGTGTCTCCTTAATTCCTCTCATATCATGGTTTCTCTTTTTATCAAAAGCTTCATCCACACCAAACTCAACAAGAACTCGTGAGATAGGTTAGTATAAACCAATGCAAAAACCATATCATTTTCTACTATAACAAATTACTAAAATTATTATTCAACATTGCATACTAAATGCCTCTGCATATTTAATACTCCTATCCTCAAATAGAATCATTAAACAAGCAATCATATGCAAACAACAAGGTCAAAAAAATCATATGCAAACAATGCAAACATAACAGCAATCTGCCAAAACAGTATAGTCTGTAAAGAATGCAAGATTCATCATACTTCCCTAACTCCAAAAATTATGATAGAAATACTACACTGTAGAAGATTTATCAGATCTCATTATGCAAAAAGTTTCAACATTATACCATTCTCTGACTTTTCTAGGGAATTTTTGCAACAGCGGTAAACTTTCTGTTTTCAAACGGCAACATGTATACTAGCAAAATAAGCATGGTAAAGGTTATCCTTGATATTTTTATTGAAAATATAGATGCAAAACAATATTATAAATAACAGCAAGCAAATACTAACAAAATAGAATGATGCTCCAAGCAAAACACATATCATGTGGTGAATAAAAATATAGCTCCAAGTAAAGTTACCGATAGACGAAGACGAAAGAAGGGATGCCATCTGGGGCATCCCGAAGCTTAGGCTCTTGGTTGTCCTTGAATATTACCTTGGGGTGCCTTGGGCATCCCCAAGCTTAGGCTCTTGCCACTCCTTATTCCATAGTCCATCAAATCTTTACCCAAAACTTGAAAACTTCACAACACAAAACTCAACAGAAAACTCGTAAGCTCCGTTAGTATAAGAAAATAAAACCACCACTTAGGTACTGTAATGAACTCATTCTAAATTCATATTGGTGTAATATCTACTGTATTCCAACTTCTCTATGGTTCATACCCTCCGATACTACTCATAGGTTCATCAAAATAAAAAACAACACAATGAAAACAGAATCTGTCAAAAACAGAACAGTCTGTAGTAATCTGTATTAAACGTATACTTATGGAACTCCAAATATCCTACCAAATTAGGACGTCCTAAGAAATTTCTGTACCAATCCAGAGCAAAAAGAATCAGATCCGAATCACGTTTATGTGATTTATAAAAACTAATTTACTGGATGCAAAAGTTTCTGATTCTCAGCAGGGTCAACACAACTATCACCGTAAGCTATCCTAAAGGTCTTACTTGGCACTTTATTGAAACAAAAGCTATAAAACATGATTACTACAGTAGAATAATCATGTGGACACACGAAAACAGTAAGGATAAATATTGGGATGTCTCCCAACAAGCGCTTTTCTTTAATGCCTTTCTAGCTAGGCATGATGACAATGATGCTCACATAAAAGATAAGAATTAAAAGATAACGGGAGCATCATAAAGCATATGACTAGCACATTTAAGTCTAACCCACTTCCTATGCATAGGGACTTTGTGAGCAAACAACTTATGGGAACAATAATCAACTAGCATAGGAAGGTAAAACAAGCATAGCTTCAAAAATTTCAACACATAGAGAGGAAACTTGATATTATTGCAATTCCTACAAGCATATATTCCTCCCTCATAATAATTTTCAGTAGCATCATGAATGAATTCAACAATATAACCAGCACCTAAAGCATTCTTTTCATGATCTACAAGCATAGAAAATTTACTACTCTCCACATAAGCAAAATCCTTCTCATGAATAGTAGTGGGAGCAAACTCAACAAAATAATTATCATGTGAGGCATAATCCAATTGAAAACTAAAACCATGATGACAAGTTTCATGGTTATCATTATTCCTAATAGCATACAAGTCATCACAATAATCATCATAGATATCAACTTTGTTCTCATCATAATCGATTGAAACCTCTTCCAAGATAGTGGAATCATCACTAAATAAAGTTGACACTCTTCCAAATCCACTTTCATTTTCATCACAATAAGATTCAACATCCTCCAAAATAGTGGGATCACTACTTCCTAAAGTTGACACTCTTCCAAACCCACTTTCATCAATATAATCATCATAGGTAAGAGGCATGCTATCATCATAACAACTTTGCGTATCAAAACATGGGATGCTAAAAATATCATCTTCATTAAACATAGCATCCCCGAGCTTGGGACAAACATTAATTGCAGCAAATATATTCTCAAATATGTCATCCTCATCAAACATAGCTTCCCCAAGCTTGGGCCTTTTCATATCATAAGCATCATGGATATTCAAGCAATTCATACTAACAACAATGCAATCATGCACATCATTCAAAGATTTGGTACCAAACATTCTTATGCATTCTTCTTCTAGCACTTGAGCACAATTTTCCTTTCCATCATTCTCACGAAAGATATTAAAAAGATGAAGCGTATGAGACACACTCAATTCCATTTTTTATGTAGTTTTTTTTGTAGACTAAGCTAGTGATAAAACAAGAAACAAAAAGATTCGATTGCAAGATCTAAAGATATACCTTCAAGCACTCACCTCCCCAGCAACGGCACCAGAAAAGAGCTTGATATCTACTACACAACCTTCTTCTTGTAGACGTTGTTGGGCCTCCAAGTGCAGAGGTTTGTAGGACAGTAGCAAATTTCCCTCAAGTGGATGACCTAAGGTTTATCTATCCGTAGGAGGCGTAGGATGAAGATGGTCTCTCTCAAGCAACCCTGCAACCAAATAACAAAGAGTCTCTTATGTCCCCAACACACCCAATACAATGGCAAATTGTATAGGTGCACTAGTTCAGTGAAGAGATGCTGATACAAGTGCAATATGGATGGTAGATATAGGTCTTTGTAATCTGAAAATATAAAAACAGCAAGGTAACAAGTGGTAAAAGTGAGCGTAAACGGTATTGCAATGGTAGGAAACAAGGCATAGGGTTCATACTTTCACTAGTGTAAGTTCTCTCAACAATAATAACATAATTGGATCACATAACTATCCCTCAACATGCAACAAAGAGTCACTCCAAAGCCACTAATAGCGGAGAACAAACGAAGAGATTATGGTAGGGTACGAAACCACCTCAAAGTTATCCTTTCTATTCTATCTATTCAAGAGTCCGTAGTAAAATAACACAAAGCTATTCCTTCCGTTCAATCTATCATAGAGTTCATACTAGAATAACACCTTAAGACACAAATCAACCAAAACCCTAATGTCACCTAGATACTCCATTGTCACCTCAAGTATCCGTGGGCATGATTATACGATATGCAACACACAATCTCAGATTCATCTATTCAACCAACACAAAGTACTTCAAAGAGTGCCCCAAAGTTTCTACCGAAAAGTCAAGACGAAAACGTGTGCCAACCCTTATGCATAGGTTCATGGGCGGAACCCGCAAGTTGATCACCAAAACATACATCAAGTGGATCACGTGATATCCCATTCTCACCACAGATAAACACGGCAAGACATACATCAAGTGTTCTCAAATCATTAAAGACTCAATCCGATAAGATAACTTCAAGAGGAAAACTCAATTCATCACAAGAGAGTAGAGGGGGAGAAACATCATAAGATCCAACTACAATAGCAAAGCTCGCGATACATCAAGATCGTGCCATAGAGAGAACACGAGAGAGAGAGAGAGAGAGAGAGAGAGAGAGAGATCAAACACATAGCTACTGGTACATACCCTCAGCCCCGAGGGTGAACTACTCCCTCCTCGTCATGGAGAGCGTTGGGATGATGAAGATGGCCACCGGTGATGGATTCCCCCTCCGGCAGGGTGCCGGAACGGGCTCCCGAGAGGTTTTTGGTGGCTACAGAGGCTTGCGGCGATGGAACTCCCGATCTATCTTGTCCTTCGAAGGTTTTAGGGTATGTCGACTTATATAGGCGAAAGAAGTCGGTCGGGGGAGCCTCGAGGGGCCCACGAGGGTGGAGGGCGCGCCCAGGGGGTGGGCGCGCCCCCCTATCTTGTGGCCTCCTCGAAGTTTCCTTTACTTCAACTCCAAGTCTCATGGGTCACGTTCGTTCCAAAAATCACGCTGCCGAAGGTTTCATTCCGTTTGGATTCTGTTTGATATTCTTTTTCTTCGAAATACTGAAATAGGCAATAAAACAATAATATGGGCTGGGCCTCCAGTTAATAGGTTAGCCCCCAAAAGTAATATAAAAGTGTATAATAAAGCCCGTAATAATTCAAAACAGATAATAAAATAGTATGAATGCTTCATAAATTATAGATACGTTAGAGACGTATCACTAACCTATTAACCTAGAGCCTAGTGCCAGTTTCTGTTTTTTCCCTTGTTTTTGAGTTTTACAGAAAAGGAATATCAAACAGAGTCTAGTTGACCTGAAAATTTACGAAGATTATTTTTGGAAAATATAAAAAATACTGGAACGAGAAGATACCGGAGAAGAGTCCCGGGGCCACCACAATGGTAGAGGGCGCGCCCCCTACCTTGTGGCTGCCTCGTGGGTCCCCCTGACTTGTTCCCGATGCCAAAACCTCTTATATATCCCCAAACATCCAAAACACAATTCCACCATCGTAACCTTCTGTATCCGCGAGATCCCATCTTGGAGCCTTCGCCGGCGCTCCGCCGAAGGGGGAATCGACCATGGAGGGCTTCTACATCAACACCATAGCCCCTCCGATGAGTTGTGAGTAGTTTACCACGGACCTTCGGGTCCATAGTTATTAGCTAGATGGCTTCTTCTCTTTTTTTGGATCTCAATGCAATGTTCTCCCCCTCTCTTGTGGAGATCTATACGATGTAAACTCTTTTTGCGGTGTGTTTGTCGAGATCTGATGAATTGTGGGTTTATGATCAAGTTTATCTATGAGAAATATTTGAATCTCCTCTGAATTCTTTTATGTGTGATTGAATTATCTTTGCAAGTCTCTTCGAATTATCAGTTTGGTTTGGCCTACTAGATTGATCTTTCTTGCAATGGGAGAAGTGCTTAGCTTTGGGTTCAATCTTGCGGTGTCCTTACCCGATGGATGAAAGGGTTGCAAGGCACGTATTGTATTGTTGCCATCAAGGATAAAAAGATGGGGTTTATATCATATTGCATGAGTTTATCCTCTACATCATGTCATCTTGCTTAATCGTTATTCTGTTCTTTATGAACTTAATACTCTAGATGCAAGGCGAGAGTCGGTCGATGTGTGGAGTAATAGTAGTAGATGCGGCAGAGTCGGTCTACTTGTTGCGGGCGTGATGCCTATATACGTGATCATGCCTAGATAATCTCATAATTATTAAGCTTTTCTATCAATTGCTCGACATAATTTGTTCACCCACCGTAATACTTATGCTATCTTGAGAGAAGCCACTAGTGAAACCTATGGCCCCCGGGTCTATCTTTTATCATATAAGCTTTCAATCTACTTTTATTTACATCTTTACTTTTTGCATCTATATTATAAAATACCAAAAATATATTTATCTTATCATATTATCTCTATCAGATCTCACTTTCGCAAGTGGCCATGAAGGGATTGACAACCCCTTTATTGCGTTGGTTGCGAGTTCTTTGTTTGTTTGTGTAGGTGCGTGGGACTTTTGAGGAGCCTCCTACTGGATTGATATCTTGGTTCTCAAAAACTGAGGGAAATACATACGCTACTATTGCTGCATCACCCTTTCCTCTTCAAGGAAAACCAACACAAGCTCAAGACGTAGCAAGAAGGATTTCTGGCGCCGTTGCCGGGGAGGTCTTCGCTCAAGTCAAGACATACCAAGTACCCATCACAAATCTATCTCCCTCGCATTTACATTAGTTGCCATTTGCCTCTCGTTTTCCTCTCACCCACTTCACCCTTGCCGTTTTATTCGCCCTCTCTTTCCCAATCTCCTCCTCTCTCTTTGGTTCGCTTTCTTCCTCCTTGATTTTATTTGCCGTTATGTCTGAAATTGGGGAGATTATCGTCGATATGGACAATAATGATAACATGGAAAATTCTGAGGCTCCGGCCGAAGAACCCCCTATCTTGCATACTAAAAAGTTTCGAATCGGTAGTGGTAACATCATTGGAAAAGGTGTTATTCAAGATTTCTTTACTTGTGTCGGTGCTTATACCTTCCATGGGTGGTTCTATTCTTCATAGAACTAGTAGCGGATGCTATCGCTATGCTCGTAGTTGAACTTGAAAAACAATTTATGCATATGCATCCTTGCATACAAAGAATTTTCCTAAAATTTTCTAATATTGAGCATTCTTCTGTTAAGCGCGCTGTTACTATCTTTTTGGCTCATGAGTTTAGATTTATCATAAGAGAGGCCAAAGAAATCTTTGCGCACTATAGGGTGGACGCCGGTCGTCCTTCCATAGAGGCGATCCTCTATGATTAAGAGGAAATTAGGCGTTTTCAATCTTCGGACTATGTTGCTTTCAATGAAAACCTTAGAAAAAAGGTTCCTACCAATGTCTTGGTTGATAGAATTTCCAAACTTAATAATGATTTTTCTCTTCAAAATAATGAGCTAGGACACTCTCTTGAGTATAGCCTCACGAGATTTTGCCAAAAGAATGTTTTTAGTGATGAATTAGTTGTGCATTATGAAGGGCCAAGGGAGGAACCCGTTCCACCTGAGATTGATCTTGGGGACTTTTGTCCCGCTAAATTTAGCCCTTTTGATTACTTTTGCTTGCCTCAAAGAAAACTTGCTGCCGAACGTAGGGAATATGAGATGAGCTTTCAAGATCTATCTTATTATTATGGCACTACTTAGATCTATCTTCGTTTTTATGCCTAGCTAGGGGCGTTAAACGATAGCGCTAGTTGGGAGGCAACCCAATTTTCTTTATGTTTTTTGTTTTTGTTCCTGTTTAGTAATAAATTTTGCATCTACCTTCTGTTTAGATGTATTTTATCTTTTAATTAGTGTTTGTGCCAAGTAGAACCTATAGGATAACCTATGATGATAGTTGATTTGATTCTGCCGAAAAACAGAAACTTTGCGCGCACGAATTTAGTTTTGTTAAATCACAGAAATGTGCTTTTGCGTTGATTATTTTTTCTGCTTATCAATAGTCAAATTGTACAGGACTTCCTATTTTGGTAGGATTTTTATAGTTCCATAAGTTTGCGTTAGTTACAGATAACTACAGACTGTTCTGTTTTTGACAGATTCTGTTTTACGTGTGTTGTTTGCTTATTTTGATGCATCTATGGCTAGTAAAATAGTTTATAAACCATAGAGAAGTTGTAATACAGTAGGTTTAACACCAAAATAAATAAAAATGAGTTCATTACAGTACCTTATGTGGTAGTTTTGTTTTCTTTCACTAACGGAGCTTATAAAATTTCCTGTTGAGTTTTGTGTTGTGAAGTTTTCAAGTTTTGGGTAAAGCTTTGATGGACTATGGAATAAGGAGTGACAAGAGCCTAAGCTTGGGGATGCCCATGGCACCCCAAGATATTCAAGAATAGCCAAAAGCCTAAGCTTGGGGATGCCCCGGGAAGGTATTCCCTCTTTCGTCTTCGTTCATTGGTAACTTTACTTGGAGCTATATTTTCATTCGCCACATGATATGTGTTTTGCTTGGAGCGTTGTGTATTATATTGGTCTTTGATTTTTAGTTTACCACAATCATCCTTACTGTACACACCTTTTGGGAGAAGCCTACTTGATTAGAATTTGCTAGAATACTCTATGTGCTTCACTTATATCTTTTGAGCTTGATAGTTTTTGCTCTAGTGCTTCACTTATATCTTTTAGAGCACGGCGGTGGCTTAATTTTGAAGAAATTGCTAGTCTCTCATGCTTCACTTATATTATTTTGAGAGTCTTTTAGAATAGCATGGTATTTTCTATGGTTACAAATTTGATCCTAGAATGATGAGCATCCGAGTTGGGTATAATAAAAACTATCATAGGAAGTGAATTGGATGCTATGATCAATTTGTTGCTTGATAATTGTTTTGAGATATAAAGGTAGTAATGTTAGGGTCATGCTAGTGGGTAATTATGAAATTGAGAAATACTTTTGTTGAAGTTGGCAAGTCCCGTAGCATGCACGTATGGTAAAAGTTGTGTGACAAATTTGTTGCATGAGGTGCTCTTTTGATTGTCTTCCTTATGAGTGGCGATCGGGGACGGCGATGGTCTTTTCCTACCAATCTATCCCTCTTGGGGCATGCGTAGTAGTACTTTGCTTCGAGGGCTAAGTAGACTTTTGCAATAAGTATATGAGTTCTTTATGACTAATGTGAGTCCATGGATATACGCACACTCATCCTTCCACTTTGCTAGCCTCTATTGTGCCGCGCAAATTTCGCCGGTATCATGAACCCATTATTTACCTTCCTCAAAACAGCCACCATACCTACCTATTATGGCATTTCCATAGCCATTCCGAGATATATTGCCATGCAACTTTCCACCGTTCCTTTTATTATGACATGTTCCATCATTGTCATATTGCTCTTTGCATGATCATGTAGTTGACATTGTATTTGTGGCAAGGCCACCTTCATAATTTTCATACATGTCGCTCTTGATTCATTCATATCCCGGTACACCACCGGAGGCATTCATATAGAGTCATATCTTGTTCTAGCTTCGAGTTGTAAATCCATAAAGGTGTGATGATCTTCATTATTAGAGCATTATCTCAGTGAGGAAAGGATGATGAAGACTATGATTCCCCCACAAGTCGAGATGAGACTTCAGACTTTAAGAAGAAGAAAAAAGAAAAAAAAGAGAGAAAGGCCAAAAAAAGAAAAGAGAAAGGCCAAAGAAAAAAAAGAGAGAAAGAAAAAAAGAAAAAAAAAATAAAATGAGAGAAAAAGAGAGAAGGGACAATGCTACTATCTCTTTTTCCACACTTGTGCTTCAGAGTAGCACCATGATCTTCATGATAGAGAGTCTCCTATGTTGTCACTTTCATATACTAAGTGGGAATTTTTCATTATAGAACTTGGCTTGTATATTCCAATGATGGGCTTCCTCAAAATACCCTAGGTCTTCGTGAGCAAGCGAGTTGGATGCACACCCACTTAGTTTCTTTTGTTGAGCTTTCATATATTTATAGCTCTAGTGAATCCGTTGCATGTCAATCCCTACTCACTCACATTGATATCTATTGATGGGCATCTCCATAGCCCCTTGATATGCCTAGTTGATGTGAGACTATCTTCTCCCTCTTTTTGTCCTCACAACCACCACCTTATACCACCTTAGTGCTATGTCCATGGCTTGCGCTCATGTATTGCGTAAGAGTTGAAAAAAGCTGAAGCGTGTTAAAAAGTATGAAACAATTGCTCGGCTCGTCATCGGGGTTGTGCATGATGGGAGTATTTTGTGTAATGAAAATGAAGCATGGCCTAACTATATGATTTTGTAGGGATAAGCTTTCTTTGGCTATGCTATTTTGATAGGACATGATTATTTATTAGTATGCTTTGAAGCATTATTATTTTTATGTTTTATAAGCTTTTATCTTGAATCATTTGGATCTGAACATTCATGCCACAATAAAGAAAATTACATTGAGAAATATGCTAGGTAGCATTCCACATCAAAAATTGTGTTTTTATCATTTACCTACTCGAGGACGAGCAGGAATTAAGCTTGGGGATGCTTGATACGTCTCCAACATATCTATAATTTTTGATTGTTCCATGCTATTATATTACCCCTTTTGGATGTTTATGGGCTTTATTTTACACATTTATATCATTTTTGGGACTAACCTACTAACCGGAGGCCCATCCCGTATTGCTGTTTTTTTTGCCTATTTCAGTATTTCAAAGAAAAGGAATATCAAGCGGAGTCCAAACGGAATGAAACCTTCGGGAGCGTGATTTTTGGAACGAACGTGATCCAGAGGACTTGGAGTACAAGCCAAGAAGCAGCCGAGGCGGCCACGAGACAGGAGGGCGCGCCTACCCCCTCTAGGCGCGCCCCCTATCTTGTGGGCCCCTCGGGCGGCCACCAACGTACTTCTTCCTCCTATATAAGCCTACGTACCCCGAAAACATCCAAGGAGCCAACGAAACACAATTTCCACCGTCGTTACCTTCTGTATCCGCGAGATCCCATCTTGGAGCCTTCGCAGGCGCTCCGCCGAAGGGGGAATCCACCATGGAGGGCTTCTACATCAACACCATAGCCCCTCCGATGAGTTGTGAGTAGTTTACCACAGACCTTCGGGTCCATAGTTATTAGCTAGATGGCTTCTTCTCTCTTTTTGGATCTCAATACAATGTTCTCCCCCTCTCTTGTGGAGATCTATTCGATGTAAACTCTTTTTGCGGTGTGTTTGTCGAGATCCGATGAATTGTGGGTTTATGATCAAGTTTATCTATGAGAAATATTTGAATCTCCTCGAAATTCTTTTATGTATGATTGAGTTATCTTTGCAAGTCTCTTCGAACTATCAGTTTGGTTTGGCCTACTAGATTGATCTTTCTTGCAATGGGAGAAGTGCTTAGCTTTGGGTTCGATCTTGCGGTGTCCTTACCCAGTGACAGAAAGGGTTGCAAGGCACGTATTGTGTTGTTGCCATCGAGGATAAAAAGATGGGATTTATATCATATTGCATGAGTTTATCCCTCTACATCATGTCATCTTGCTTAATGCGTTACTCATTCTTTATGAACTTAATACTCTAGATGCGAGGCGAGTCGTTCGATGTGTGGAGTAATAGTAGTAGATACTGAGGAGTCGGTCTACTTATTACGGACGTGATGCCTATATACATGATCATGCCTAGATAATCTCGAATTATTCGATTTTCTATCAATTGCTCGACAGTAATTTGTTCACCCACCGTAATACTTATGCTATCTTGAGAGAAGCCACTAGTGAAACCTATGGCCCCCGGGTCTATCTTTTATCATATAAGCTTTCAATCTACTTTTATTTGCATCTTTACTTTTTGCATCTATATTATAAAATACCAAAAATATATTTATCTTATCATATTATCTCTATCGGATCTCACTTTCTCAAGTGGCCGTGAAGGGATTGACAACCCCTTTATTGCGTTGGTTGCGAGTTCTTTGTTTGTTTGTGTAGGTGCGTGGGACTTTTGAGGAGCCTCCTACTGGATTGATACCTTGGTTCTCAAAACCAAGGGTAATACTTACGCTACTATTGCTGCATCACTCTTTCCTCTTCAAGGAAAACCAACGCAAGCTCAAGACATAGCAGGGTTCATGCGCGTTTTCGTCCTTGTTTCTCCGGTAAAAATCTTGGGGCACTCTTTGAGATTCTTTGTGATGGATTTAATATTATGAATCTGAAGTTGTTTGATGCATATCGTATAGTTGACCCATGGATACTTGTGGTGACATTGGAGTATCTAGGTGACATTAGGGCTGATTGATGTGTGTCATATGGTGTTATTTTACTATGAACTCTAGGGCTGTTTGTGACACTTATAGGAATTTCCCAATGGATTGATCGGAAAGAATAACTTTGAGGTAGTTTCGTACCCTACAAGCAATTACATCTTATGTTCTCCATGATAGGAACTTTTGAGTGACTTTTGTCGCACGTTGAGGGGTTGTCATATAATCTAATTATGTTATCATTGTTGAGAGAACTTGCACTAAAAGTAAGAACCCTAGGCCTTGTTTTGAAGCTGCAATATCGTTTTCGCTCACTTTTGTTATTAGTTACCTTGCTGTTTTTATATTTTTAGATTATAAAACCTATATCTACCATCCATATTGCACTTGTATCACCATCTCTTCGTCGAATTAGTGCACCTATACAATTTACCATTGTATTGGGTGTGTTGGGGACACAAGAGACTCTTTGTTATTTGGTTGCAGGGTTGTTTGGGAAAGACCATCTTCATCCTACGCCTCCCACGGATTGGTAAACCTTAGGTCATCCACTTGAGGGAAATTTGCTACTGTCTCACAAAACTCTGTGCTTGGAGGCCCACCACGAGTCTACAAGAATAAGGTTGCGTAGTACACATCAGAAAGCCACCGCCGAGGCGACGCCAGCGTACACAACCAGTGTCTTCCCGTTTGCAGGCCACCATCGTCCCCCCCCCCAAAAAACCAACCTTGATCCGTGCTTTATGGATGTGGAGGGAACCCTTCCCCTCTAGCTAAAGCATATCTCAGCGGTGCCACTCCGATGAGCGGCGCTGCCAACCATGGGGAAGCGAGCCGCCCTTTGCGCCAAAGCATATACCTCTGGGGGCTCACGGCAGTCTGATAAGCGGGCTGCCAGACATGGGAAAGACAATGGAGATCCGCCGCGGCCGGCCGTAGACTAGTCAAGGGTATCCGTGTCGTGGGAATGGATATCCGCCGGCGCCGGCCATAGACTAATTTTACTTAGTCTAGTATAGTTTTTAGTTAGAAAATATTCGAAATATAATAAATTTTATCGAGTTTATATGAAATCCGACGTGTTTGCATGAATTTCATCTATTTAATTCAAACAGTAGTTGAAATGTATGCGTGTATTGTTGTATGGCCAACTCCCGCACCATGTCCACGGACGGATGCGTGAAGGAATTTGCGGGTCAGTGTTGGAGATGCCCTAAGTAGCACATTCGACGGAAGTCCTCTTATATTCGCAAGTACAGATGCAGCCATCGGAAATTCAAAAAGAAAAGGTAGAAAATGAAAATAAACTATTTTTTTGGCAAACATGATAGAATGATTGAGTAGTTGCAAAGTTTCTCATTCAGCGGTGTTTGGCTAAAATGTTCAGCATTTTCTTAAATTTTCACTACCATTTGTTTTGCGAGATTGCTAAATCTCATTCGACTGAGACTTTTTCGACAAAGGTAGTATACTAATATCACAAAGATCGGAAATCCTTTTCTGAGCCTGGGCTCATCTGCACCTTGTTAAATAAAAAATCAAAATAAATACTAGAAAAAAAATCCAAAAAATACAATTTTTTCCCATGGTAGACAATTTGATGCGTGAGGGCTGCTCCAATTTCTAAATCATATGGACAAATGAGAAACTCTCGGCAAAACAGACAAATCCAGGGTCTGTAAAATAGTTTACTGTTCATGTACTGTTTTGACCCAATTTATCTTTTTTGCTGAGAGCTAGTCAGATATCCAAATGACCTAGAATTTGGAGAGAACCTCACACAATAAATTTTCTACCATGAGAAAAAGTTGGAATTTTTTGAATTTTTCTAGTATTTTTTGTGAATTTTTTTCTGGACGGGTGCAGATGAGCCTGGGCACCAAATCGCTGCACTCCACAAAGATACCAATTACACCCAGGCTCTGTATCAACAAGATGTCCAAAGGCATCAAGGATACACACATCCAAAAAAGAAAATAAAAGGAACAAAAGAAAAAAGACCCTGTCACGGTGATGAATCACTAGCATCAGCAACACTCTAACCACCATCGAAGACAACACCCGGAATACAAAAGAGGTTCTCCAAAAGCAACACCTACAAGAAGGAAACAATGCATAAGCGTTATTGTTGCTCAATCGAAGATCTTGGATTTTCATCCTAGAGAACGTCCGAGTTCACCCAAAAACAATGCCTTCAACAAGACCATTGCGAGGTACAACCAATAAAGGCTAGACCTTGGGCTTTCACCCTGGGAATCGAGACTCGGTACTTGAGGAGCACCACCAAAATTGCAGTCCTCCAGTGCTGCCACCCCAGTGAAGGAAATATGCCCTAGAGGCAATAATAAAGTTACTATTTATTTCCTTATTTCATGATAAATGTTTATTATTCATGCTAGAATTGTATTAACCGGAAACATAATACATGTGTGAATACATAGACAAACATAGTGTCACTAGTATGCCTCTACTTGACTAGCTCGTTTATCAGAGATGGTTATGTTTCCTAGCCATGGACAAAAGAGTTGTCATTTGATTAACGGGATCACATCATTAGGAGAATGATGTGATTGATTTGACCCATTCCGTTAGCCTAGCACTTGATCGTTTAGTATGTTGCTATTGCTTTCTTCATGACTTATACATGTTCCTGTAACTATGAGATTATGCAACTCCGTTTACGGAGGAACACTTTGGGTACTACCAAGCGTCACAACGTAATCGGGTGATTATAAAGGAGTACTACAGGTGTCTCCGAAGGTACATGTTGAGTTGGCGTATTTGAGATTAGGTTTTGTCACTCCGATTGTCGGAGAGGTATCTCTGGGCCCTCTCGGTAATGCACATCATTATAAGCCTTGCAAGCAATGTAACCAATGAGTTGGTTACGGGATGATGCATTACAGAACGAGTAAAGAGACTTGCCGGTGACGAGATTGAACTAGGTATTGGATACCGACGATCGAATCTCGGGCAAGTAACATACCGATGACAAAGGGAACAACGTATGTTGTTATGCGGTTTGACCGATAAAGATCTTCGTAGAATATGTAGGAGCCAATATGGGCATCCAGGTCCTGCTATTGGTTATTGACCGGAGACATGTCTCGGTCATGTCTACATTATTCTCGAACCGTAGGGTCCGCACGCTTAAGGTTTCGATGACAGTTTTATTATGAGTTTTGATGTTCCGAAGGAGTTCGGAGTCCCGGATGAGATCGGGGACATGACGAGGAGTCTCGAAATGGTCGAGATGTAAAGATCGATATATTGGACGACTATATTCGGAGTTCGGAAAGGTTCCGAGTGATTCGGGTATTTTTCGGAGTACCGGAGAGTTACGGGAATTCGCCGGGGAGAAGTATTGGGCCTTATTGGGCCCTGCGGGAAAGAGAGAGGGGCTGCCTAGGGCAGGCCATGCTCCCCCCCTTGCCCTAGTCCGAATTGGGCTAAGGGGAGGGGCCGCACCCCCTCCTTCCTTCCCTTTCCTAGTCTCCTACTCCTAATACATGGAAGGATCCCTAGTTGGACTAGGAAAGGGGGAATCCTACTCCCGGTGGGAGTAGGACTCCCCTATGGCGCGCGTCCTCCCTAGGCCGACCTCCTCCTCCCTCCCTCCTTTATATACGGGGGCAGGGGGCACCCTAGACACACAAGTTGATCATTGATCGTTCCTTAGCCGTGTGCGGTGCCCCCCTCCACGATATTACACCTCGGTCATATTGTAGCGGTGCTTAGGCGAAGCCCTGCGACATGAGAACATCAAGATCGTCACCACGCCGTCGTGCTGGCGGAACTCCCCCTCGGCAACTCTACTGGATTGGAGATCGAGGGTGCGTCATCGAGCTGTACGTGTGTCAAGAACTCGGAGGTGCCGGAGTAACGGTGCCTGGATCGGTTGAACCGGGAAGACGTACGACTACTTCCACTACGCTGTGTCAACGCTTCCGCTTCGGTCTACAAGGGTACGTAGACGACACTCTCCCCTCGTTGCTATGCCATCACCATGATCTTGCGTGTGCGTAGGAAAATTTTTGAAATTACTACGTTCCCCAACAGTGGCATCCGAGCCTAGGTTTTTATGGTTTGATGTTATATGCACGAGTAGAACACAAGTGAGTTGTGGACAATATAAGTCATACTGCCTACCAGCATGTCATACTTTGGTTAAGCGGTATTGTTGGATGAAGCGGCCCGGACCGACATTACGCGTACGCTTACGCGAGACTGGTTTTACCGCCGTGCTTTGCACACAGGTGACTAGCGGGTGTCAGTTTCTCCAACTTTATTTGAACCGAGTGTGGCTACGCCCGGTCCTTGTGAAGGTTAAAACAGAGTCTATTTGACAAACTATCGTTGTGGTTTTGATGCGTAGGTAAGATTGGTTCTTGCTTAAGCCCGTAGCAGCCACGTAAAATTTGCAACAACAAAGTAGAGGACGTCTAACTTGTTTTTGCAGGGCATGTTGTGATGTGATATGGCCAAGACGTGATGCTATATTTTATTGTATGAGATGATCATGTTTTGTAACCGAAGTTATCGGCAACTGGCAGGAGCCATATGGTTGTCGCTTTATTGTATGAAATGCAAACGCCCTGTAATTGCTTTACTTTATCACTAAGCGGTAGCGATAGTCGTAGAAGCAATAGATGGCGTAACGACAACGATGCTATGATGGAGATCAAGGTGTCGCGCCGGTGACGATGGTGATCACGACGGTGCTTTGAAGATGGAGGTCACAAGCACAAGATGATGATGGCCATATCATATCACGTATATTGATTGCATGTGATGTTTATCTTTTATGCATCTTATCTTGCTTTGATTGACGGTAGCATTTTAAGATGATCTCTCACTAATTATCAAGAAGTATTCTCCCTGAGTATGCACCGTTGCGAAAGTTCTTCGTGCTGAGACACCACGTGATGATCGGGTGTGATAGGCTCTACGTTCAAATACAACGGGTGCAAAACAGTTGCACACGCGAATACTCAGTTATACTTGACGAGCCTAGCATATATAGATATGGCCTCGGAACACGGAGACCGAAAGGTCGAGCGTGAATCATATAGTAGATATGATCAACATAGAGATGTTCACCATTGGAACTACTCCATCTCACGTGATGATCGGACATGGTTTAGTTGATTTGGATCACGTGATCACTTAGATGACTAGAGAGATGTCTGTCTAAGTGGGAGTTCTTTAGTAATATGATTAATTGAACTTAAATTTATCATGAACTTAGTCCTGATAGTATTTTGCAAATTATGTTGTAGATCAATAGCTTGCGTTGTTGCTTTCATATGTTTATTTTGATATGTTCCTAGAGAAAAATTGTGTTGAAAATGTTAGTAGCAATGATGCGGATTGGATCCGTGATCCGAGGTTTATCCTCATTCTTTGCACGTAAGAATTATGTCCTTAATGCACCGCTAGGTGACAGACCTATTGCAGGAGCGGATCTGACGTTATGAGCGTTTGGCTAGCTCAATATGATGACTACTTGATAGTTTAGTGCACCATGCTTAACGGCTTAGAATCGGGACTTCAAAGACGTTTTGAGCGTCATGGACCATATGAGATGTTCCAGAATTGAAGTTAATATTTCAGCAAATACCGAGTTGAGAGATATGAAGTCTCCAACAAGTTCTAAAGCTAAAAGATGGAGGAGAATCGCTCAACTAGTGAGCATGTGCTCGATTATGCAGGTACTTCAATCGCTTGAATCAAGTGGGAGTTAATCTTCGAGATAAGATAGTGATTGAAAGAATTCTCTAGTCACCATCACTAAGTTGCTAGAACTTCATGATGAACTATAGTATGCAAGGGATGACGAAAACGATTCCCGAGCTCTTCGTGATGTTGAAATCAACGAAGGTAGAAATCAAGAAAGAGCATCAAGTGTTGATGATTGACAAGACCACTAGTTTCAAGAAAAGGGCAAAGGAAAGAAAGGGAACTTCAAGTGGAAAGACAAGCAAGTTGTCACTCCTGCGAAGAAGCCCAAAGCTGGACCATAGCCTGGCCGAGTGTTTACCTTTGCAAAAGGAAATGGTCACCGAAGCGGAAATGCCACAATATTTGGTGGATAAGAAGGATGGCAAAGTGAACAAGGGTATATTTGATATCTGATTATTGATGTGTGCCTTACTAGTGTTTATAGTAGCCCCGAGTATTTGATACTTGTTTGGTTGCTAAGATTAGTAACTCAAAGCAGAGTTCTGAATAAGCAGAGACTAGTTGAAGGGAAGTGACGATGAGTGTTGGAAGTAGTTCGAGATTGATATGATCATCATCGCACACTCCCTATACTTTCGGGATTAGTGTAAAACCTAAATAAATGTTATTTGGCGTTTGCGTTGAGCATGAATATGATTTGATCATGTTTATTGCAATACGGTTATTCATTTAAAATCAGAGAATAATTGTTGTTCTGTTTACATGAATAAAACCTTCAATGGTCATACACCCAATGAAAATAGTTTGTTGGATCTCGATCATAGTGATACACATATTCATAATATTGAGGCCAAAAGATGCAAAGTTAATAATGACAGTGCAACTTATTTGTGGCACTGCCGTTTGGGTCATATCGGTGTAAAGCGCATGAAGAAACTCCATAAAGATGGATTTTCGGAATCACTTGGTTATGAATCATTTGATGCTTGCGAACCGTGCCTTTTGGGCAAGATGACTAAAACTCCGTTCTTCGGTACAATGGAACGAGCTACAGACTTATTGGAAATAATACATAGTGATGTATGCAGACCAATGAGTATGAAGGCTCGTGGCAAGTATCGTTATTTTCTGACCTTCACAAGATGATTTGAGCAGATATGGGTATATCTACTTGATGAAACATAAGTCTGAAATAATTGAAAGGTTCAAAGAATTTCAGAGTGAAGTGGAAAAAATCATCGTAACAAGAAAATAAAGTTTCTGCGATCTGATCGCGGAGATAAATATTTGAGTTCTGAGTTTGGTCTTCAATTAAAACAATGTGGAATAGTTTCACAGATTCACACCACAGAACACCACAATGGAATGGTGTGTCCGAACGTTATGTCGTACTTTACTAGATATGGTGCGATCTATGATGTCTCTTATCGGTTTACCACTATCGTTTTGGGCTTATGCATTTGAGACAACTACATTCACGCTTTAATAGGGCACCATCTAAATCCGTTGAGGCGACACCGTATGAACTATGGTTTAGCAATAAACCTAAGTCGTCGTTTCTTAAAGTTTGGGGCTGCGATGCTTGTGTGAAAAAGTTTCATCTGATAAGCTCAAACCCAAATCGAGAAGTGCGTCTTCATAGAATACCCAAAGGAAACTGTTGGGTACACCTTCTATCACAGATCTGAGGGCAAGATTTTCGTTGCTAAATTCGGATCCTTTCTAGAGAAGGAGTTTCTCTCGAAAGAAGTGAGTGGGAGGATAGTAGAGCTTGATAAGGTAATTTGTACCTTCTCCCGAATTGGAAAGTAGTTCATCACGGAAATCAGTTCGATGATTCCTACACCAATTAGTGAGGAAGCTAATGATGATGATCATGAAACTTGGATCAAGTTACTACAAAACCTCGCAGGTCTTCCAAAGTACATCCGCACTGAGTAGTGCGGTAATCTTGTTCTAGAAGTCATGTTACTAGACCATGATGAACCTACGAACTATGAGGAAGCGATGATGAGCCCAGATTCAGCGAAATGGCTTGAGGCCATAAAATCGAGATATGATCCATGTATAAGAACAAAGTATGGACTTTGATTGACTTGCTCGATGATCGACAAGCCATGTTAAATGAATGTATCTTCAAGAGGAAGACGGACAACGATAGTAGTGTTACTATCTACTAAGCTCGACTTGTTGCAAAAGGTTTTCAACAAGTTCAAGGTGTTGAATACGATGAGATTTTCTCACTCATATCGATGCTTAAGTCATGCGAATCATGTTAGCAATTGCCACATTTTATGAAATCGGCAAATGGATGTCAAAACTCCATTCCTTAATGGATTTATTAAAGAAGAGTTGTATATGATGCAACCGAAGGTTTTGTCAATCCTAAAGGTGCTAACAAAATGTGCAAGCTCCAATGATCCATCTATGGACTGGTGCAAGCATCTCGGAGTTGGAATATACGCTTTGATAAGTTGATCAAAGCATATAGTTTTATATGGACTTACGATGAAGCCTGTATTTACAATAAAGTGAGTGGGAGTACTACAGCCTTTCTGATTAGTATATGTGAGTGACATATTGTCGGTCAGAAATGATGTAGAATTTTTCTGCAAAGCATAAAGGAGTGTTTTAAAGGAGTTCTTTAAAAAGAAAAGACCTCAGTAAAAGCTACTTACATATTGAGCATCAAGATCTATTGAGATAGATCAAGACGCTTGATAAGTTTTTTCAATGAGTACATACCTTGGCAAGATTTTGAAATAGTTCAAAATGGAACAGTCAAAGAAAGAGTTCTTGCTTGTGTTGCAAAGGTATGAAATTGAGTAAGACTCAAATCCCGACCACAATGAGAAAATAGAAAGAGAATGAAAAGTCATTCCCTATGCCTCATCATAGGTTCTATAAAGTATGCTATGCTATGTACCAGACCTATTGTATACCTTGCTCTGAATTTGGCAAGGAGTACAATAGTGATCTAGGAGTAGATCATTTGGACATTGGTCAAGAATATCCTTAGTAAGGACTAAGGAGATGTTTCTCGATTATGGAGGTGATAAAAGAATTTGTTGTAAAAGTTACATCGATTGCAAACTTTTACACCGATCCAGATGACTCTAAGTCTCAATCTGGATACATATTGAAAGTGGGAGCAATTAGCTAGAGTAGCTCCATGCAAAGCATTGTGGACATAGAATATTTGCAAAATACATACGGCTCACGAATGTGATGCACCGTTGACTAAGCTTCTCTCACGAGCAAAACATGATCACCCCTTAGTACTCTTTGGGTGTTAATCACATAGCGATGTGAACTAGATTATTGACTCTAGTAAACCCTTTTGATGTTGGTCACATGATGATGTGAGCTATGGGTGTTAATCATATCTGAGATATGAATATTGGTGTTAAATCACATGGCGATGTGAACTAGATTATTGACTCTAGTGCAAGTGGGAGATGAAGGAAATATGCCCTAGAGGCAATAATAAAGTTATTATTTATTTCCTTATTTCATGATAAATGTTTATTATTCATGCTAGAATTGTATTAACCGGAAACATAATACATGTGTGAATACATAGACAAACATAGTGTCACTAGTATGCCTCTACTTGACTAGCTCGTTTATCAGAGATGGTTATGTTTCCTAGCCATGGACAAAAGAGTTGTCATTTGATTAACGGGATCACATCATTAGGAGAATGATGTGATTGACTTGACCCATTCCGTTAGCCTTGCACTTGATCGTTTAGTATGTTGCTATTGCTTTCTTCATGACTTATACATGTTCCTGTAACTATGAGATTATGCAACTCCGTTTACGGAGGAACACTTTGGTACTACCAAACGTCACAACGTAATGGGTGATTATAAAGGAGTACTACAGGTGTCTCCGAAGGTACATGTTGAGTTGGCGTATTTCGAGATTAGGTTTTGTCACTCCGATTGTCGGAGAGGTATCTCTGGGCCCTCTCGGTAATGCACATCATTATAAGCCTTGCAAGCAATGTAACCAATGAGTTGGTTACGGGATGATGCATTACAAAATGAGTAAAGAGACTTGCCGGTGATGAGATTGAACTAGGTATTGGATACCGACGATCGAATCTCGGGCAAGTAACATATCGATGACAAAGGGAACAACGTATGTTGTTATGCGGTTTGACCGATAAAGATCTTCGTAGAATATGTAGGAGCCAATATGGGCATCCAGGTCCCGCTATTGGTTATTGACCGGAGACATGTCTCGGTCATGTCTACATTATTCTCGAACCGTAGGGTCCTCACGCTTAAGGTTTCGATGACAGTTTTATTATGAGTTTTGATGTACCGAAGGAGTTCGGAGTCCCGGATGAGATCGGGGACATGACGAGGAGTCTCGAAATGGTCGAGACGTAAAGATCGATATATTGGACGACTATATTCGGAGTTCGGAAAGGTTCCGAGTGATTCGGGTATTTTTCGGAGTACCGGAGAGTTACGGGAATTCGCCGGGGAGAAGTATTGGGCCTTATTGGGCCTGCGGAAAGAGAGAGGGCTGCCTAGGGCAGACCGCGCCCCTGCCCTAGTCCGGGTGGGCTAAGGGAGGGCGCACCCCTCCTTCCTTCCTTCTCTCTTCCCTTTCCTAGTCTCCTACTCCTAATACATGGAAGGATCCCTAGTTGGACTAGGAAGGGGAATCCTACTCCCGTGGGAGTAGGACTCCCCTATGGCGCCTCCTCCCTAGGCCGGCCTCCTCCTCCCTCCCTCCTTTATATACACAGGGGGGGGCACCCTAGACACACAAGTTGATCATTGATCGTTCCTTAGCCGTGTCGGTGCCCCCTCCATGATATTACACCTCGGTCATATTGTAGCGGTGCTTAGGCGAAGCCTGCGACAGAGAACATCAAGATCGTCACCACGCTGTCGTCTTGTGGAACTCCCCTCGGCAACTCTCTTGGATTGGAGATCGAGGTGCGTCATCGAGCTGTCGTGTGTCAAGAACTTCGGAGGTGCCGAGTAACGGTGCCTGGATCGGTTGAACCGGGAAGACGTACGACTACTTCCACTACGCTGTGTCAACGCTTCCGCTTCGGTCTACAAAGGTACGTAGACGACACTCTCCCCTCGTTGCTATGCCATCACCATGATCTTGCGTGTGCATAGGAAATTTTTTGAAATTACTACGTTCCCCAACACCCCGCTTGCCGAGGCCGCAGTTGCAAGTCACCAACACAATGAGCAGCAGATCGTCATCTCTCCCTATCCATTGCGAGTACTCCCTGGACATCCACCGATAGTAGACGATCTCAACTCAACACGAGCATGCGAGATAACACCTTCAGAGCCTAATGATCTTCAACACAACCGCCTTGAATCCCCATGTCCACACCTTGGAATCCGGGCCTTGGAGGTGTAGATGTCGATGTTTCCAAGGTGGTGACAATCTAGTGTTGACAATCACCAAACACCCGAGCACGCAACCTTCTATGGCGTAGGCGATGCATCTGCATCAGAGGCGCTTCATGGCGGATCAGTAGGCAGGAGGCGGTGTCCTTGGGTAGCACGAGCAGACCGGACCTTGTGATGCCCACACTAGGCCCGGCGGAGTCGACACAGCCGCACCGAAACCATGAAGGTTCAGCGGTGCATAAATTTTCTTTTATTTATTTTTCCTTTTTATATGTTCCGTGATTTAATTGAGACTTCATTAATTTTCTTTTATTTATTTTCCTTTTTATATGTTCCGTGATTTGAGACTTCATTACCTAGCTACACCTTTTTTTTGAACACAGCACAGACGCAAGCGCTCATATACACGCGCATACACTCACCCCTATGAACGCACACACGCACACCCTATCCCTATGAGCGCCGGCATATCATCTTAAATTTACGAGTCACCGTAGGCACCTCGTCGTCGACAGGAATGTCTCCTCCCACTGAATCGCATCATCGGAAATCACAAATAAATCAGGGAATAAATCGAAGCGGCGGACTTGAACCCCAGTGGTGGGGATACCATAGTTTGTCTAACCATCCAACCGGTTCGCGCTACACCTTTTTGTTAATATCACTGTTCACAGGGTCCATATGTTTTCATACGGTCAGCAGAGTTCCACGAACAAACAGGCTCAAACATGCCGATGATATCAGTCAATCAGAAGTTCAGAACCCAGAAGAGAAGCTATCCTAACGAGTTGATCTTTCCGCTCATCCAGCCGCCTCGCGCGGTTCTCGAGGTCCCTCCTCAGCGCAGCAACCTCTTCCATCTCGCGACTGCATCTGGAGATCAACGCCGCACACCGCATCACCACGGACGCTCTGGTTTCGCTCCCTTGGTGCGCTCCGTCCATCAGCTCAGATACGAGGCTCGCCATCCGCTCGTCGCGGAGACCCTCCGCGTTCAGCTGCATGATCTTCGTCTTGCACGCGTCTGCATCGGCACTGACCATGTGGTCATCGGAAACGGCGGGCGGCTGGTTGAGGTCGATGATCCCCGGCAGGCTTCGCCGGCGAGAACAGCCTTCGTTCGGGGAGTCGAGCCTGGCGCTCTTCCCGCGCATCCGGCGGGCTTCGCGGCCGTACGCTGGAGCGGCCTCCTCGACGTCGCCACCGTACATGCCGAGCCACACGCGCCGCCCCTGCCGGGTGTCTTCCGCCGCCCATCTGCCCGACGGCCGGCGGCGTACGCGTCTGTACTTGGTGCTGTTGGCACCGGCTACGCGGCGCCGCCTGGAGCTCAAAGCAACGGCTGCACATGCCGCCGCCGGAGGAACCGCATAGTCGTCGTCCTCCTCCTCCTCCTCCGCAAAAACTTGAAACTCTGCCTCGAATTCGTCGTCGGTCGTGGCAGCGGCCCTCCTCCTCCTCCTGCCGGAGGCCGCCCTCTCCGCCGGGAAGTACGCGTCCGGCCATAGCTGGGCTGCCGTCAGCCGCCGGCGCACCCGGTCGGGGGTGAGGTTCGCGAGGATGGCACCCCCACACATTTCTTGGCTGATCCTGCCGCCGCTGGTTGCACTTTCTCACCGGAGTCTTGCTAGCTCTTGCATGCGCGCCGGACTTTGTAGATAGCGAGGTGAGGTGGTTGGGCCTTGGGCTGGTTAAACTGTGGCTGTTCGCCTGTTCCCGTTTGCGCTGGTTGCATATCTTGTGGGCGCCGATGGTTTGTGCGTCCAGTGCCGTGAACTCTCGTTTTTCTTTTTCCGATTTTTTTTTGATCCATTCATCTTTAATCATCACAGTACAACTACCATCAGAAATAATAAAAATTACATTCAGATTCGTAGACCACCTAGTAACGACTACAAGCACTAAAGCGAGCCGAAAGCGCGCCGTCTTCATCGCCTCTCCCTCTCCGGAGCCGTGCAAAACTTGTTGTAGTAAACAGTCGGGAGTCGTTGTGTTAAGACTACATAAAACCAACGCACCAGAATAGCAACCACCGCCGATAAAGAGTAGCATAGATCGTTCAACCTGAAGCCACACGAATATAGAAGAACGATGACCAGATCCGAGTAAATCCACAAAAAACAAAATCACCGAAGACATGCATCCACATGCCCACCGACGATGCAAGACACATCACCGAGACGGGTGCTAAATGGGAAGAACTTTATTCCATCTTCAGGAACCGCCGCCTTTTCTGAGCAGGACACAAATCCTAACAAAACTCAATTTTTTTTTCTAAAAACGGAGCCCTCGTGCTTACAACGGCGGGGATAAACCGCATCCCTATGACCCTAAGGTCACCGGAGACGAGGCGAATCGTCGGCGGTGCCGGCAGTTCCCGCAGGCAGGATGCAAGGAACCCTGAACTACTTTTGGAGACGAGACGCGTGAGGCTCCTGGAAAGAATGACGTGAACTCGGAGATACTTCACGAGGCGTTCGTCTTGCCGATGAATGGTACTAACTGAATTTTCCTGATTACGTTTGATATTTTATTTTACAATCTTGTTGCTGTATATATGTTTGATTTTTATGAAAATTGAAGCCCCTTATATTGGGGGAATCTATTTTTAGTCCCTATTTACGCAAAGTATATGTTTAATCCCTAATAATTGTTTGACATTTAGCCCCTCGTATTACAAATCAGGCAAGTTTGTCCAAATGAATGGTTTTGTACTGATGTGGACGGGTATTGACCTTTGACCTCACCATGTCACACACATCTTCCTTGGTTTCGGTCTTCATCTTCTTCGTCTCTGGCCAGGTGTAGCTCGAACGATTCACCATCGTCATTGCATCCTAACTCTTCCATGCAGCTTCTTCGCCAACCTTAGGGGTGTGTTTGGTTGCCCGCATTAGGCCCAGCCTGACCCCGCAAGTTCGTCATGCTTCCTCTCACATCGAACTGTCACATGCCTCGTGGCTCCCTCCCACCCAGCGCCACTCTCTGTGGCAGCAGGTCAAGCTCGCCGCCAACCATGCCTCCTGCGCCCAGAAGCCTCTCCTATCAACCATGCGTATCTCAAGTTCTCAACGCGCCTCTACGCCCACACATTTCTCCCTAGCTTTCTCCATAGCAAAGCTGCGTAGCCCCGTCGTGCTTGTGTGCTCATCGACGTTCAAACACCGGTGGCATCCTGTCGAGTGGGACTGACCCTTTAGGCCTCGTTTGGCGCAGGGGTTTGGAGGAGGTTTGCAGAGGATTATCCTCGCGGGGGCCGCAAACCCCTCGAAGCCCCGACGGCCCATTTGATACGCGGGGTTTGTATGGGCCGATCCCCTCTAATCCCCTTCGATCCTTTGGTATCCACGCGACTCGGAAGCCTCGTCGCCTGGCTCAGGGAAAGAACCCCGCCGCCCCCTTTGCTCGTCGTCCCCACGTACCGCCGCCGGCGCCGCCGCGCACGAGCCGCACCCTCCTCCGCAGTACGACGGGTCTCCGCATGGCTGCCTCTTCGGAGTCGTTGGTGCCGCCCAGGACGAGTGCTGAGGCTGGTGGTGGCCGGGCCGCCGGGGTACACCAGCATCTGCGGCGGCTCACACGGCCTCCGCTGTTGTGGCTGAATAAATCATGGCACGGCCTCTGCTCGCACGTATCCATTCCAGCTAGTTGTATGTCTCCGTCCGGCCTGGCCTGTCTGTACTAATTCCGAGCGCGAGATGATGGCCGGCCTGAGTGCAGGTTGCAGCAGCTAATAGACGTTGTCTGTCTCTGTTTAAGAAAATCTTCGCCTGAACAGACAAAGGAGAGATGCGATTCCATCCTGGCTAGCTGCTTTTGTTTGATTTGGTTGTTCCATCGATGAATCACATGCACGTCCGTCCGATTCACCCGGCTGACCCCGTATACTCTACATCCAATATTCTTCTTCTAATTATTATTACATCTGAAACAAAAGCATACTCCTAGATAGATAAATGGATGGATTGATTTGTGGGTCATCTTTGATTTTCAAAGTTGAGTGAGATTTATGGTCTAGTGTTGATACAACCAGATTTGGGATGAAAATTTGCAATTCAAGCAAAATTATGTTAGTTGATGTGAAGAACTGATGTCACATTTTTATTAGGTGACATTTGCAATTTTATAGCAAGTTTGTCTAGCTATGATGCTATTTAACCTGTCAAGATTGGATTTTTAACTATTTTGCATCATTTCAACTCAATGGCAATCCCTCCCTATCAAACAGTGTTTTATATGAAGGGGATTCTGCGTGGAGGAGGATTTGAGGTTTCAAGGGGATCTGAGGGGATTGGGTGGAAGAGGGGGATTCACCAAATCCCCTGAAATTCTCTCCTCTCCAAACCTCCTAAATCCACTTCTACCAAACAAAGCCTTAGTGGATTATTAGATTAGTGCTTTATGAGTCACTCAGTAGTGGGGCAAGATCTTAAAACATTTTACCATTTTTAAAATAATTTTAATCCTACTGGTGGATCCCACAGTCTAGTTTGACCAAGTAAAAGATGATGGGCTGACTTTGACTGCCGTGTGGCAAGCAGGATTCTAAAACCGTCAACTCCATACCGCTTCGGTCTAGTTTTGAACGAATTGTGCCTGGTTTAGAAGAGCAATGCTATACATACGTAGACTTACGTTGAATTTTACGGCAAATTCTGATTGGGAGTACAGGAGATGAGGGGCCCACCCACCAAGAAATCAGCGGGGGGAGAGAATGTACTCCCTCCGTTTCTTTTAGTCTGCATATAAAATTTGGTCAATGTCAAGCTTTGTAGAGTTTGACCAACTTTATATTAAAAAATATCATCATTCATAATATGAAATAAATATTATCAGATGCATCATGAAATGCATTTTCGTACTATATAGTTTTAATATTATAGATGTTTATATTTTTTCATATAAATTTGGTCAAACATCGTGTAGTTTGACTTTGACCAAATTTTATATGCGGAGTAAAAAAAACGGAGGGAGTAGTGAAGGAAAGTTACGTAAGGCTTCGTAATTTGTTTCACAGGTGTAGTAGAAACACAAAAAAGAGATGAGGAATCAAGCATGTACGCCGCGTAAACTTGAGGGGCTATTTTTCTTACTAAAATAGAACTCAGCATATAGGAAGTTTCTAGTCCCGAGCTCACATGCCCTCAGATGAACAATAAAATAAAAATGCAATAAAGAAAAAAACTGATTTTTTATAAACCGTGCAAAAAATAATGTAATATATTCAAATATCCGTGGAGGTTTAAAAAAAAAACAATGCTACAATATTTTTTTGAAGCATTTGGGGCTTTGGTTTTGTTTTTTAGACCTCCACGGATATCATTTCAACATGAGTATTTGCATACAGATAAACATTCATTAATGTTTGTTGCCAAAAGAAATTCTTTTTTTTTTGGATTTTACTGTTCACCCCGGCACATGTGAGCTAGCATCGTAAGAGCACTTTCGGAACTCAGCTTTTTCGATAAAGGGTGGAGTTTATTAACTCGAAATGAAGCATCAAGGGGATAGAAACACAATGAGCACATACCCGTCATCTGCATAGTTAGGATGCGCACAGTCAGCGCCGACCCCAACGCAAACACACAATAATCTCATCGGCAACTAGCAAAGTTAAACAAGAGCGAAGCTATGCCTTGGTGAAGTAAAAAGAAAAAAAACTCCGAAGCAATCAAAATAACGATCAACAATCTACGGCGGCAACCATATCCGCGCCAACCATCTTTACGAATTCACCTACTTCTTTTGAGTAACTGTACTGCCAGAGACAAGACAATGGAAAGAATGAAACCATGGGCTCGTTTTCAGCCCATAGCCTGCTTGTGAGCACCCCGGGTTTGCTACTCCTGTAGCACTAATATCTCCCTCCGTTCGAAAATAGATGACCCAACTTTGTACTAAAGTTAGTACAAAATTGAGTCATCTATTTTGGAACGAAGGGAGTAATGCGTAACACTAGTTTAATTATACACTCACAACTGTCCTCGTTTGCAGAAAGGGTCAGAATCCCCTTTTCTGTTTTAGGTTATAGCACTGCTATTTATGGCATCCCCAAATCAAGTCATGTATACCTCATTTGATCTTGTCACTTGCCTGCACTGTGCAGTGTGTTGTGATGTCTCTCAAGCCTCTTTTAGGACATTACACGCACATACTCCCTCCGTTCCTAAATATAAGTCTTTGGAGAGATTTCACTATGAACCACATACGGATGTATGTAGATGCATTTTAGAGTGTAGATTCACTTATTTTGCTCCGTATGTAGTCCATAATGAAATCTCTACAAAGACTTATATTTAGGAACGGAGGGAGTACATTACATCTCTGAAGACCGTTCTCTGCATCAAGCTCATTCCTCATGCATCCTTGTGCTTTTCATGTAGGTGATCATCATACCCGTGCCGCGCCTCTTCTTTATTTTCAGCCATGCGTAGGAAGTAGTTTGATTTCCAGGAGTAACAGAATCTAGCCCTTATATTCTGAATGTGTCTGTAGTTTAGAACCAAATCCAAGTATTCTTGTACCAAGGGAAATACAATGTGCATCTTCATCGGTAATCCTGGGAGAGAAACAAATTCAGAGCTGTTGGAATGGCCAAATAGTTATATAGCAGTTCAGGCCTTCAGGGAACAGACGAAGTGATAGTGATGCTGATCCTTTGCTTGCTTGTAATGATCCTGCAATTTCTGTACCACAAAAGCTTGTAAGGGCCTCTAGACCAAAATAATAAATAAAATCATCATCAATAGGCCTGTAGATTCTTCTATATATGTTTCTTAGGATGTGCATGGATATATGTTTCTGTGTCAGAATCCAACCAGTCCTTGTCTGAAAATTGCAAGAACACAGAGGCTCCTTGGATGATAATAATCCTGATCCGGCATACCTTGAATTAATTTTTTTTGAGGGGTTATACCTTGAATTAAATGTGATATGCAGAGTAATGAAAAGTACTACTGGACGAAGGAAAGAAGGGAACCATGGGCTTCTGAGCACCCCAGTTTTGATTCGAAGTGTTCCCGTTTGCAGAAAGATTCAGAAACCATTTCTCCCGCATTAGGTCATCACACAATTTCCTCCTAGTTGTAGATCACATCATTAGTACTAATAGCATCCCAACTCAAGTCATGCAGTCCTCTTTTGCTCTTGACAGTTGCCTGCTCTGTCCAATGTGGGTTTTAGGCCATGACATGCATACGATGTCTGATGAGTACTGTTCTCTGGTCCGAGTGCATTTCATCAGAAGCAGAAGGTGATCCATGCATCTTTCTTTCACATGTAAGTGATCATTCATCGGTACCTCGTATCTTCTTTTTTCATTATGTGTAGGAAAATTTTCGTTTTCTGGGACTTGTTGGGTAACAAAATTTTGCACAAAATGCATGCCTTCTCAGTGTGCCCGTAATTCATGACCAAATCCAGATATTTTAGTACCGTGAAATTTGATTGAATAAATCTTCAAGGACAATCCTTGGCAAGAGAGAAATTTATAGCTATCCGCGCGGTTGGAGAATTACAGTAGTACAGTGCTATTTCAAGGAAAATAAGAGGTGATAGAGGAGAAATTTAGAAAATTTGCCTTTTGTAGTGATCCTGCAATTTATGTGACAGAAAAGCTTTGTGAGGACCTGTCCTGCACAAAGCCCTTGTCTTCTGAACGTACATGTATTTCATAACCAAATCCAGATCTTTTAGTACCATGCAATTTATTTATTTTTAAAAATCTTCAACGACAATCCTTGACCAGAGAGAAATTTAGAGCTATTCGCATGGCTAGAGTGTTATAGTAGTACTTCAAGGAAAAGAAGAGGTGATAAAGGATAAATTTAGGAAATTTGCTTTCTTGTAGTGATCCTGCAATTTCTGTGCCAGAAAAGCTTGTGAGGACCTCTAGAACAAAATGAACATAATAATCACCAAGAGGTCAAGAGACTCTGCTATGGATGTTCTCTAGGATGTGTATGGATATTCTTCAGTCAAGTGTCTAGATAGTGGAAGACAGGTCCATGTACCCGTCCTCATCTGAATATTCAAGCCCAGACAATTCTTCTTTAATAAGAACTATATGAAGAATCATGAACCCTGAAACATGGGCATCATACTGCAAATCATTCGCTCACCGGAATCGGCACGGGTAGTAGTTTTCTGAAGGGAAGGATTAGGTACCATGTATGGGGTCTGAACTGTATTGGCATGGAACTCAACTTGCAGGTAACAAAATGCCAAAGTATGTAGACCGTGGCAACTTGCATGGTATTTTACTCTCCATATATTTGCCTTAGCCTGTCTATCCACCTATGAGTCTATCTTTGCTTGAGAATCCTGCAACTTAAATGAAGTTAGATTGTAGTGGGTGTGAGTCGCTGTCATGCCCGTGTCGCGACAAGAATTTTAATAGCAAGATGTGCAAATTGCAGTCTAAAATAGGGAGCAGGAGTGCAATTCAGCAGTTCATGAAAACCATCGGCGGCCCTTAGGTTCCCACCGGATTGCGAGGCGGTTTCCGTATCAGTTGGGAAACTACCCCGGGAAAGTCATGGCTGAAGGATACAAAATTATTTGCAAGATGTGGCAGGACCTGCGTTTTCCGAACTTACATGTGTGATAACTGGCGTATCAGGCATAGTCCCTTGAAACTATTTAATTTTTCTGCAACATTTAGACATATAGCGTGAAAGTCCGTGCATTGCTACGGGCTAAAATTAAGTAAATATTTACCTGTAAAAGTTACCATTCTGTCATTTGCTAGATCGAATCAACTATATGGGATGCGACGTGTGTTTAGATCTTATACGGGATGCGACGTGTGTTCAGATCACCGCCAAGATTGACATCATTAAGTAGATAAGGATGAAAGGATCAACTACACAATGTAGCGAACACATCCAGAATGGCACAGCTTAACTGAATTCAGCAAATTGCCATCTTACTGCATAATGCAGCTCAAAATGAGAGGATGAGTAGGTGACACATACACACAAGATAAGAACTGAAGAATATGTCCGCTGATGATGAACCTTTTCGTTTCCAAGGTGAAAGGGTGGTTGTTAGTTCTGTGGTGAGGTAAAGCTTCTCTAGTTTTATGTTTGTCTGAGCATTGGGTGTGCAAAATTGCATGTTATCAGAGGGCGACGTGGCTCCCCTGCGATGTAAACTGAACCAGTTCTGAACCTGAGACGGTATGTTTTCATCGGATTCGAACCGATATGCTTGAGCACTGCTTCCTAAGAGCAGGGTATCCATGAAATATGAAAATCGAGGCGAGCTTTTATACATTCGAAAAGAAATATAAACTTCCCAATCGAGTCCGAAGACGAACGGACCAGCACCAATGGTTGACATCTTTACAGCAGGTAAAGATCAACTTCCCAATGTAGCAAATACATTGAGATTTTTAGAGCTTAACTGAGTTCAGCAATTTACGACCTTTATTACATAATCCAAATCAACATGAAAGTTGGTGACTCATACACACAAGATAACCGGTTCACAAGCTTATCCGTATGACTATTTGTCGTAGGACTATTGCACACAAGATAATGACAGTTGCCACGCATCCGATCGTATCTGTCGTCGTAGCTTCGCCGATGATCCGACGGGGCTACATATACAGGGAGAAATGCGACGTGAACGCCACAGCACCATCATCTAGTCTAGCAAGACAAGAGGCAGTAAACCAACCAGCCATGACGGGACGCGCTGCAGCCATCCTCGTGTTGATGCTCTCGCTCCCGGCGGCGGCCCTCCTCGTCGCCGCCGACGGCGTTGACGTGGACACCATCCGCCTCCCTAGCGATGACGGTGATGGTGATGCATCAAGATCCAACAAAATTTTAAATTTCTGCTAGTAGTTCATTTAGCGTACGTACTGAGCACGTACGTCGTTGGTTCAGGTCTTGCAACGAACAAGGGAGGTGAGGAGCAGACGCCTCCTGACAAAGTAGTGGCGCCGACGGAGAGCGCTGGCGGCGCCCTTGAAGCAGAGAAGCCGTGGGCGTGCTGCAACAGCACCGTGTGCAAGGAGTCGCTCCCGCCGGTGTGCCGCTGCCTGGACAAGGTGAAGGAGTGCGCCGCCGCGTGCAAGCTGTGCGAGCCGTCCGGGATCGACCGCGTCTGCAACGACTGGTACCGTGGCGACCCAGGGCCCATGTGCGCCTAGGAGGAGTGGCCGTGGACGTGCATGCTGCGACCGGACCGTCTGCACCAAGTCGTTCCCGCCGACGTGCCGCTGCCTTTTTTTTTTTTTTTTTTTTTGCATCGAATTTAGGACTTTATTCAGAATAAAAGGAGTCGGTTACAATCTGCCCGTAGGCTAGTTCGAAGAAATTCTGGGCTAACATCTAGCCAACTGTCCGTCCCATCAAGCGTACAGGCACGCTGAGCACAGAGATGGGCCGGCACATTCAAGTCCCTACCGACATGTCGAACCGAAAAAGAGATAAAATGCGGACGTGCCGCTGCCTGGACGAGGTTGAGGTGTCAACGACTTGGTGCAATACGCGATGGATTACAGGGTTAATAAAATGGGTTTGTCTAGAACTCAGTCGATTAAGACTTCGTGAAGTCGTATAAAAATCGGTCGCATCTGATGGGAGCTCCTAATCGGCGCCTTAAGCGCCGGCTAGGAGAACCGGCGCCCACGCGCCTGGCTAGTTGGGCCGGCCCACGAAACGCGCCGTACGCAGAAAACCCAAACGAAGCCTCGAGCGAACGAGGTAATTGAAAAAAAAAACGATGGCAACGGGACTCGAACTCCAAACCTAGCGGTGCATGCTAACGAAGCTGGCCAGCTGGGATACAAATTGTCTACGTCCTAAAAACGGTGTTTGTTTTGAAGTACCAGCCCAAATGGTAGATCCGGGGTATTTCAACATTTTCCATTAGTTCTTGGAAAAAATGAAAATCTTAAATATGCGAACAAATGTTTCGAAAATCATACGCAAATTTCGAATATTCCTTTTCTTTTAAACGTGAACTATGTTTTTCAAAAACTGAACAAATTTTGAATTTTGAATACTTTTTTTGTACTGTGAACAATTTTTAGAAAGCGAATTTAGAATACACATTGAACATTTTCTTAGTATAGGGTGAACATTATTCAAGGAAATACTGAACATTTCTTTAAAATACGCTGAACTTTTTTTGACTGCATGCTGAACAAACTTTCTCTACACGATGAACATTTTTTTATACACACTGAACAATTTTTCAATGTATGGTGAACAATATTCAAATACACATAGAACTTTTTTTAAATACGATGAACTCCTTTTGAATGCATGCTGAACAAAATTTCTATACATGATGAACATTTTTTTATACATACTGAACATTTTTTCAATGTATGATGAACATTTTTCTTCAATACGGTGAACAAAAATTTGGAATTCAAAACTATTTTTGAAACGTGAACAAAATTAGAAAACATGAACAAAATTTGGAGAAAACGAGCTGGCGTATTTTGAAGAAAACTTCATCGGAAAGAAAGTTCATACAATTGAAAAAAAGTTCGTCGATTTTGAAAAAGACAGAAAAAGGAAAAAGAAAAAGAAAAGGCAAAAAGAAAGAACAACAGAAAAAAAGAAAAAAAACACGTGAGAAGTAAAGAGAAAAGAGGAATTAGATAGTCACAGAAGGTCGCTTGTCTTTGTTGGTTAGCGCGTTCAATAGAGAACCACGCGGCGCGGGTTCAATTCCCTGTCACGCCCTTTTTGCAAGTTCAGAAAACGAAAAAAAAATAAAAAGGGGCCGGCCCATCGCGGAGAGAGGGTGTGCGCCCGTTTGTCGAAATAGAAGAAACGGGCGCCGTTTAGGATTTGCCGCATCTGACTCCGTTCGTTGTTCTGCGGTCGCTATGTTCCACATGGGCTTTTTGTTTTGCTGGATACCACGTGGGCTTTGTGTTGTCCTCACCCATCGTTGTGTTTTTTTCTTTTTTATTTAGCCACCTAATACATGTATTGCTACACAGTGTAACGGAGCTCCGATTTTGTCGCTAGCTTAGCTCATGTTCCCTTCCTTGTCTTCGTATCATCTTGCTACACTTTTTCTTTTATTATTTAAAAATCGTTTTATATTTAAAAAATGAAAGATTTTTTTAATGTAACAAAGAAATAAAAAACAAAAATAAAGAAGAAGACAATTAATTTAGTTGGATGCAACCAAAGGATATACAACTATGTGCGGTCAATTAGCGTGCAAATGGATATCAATATTATTTTGGAAGGGAAAAGATAAGTTGCCCAGCTGTTGTTGCATTAGGCGTCATGCTGTCGGATTGCAACAATTATAGTTGCATGTCTACCGGTGCGCATGCAACTGGCTGACAACCCCCATACTAACCAGTTGCAGCCGCATTGTACATCATGCAGTTGTAGTCGACTTTCAACACTCGCAATTGCGACTCTATTGATAGACATGCAACTGACCGACAACCCCTATCAACCCACTCGAAGTCGATCGGGTTGCAACACTTGCAGTTGCATGTCTACTAGTATACATGCAACTAGCCGACGAAGCCCCATACAAGCACAGTTGCAGCCATGTTGGGGGCTATATATGCAGTTACAGTCAAGTTGCAACACTTGCAGTTGCATGTGTAGCGAAGGACATGCAACTTGCCGACAACCCCATAAAAGCACAATTGCATCCACGTTGGGGCCCATGCAGTTGCAGTCGGGTTGCAACACTTGTAGTTGCATGTCTAATAGTGGACATGCAACTAGCCGACAACCCCCTACAAGCCCAATTATAGCCGCGTTGGGGGCCATGCAATTGCAGCCGGGTTGTCACACTTGCAGTTGTCTGTCTAGTGGTGGACATCGAACTAGCCTACAACCCCCTACAAGCCCAGTTGCATTCTCGTTGGGGGTCATGCAGTTGCAGTCGGGTTGTAACACTTGCAGTTGCATGTCTACTGGTCAACATCAAACTAGCCGACAACCCTCTACAAGCCCAGTTGCCATCGCGTTGGAGAACATCCAGTTGAAAAAAAAGGCAACAACGTACTAGGCCATCAATAGAACACACATGTCAACTAAACACAAAACTTGATGTCCAAAATCCATAACTACCAAAACGAATGAGATCTAACTAATTCTCTATTGATCGAGAAAATGACAAATAAAAAATAGCCCAAGAAAAAAAATAAGAAAACTATCCGAAAGAAGAAAACAAAAAAAAATGAAATTTTAATAGAAGAAAAAATAAAAACAGAAAGAAAAATAAAAAAGAAAGAAAAATAAAAAAGAAAGAAAATGAAGTAAAAATAAGGGAACAAACACCTGATGACTTGAAATCCCCCATAAAAAATAGGATAGAGGTGACAAAATGGCTGCACTACAAAAATAACCGGCATGCAACATAAGAGCCCTACAACCCTATCCCACCCGTGTTAAAAAACAGAGAAGACCCCTTGTGATGTGCACCGCTCGTGCGATGCAATTAAATGTCACGTGAACAAATCCATGAATCGCAACGTGTATTTGTCAGACGATGAAAGACCTGCATGGGACATAATTATTTTCAGAAAACTAAAATAGTATAGAACAGAAAAATTAAAAAATATAATAAAGAAACAAGGAAAAACTATTACGAGAAAAGATGAAGAAAAAATATTAAAAAAGGGACAAAAAATATGAATTGGAGAAAATGCAACACAAAAATGCCAAATAACTAGGCAAAAAAAACTAACAAAAAAAATGGAGACAAGTATAAATAATAAAATAAATAAATTGGATTGCTTGGTTTCGAAACATAGAGAGATGTAACCATGTGAAGGAGACACACTGGATTGGGGATGTAGCCAGATGCTAAGCTCACCACGCATACCTGCACCCTTCACCAAGAAAAAAGAAAGAAAGAAGAAACACTGAACAGGCCGGCTGTATCCCTACAGGGCCTATTTGACAAGAAATAAATATAACACAACAACATCTTGAAGCACTAGCCACAGGGGAAGGGTCGACTGAGACTTTGTAAAAAATCAGTCGACTGATTTTTAGCACGACCGTAATAAAATTGTGTGCGTGCTTGTTTTTCTTCCCCGTGAATAAAACTGTGCCTTGAATTACACATACTGACATACACGAAGGATTGCTTTGCAAATAAACTATACCTTCATCTTCTAAGAGCATCCCCAACACCGGCCCTCAAACCGTCCGTATAAGTTCGGATCACACGGTCTAGACGTGTTGTGTCATCTGACGCAAGCATGTATCAGTCCTCCAGTGACAAACTAGGGGGGCTTTACGGGCGTCCGGAACCCTGGCACGCTTGCTCCTGACCGTCGCTTCGCCTGGCCTTGCCGCGGCTATTTTAGCCATGCGCTGACAACGTACAGAGCCCACTCCCCTCCCCGAGCACCGTCCTCCTTACCTTCGTACTCCCCGCCACCTCCCCGAGCCCTTCCTCCTCCCCGAGCCCAGCGGCGATGCCGAAGTCCTGATTCTTCGCGCCGGCAAGCAGCGCCGGTGGAAGTTCCTCTTTAAGCGGATCGTCGTGCGGCTGCCCTCGCTCTCCGGGACCATCTGCATCCACGGCGGTGGGCTCCTCCGACAAGGAGGAGAGATTCATCTCCTCCGCCGAGGAGGAGGACTAGTGGCAGCGTGGCCCCGTCTCCTCTTGGAGGCAGACAGTCCGTCAGATGGGCCCGGCGCCACCATCGTCGGTGAACGTCAAGGAGGAGCCACCATCCTCACCACACGTCAAGGAGTAGCCACCACCATCGCCAGTACGGTGCCTTACATCGTCGACGTTAACACGGCACTGCACTTCTCCCAATAGTCTTTGCCTCGGCTCCTCTGGCATGGACGGCGCGCGCGGAGCAGATGGGTGCCCGCACGCTGTTCGTTGCAATGCCTAGAGCCGGGGAGCCGGCGTACGACAACACAGACAAGAAGATGCTTGACATCATCCACAGCGGAGCGCAAGAGAGGAGGAGGGGGCTTTGAGGACGGGCGGGTGAAGACTCGGATCCCACCCACTCTGATAACTACTAGCAGCAGCCGTCCTACACCCAGATGGCCTGCTGCAGCAGTCTTACACCCAGACCGACGATGGCACATAACAACAGCAGCATTCGGCCGCCGAAGATCATTTACCGGAGGGGGGAGGGAGAAGGAGGAGGAGTAGGAGAATGGCGAGGACGATTATCCGGATGACATAGCCAACGTTCCGAAGAAGAACAGTAGAAGAAAAAGCTTTAACATGCGGGAGGACGAACTGTAGTGCGATGCATGGTTGGCCACTAGCATTAATCCGGTCCATGACACAAAACAAAATGGCACAACCTTTTGAAAAAACATTCACATATGATTTCATGAACACCAACATTTTGTGCCCTACTTCGACGTGGGCGTGCAGCAGCAGCACCGTGTGCAAGGAGTCGCTCCCGCCGGTATGCCTCTGCCTGGACAAGGTGAAGGAGTGCGCCGTCGCATGCAAGCTGTGCGAGCCGTCCGGGATCAACCACGTCTGCCAACGACTGGTACCGTGGCGACCCAGGGCCCATGTGCGCCTAGGAAGAGTGGCCGTGCACGTGCTGCGACCGGACCGTCTGCACCAGGACGTTCCCGCCGACGTGCCGCTGCCTGGACGAGGTTGAGGTGTCAACGACTTGGTGCAATACACGATGGATTACAGGGTTAAAATTAGAGAAAAGTCCAAAATAAACATTGAAATTGTAGACGAAAGCTAAATCAAACCCTGAACTTTGAATCCCGGAAATTGACACTCTGAACTTGTAATCCCGGTCTATTTTGGACCCTATACCTGTTTGGCACACTGCGAATAATACAATCCCGGTCGGGATTACCAGTTACTCTCACAGAATAGAATTTGGGCCGGCCCACTATAACACAACAAGAATTCGTGAGTTTAAAAAATGTCTGCACATTTTAAAATTGTTCAGAAGTTATACTGTTCCTATTTTCTATTTTTTGGACAAATTCAACTCGTTTTGTGTTTTTTAAAAACTGTTTGTAATTTTAAAACTCTATTAGCATTCTAAAAAAACTATTAGTGCTTTAAAAAAATCGCATTTCTCAAAAAATGTTCAGATTCCAACAGTTTTTCACATGCTTTGAAAACAAATTCGTATTTTCAAAATTGTGTCACATTTTTAACGTAATGTTTTTGGAATTTCGTAAATTATTTCATAAGTAATGTATTTAAAAAATGTTTTGGATTGTTGGCAGTGGACTTGACTGGGTCAACCCACCAGACATGATGTGAGTTTTTTTCCTTAGCATGCGACGTAAAAATTCTTTCTTTCTTTTTCTTAACGGGCGACGTAATAATTCCAAAACAAAAAAAAACATGTCGTGGAGTCGAACTTGGGACCTGGTAGCCAATACAGCAGACGACTATGACTGACATAGCCAGAGGCCCGAAATATTTAATCAGAAACCAAAGCGTCGAACTTTGAAAACATTTTTTAGGGCCGAACGAGTATTGAAAACATATTTATTTATGAAACCTTTGAACATTTTATAAAGTGCGAGCACTTTTTGAAAATTTCGAATACTTTCAAAAAACCAACAACTTGGAAAAAGCGAACACCTTTATAAACATTTTTTGAAACCTGAACAAAATTTAAAGTGCAAACACTTTTTGAAACATAATTTTTTTCTGCAACCTGAACAAAATTTTAAAGTACGGACACTTTTTGATACATAAGCATTTTCTGAAACCTGAAATTTTTTTGTGACATCTTAAAATTATCACAAGTTTAAAAAAATGTATGGGCCAATCCAAATGTTTATACCATGTATAGTACTATTCATGTGATTCAATTTTTTTTCTACATTCAAAAAGATGTAACATTTCAAGAATGTTCATGAGTTTCAAAAAATGTGTTTGTGACATTTAAAAAAAATGTTTGTACAAAGTAAAAATATGTTTGCGTGAGGTAAAAAAAGGTGTCATAACCTTAACAGAATATATGTGGGATGTCCTTGAAAAAAGTGTATGCAAATTTAAAAATGTTGAACCATTTTAAAAGAGTGTTTGTGTAGTTTTAAAAAAATTATTATCATGAAGAAAATGTAAACCATGTATTTAGAAAGATATTACATTGTATGCAAAAAGTTTTGAAAACTTTTATTTTAAAAATGTACATAATGTATTTGAAAATATCAGAAGTTTATCCAAAAATATTTCAATTGTTCGTTTAAAATGTACATTGGGTACTGAGAAAAATTAGACATGTGTAAAAATGAAAAAAGAAAACAAAAAAGAAAAGGAAAGAAACTAAGAAAAACCATATTAGTGCGCGCACACGAGTAACTGTGCTATTGGGCCGGCCCAATTCAGCAATTCCCGGCTACATCTTGTTAAGGTTTAAAATAGACCGGGATTAGAGAGTTTGGTGTGCTCATTACATGGATTGAGAGTTCGGGGTTTGTTTTAGCTTTCACCTACAAAGTGAAGGTTTATTTTAGACTTTTTCCTTAAAATTGCGTGTGTGCTTGTTTTTCTTCCCCGTGAATAAAAACTGTCCCTTGAATTACACATACACGAAGGATTGCTTTGCAAATAACTATATCTTATCTTCTAAGAGCATCTCTAACGCCGACCCTCAAACCGTCCATATACATTCGGATCGCGAGGTCCGGACGTGTTGTGTCATTCAACGCAGGTCTGTATCGGTCATCCGGAGACAAACCAAGGAAGCTTTATGGGCGTCTGAACCCCTGCCACGCTCGCTCCTGACCACCGCTTTGCCTGGCCTGGCCGCGGCTATTTAAGCCATGCACCGACGCACAGAGCCCACTCCCCTCCCGAGCACCGTCCTCCTTACCCTCCTACTTCCCGCCACCTCGCCGAGCCCTTCCTCCCCCTCCCAAGCCCAGCGGCGATGTCGAAGTCCTGGTTCTTCGTGTCGGCAGGTGGCGCTGGTGGAAGTTACTCTTCAGACAGATCGTCGCGCCGTTGCCCTCGCTCTCCAGGACCATCTGCATCCACAGCGGTGGGCTCCTCCGGCAAGGAGGAGAGAGTCATCTCCTCCGGTGACGAGGAGGACCAGCAATAGCAGCGGCCCTGTCTCCTCTCCGAGGCAGCTTTGACAGACCATCAGATGGGCCCGGTGCCATCATCGCTGGCGTGCGTCAAGGAGGAGCCACCGTCCTCGCCGCGCATCCCCGTGAAGCGGGAGCCGGCATCAGCCGATGCCCCGCCGAGCAACCGCGACCTCCACATCGGTGGCCACGTGACGAAGGAGCCGACGTCTCGTCAACGTCTACACCGCGTGAAGGATGAGCCGGCGTCGCCCCCACCGCACAACAGCTATGCGTTGACGAGCCCTTGTCCCCACCATGATGCCACCGCCGCCCGATAAAGGAGGAGTTGCGGCCCGCGATCGCAAAGGCGGGTGGCCGCATCCTCCACTACGCCAGAGGAGGCAGTGACGGCGGTGCCTCCAGTTCTCGGGCCCTGGTATTCGAGGCGGAGCGGGCGGCGAGGCAGCAGGTGAGGTACGACCGACGCAATGCAGGTCACCGCTCGACTTTCGCCAAGACGGACGTGGCACTGGAATGGGTCCATAAGGACCCTGACCTAGCCGCCACGTGGGCGCTCGACCTCTCCATTAACACTGCGGACGGCCGCCAGGCGCTGCCACCACCTTGACGGTGAGCTCGCCAAGATCGGTGTGACACCCCCGATTCAATCGTACACTAATCATGCACGCAAACGTGTACGATCAAGATCAGGGACTCACGGGAAGATATCACAACACAACTCTAAAAACATAAATAAGTCATACATGCAACATATTACAAGCCAGGGGCCTCGAGGGCTCGAATACAAGTGCTCGATCATAGACGAGTCAGCGGAAGCAACAATATCTAAGTACAGACATAAGTTAAATAAGTCTGCCTTAAGAAGGCTAGCACAAACTGGGATACAGATCGAAAGAGGCGCAGACCTCCTGCCTGGGATCCTCCTAAACTACTCTGGTCGTCGATCGCACACGCACGTAGTAGTAGGCACCTCCGGTAGTAGTAGCTGCCGACGGTGGCGTCGCTCTGGGCTCCAAAGATCTGGTTGCGACAACCGTAAAGAAAGGAAAGGGGAAAAGGGGGGAGAAAGCAACCGTGAGTACTCATCCAAAGTACTCGCAAGCAAGGATCTATACTACATATGCATGGGTATATGTGTAAATGGCCATATCGGTGGACTGAACTGCAGAATGCCAGAATAAGAGGGGGATAGCTAATCCTGTCGAAGACTACGCTTCTGGCAACCTCCGTCTTGCAGCATGTAGAAGAGAGTAGATTGAGGTCCTCCAAGTAGCACCGCATAGCATAATCCTACCCGGCGATCCTCTCCTCGTCGCCCTGTTAGAGAGCGATCACCGGGTTGTATCTGGCACTTGGAAGGGTGTGTTTTATTAAGTATCGGGTTCTAGTTGTCATAAGGTCAAGGTACAACTCCGGGTCGTCCTTTTACCGAGGGACACGGCTATTCGAATAGATAAACTTCCCTACAGGGGTGCACCACATAACCCAACACGCTCGATCCCATTTGGCCGGACACGCTTTCCTGGGTCATCTACCCGGTCTTGGAAGATCAACACGTCGCAGCCCCACCTAGGCCTAACAGAGAGGTCAGCACGCCGGTCTAACTCCTATGCCGCAGGGGTCTGGGCTCATCGCCCATTGCACACCTGCATGTTGCGTGGGCGGCCGAAAGCAGAACTAGCCCCCTTAATACAAGAGCAGGCTTACGTTCCAATCCGGCGCGCGCCGCTCAGTCGCTGACGTCTAGAAGGCTTCGGCTGATACCACGACGTCGAGTGCCCATATCTTTCCCACGTAGTTGGTTAGTGCGTATAGACCAAATGGCCAGACTCAGATCAAATACCAAGATCTCGTTAAGCGTGTTAATTGATGTAACCGCGGACACCGACCAGGGCCAGGCCCACCTCTCTCCTAGGCGGTCTCAACCTGCCCTGTCGCTCCGCCACAAAGATCCACACAGAGGGCCGTCGGGACAAAGGTCCTTTCAGCCCCCAATCCGTGAATCACTCGCGGGTACTCTTCGAGCGGACCCGACTTTAGTCACCATCTGAAATATGTATATATGTATAGTATATACCCGTGATCACCTCCCGAGTGATCACGGCCCAATAGTATAGCAAGGCAGACTGACAAGAATGTAGGGCCAATGGTGATAAACTAGCATCCTATACTAAGCATTTAGGATTGCGGTAAGGTATCAATGATTTATGTAGCAACAATGACAAAGGCTATGCAATGTAATAGGAGTAACCAACAAGAACATGCTACACTACTCTAATGCAAGCAATATAGAGAAGAATAGGCGATATCTGGTGATCAAGGGGGGGCTTGCCTGGTTGCTCTGGCAAGAAGGAGGGGGCGTCAACTCGGTAGTCGAACTGGGGGCGCCGACAGTCTCGGGTTCTACCAGAAAGAAGTAATGGAGGGGGAACATAATAAATAACAGAGCAGTCAAAGCATCACAAAGCGTAACAAGGCAATACGCGGTGTCCGGTGTGCCCTAACGCCGTAGTAGGTGATACCGGCGAAAGGGGGAAACATCCGGGAAAGTATCCACGGTGTTTCACATTTTTGGTCAGATGAACCGGAGGTGAAATGTTGCAGGTTCACTATGCTAGGCACGCGTGGCGGACAAACGGGCTGCGTATCTGGATTTGTATCGTCGTTTTGAGCAACTTTCATGTAGAAAGTATTTTCATCTGAGCTACGGTTTATTTTATATTAATTTTAAAAGATTTAAATCATTTTAGGATTAATTTAGTTATTTTAATACAACATTATCTAGAACAGTGTTTGCTGACATCATCATGACATCAGCATGACGTCAGCAGTCAACAGAGGTTTTGACTGGTCAAACTGACGTGTGGGTCCAGTGGGACCCACCTATCATTCACTGTTAGGCTAAATAGGGATTAGGTTAAACTAATTACTGATTATTTAAACTAACAGGTTAATTAGCTTAATTAAAGAGGATTAATTAACTTAATTAAATCACTAATTAATTAATTAATTATAAATTTTATTAATTCATTTTTACTTATTTTATTTTTATTTTATTAAAAACGTTATGGGGCCGGGCCCCACATGTCAATGGCCCTAGGGGCCTAACGGGCGAATGGGCGCAGGCGCTGGGGCGCCTGATTAGCGGGCGTGAGCCCCAGCACCAGCAAGCAGTTAGGCGTAACCACGATCGCCGGGGAGACGCCGGTCATGGCGACTGAGCGGCCAAGACGGGCGTCGGCGAAGAAGGTAGCGCCGCGTCTGCGCTGTGGTCGGCGAGGCGAAGCGAGGGTCAGCGGTGCACGCACAGTCGCGATCGGCGAGGGCATGCGCGCCGCTCAGAAGCGGCGCGGCGAAGCTGGGCGGTTGCAGCGTGGATGAGCGCGAGCGCGCGACCGCTGGGAGGAGATGGGTCGACGGGAGGTCCTCACCGCCCTCAGAAGTTGTGCAACGGTATGCTCGATGGAGGGGACGGAGATGCATTTCCGGCGACGGTGCGGCGGATGGCGACGTCGAGGGGCCCATCCGGTCCAGGGACGGGGAGGAGGGTGAGGACGATGGCGAGCGCCGGGCAGGGCGGCGGCGTCCGGTGACGAGGAAATGAGGAGGACGGCGACGGGGTCGACGATGAGGTGGCCAAGGCGGGGGCGCTCTGGGTGGCGTCGGCGCGACGACGGCGGGACGGGCGCGGGCGGCGTCGGGGTCGGGCCCCTCCCTGATCTAGATGGGATCGAGAGGAGAGGGGGGAAGAGGGAGTTTCGTCACCGATCCAGATCGGATCGGGACGGGGAGAGGGAGTGGGGCGAGTGGTTGGGTTAGGGTTATGGGGGTGGGGAGTTAGTAGGGGAGGTGGACCGGGGTGGGCCGGCCCGTTCGAGCGGCTGAGGCCAGCTGAGCCACTTGGCCCAGCCAGTGTGGGGTCCTGTTTTCTTTTCTCTCTTCCTCTCTTTTTTTGCTAGTTTTTCTTTTCTTCTTTTTTAATTTCTTTTCTGTTTATTTTTACCTTTGTTTTATAAATTATAAATCTAGCCCCTAAATTAGTACTAATACTTATGAGACTACCACAATTGATTTGGCACCCTAGCAATTAGTTTATATTTGTTTAGTATTTAAAAGACATTTAATTATTAGTTTTACTGCAGTTTTTATTAATTTAGTGCTTTTAACTACTTTATAAAAAGATGTTTTCTCCACCATAATTACCTATGCATTATTTGTCACCTCTCGAACATTTTAGTTTTAAAGTTTGAAAATCTTTACCGTTTGACTTTATTTTAAGTTTGAATTTCGAATCGATTTTGAACTAACACGAGATTAACAACAATAACCGTGGTGACATGGCATCATTAACGTGGGATTACTGTAGCCTAATTATCCGGGCATCACAATTCTCCTACACTACAAGAAATCCCGTCCCGAGATTTAGGAGCGGTTATAAGGGGGAAGGGATCTGGTTACGAAATTCTAACGATTCTTCTCGGTCATAGTTGCTCTTCTCGAAGAGGTCGATCCATTACATTGATGTCTTCAGTTCTCTGCTTCGGGTCATCATGATGAAGTTGTCGTCCTTCCTTGGGGATCTTCATCTTACTTACGGAAAGGATAAGGGGTAGCTTCGAAAGGACAGACCTCTACAAGGTTGACTATCTGGTCGATAACATCGAGGAAGGTGGCGAAAGTAACTCTCGAATTGAATCTTAAGAAAATATCGAGAGTAAAGTAAGCAGGTACCATGAGAAGTTTCAAACGGATAGGCAAGCGTTCAATGCCTAATCAGAAGGTGAAAGGGGTTTAGAGCAACGAGAATAAGTATTGCGTCTGATACCAAAATAGATCACTTGGGACGGTGGTCCGTGAATTACATACGAGTCCACGTGCGAGGAATAACTTTGGGAACAGGGGGTGTACAGGAGAGTCAGGTTTCGATCCTGTGGAACTGTGGGTTATGGGCCCATCATGTGGTTGAAAGTAGGAAGGGGGCCAACATCTTGCACTGTCACGATAGTAAGGCGTGTCAGAGGGTAGCCTATCAGTTATGTCGGCTACAACATCGATACCAAGGGCGAGGGACGAAGAGAACCATTTTCCTGCTCGTTGAACGAGGCGGGCCAATAGGCAAGGTTCTCGTCCATCGGCGGTTACCGGAATGTCATCAACAGTAGAAACAGGGTCTTACCGACAGAGTTGTACATCGAGGTGTTTACATAAGCAGTGAATTATTACTGCTTAGATAATATAGATCACAAGAAGGGTTAAACAAACCAATGGAAAGGAAGAGTGATTATCAGGTTTAATCAGAACAATGGAAAGGAAAATGTGTATACACACATATTTCAGGGGCATATCCTTCCCAAGGACAAGCGGAGCATGATATCCATGACAGGATATAACGTAGAAAACCATTTAGGTAAGGGGAGAGGATGTTCATGACATTACCCATACAGCGGTGTTTGGATAATTGAGCAGGAAACAGTTAGCATTGGGCTTAAAATGTTCCTGCTGAAAATCAGAATACCATAAACATACTTCGAGATAACATTGACATGGTCAACAGGTGAAGATCAGACTTTGGAAACAAAAAGGATCCATCAGGAACAACTTATAGAATAAGTCTTACAATTTCCTCAAGGAAAACTGGTTAACCTTGCTAAAAAGGTAACTATAACAATAGGCCCTTCGGCCAGGTGTGCTAGGCATGACATCACCTTACCGAGTCATATAAAGACCGATGTTATAACTCTTGGAAATATGTTCCAACCATCATATTTGACAGAGATTCAGATCTGACTGTTGCCAGGATACCTCCGACTTAGTATGCCTGAGAAGAAAATGTGCAACACAATTGACGAGATGACAATGTAAGATTCTCGGGAAATGAACTATGAAGTGATTTCCGTTAACAAGAGTTCATCATTAACCCAAGGAGAGGACAAGGAGGTGTCTGGTGAACTCAACGGCAATTCATCGAGATTTCCAAAAGATGGATTTCCACAATTAAGTGAACAAGGAGATAACATTTGTCAGAGCAAATGATATAAGGAAGTATGCTCGAGGAAAACATACACAATTAAACATTGGTTGAAAGGTGCGCCCAAAATATGGGTTGGGTTGCACGACCAATGTCAGAATGGTGATTCAATAATCAATAGTCTAAGAATGAACGATCGACCATTAACTTCAAAGCAATAAGGTTGCTAGAAGGGCAGAATCCAAACAGCACCGTTCACCTGTTGGTATCCCAGTTAGAACCAACATGGGGACCAAGAAAGAATGGTGATGGTGAGAAGTATTACTTTATCAAGAATTAATAGTTGATGTAATTCCCTCAATCATTCTTGACATAACAAATGGTAATACTCCAAGATAGAATCATAATATAAGTTGGATAGAAAGGAAACTACACAAAACATGAACAATTTTTTTGGAGGGAATGCGGGAATGTTGTCGATGTTAATACAAATCATCGAGGGGGCAAGGATGGTGTTACACATCCTGAATTTGATTGATATCTTTGGAAGAGCTCATAAGGTAGACGATGATCACGACACATTTGTCGAGAGATTTCATGAAGATGTAATCAATCAGCGACGACATCGAGTCAAAGGAATGATGAAGCGGAAGGTTATTAGAACCATGGGTAGGACACAAACTTGTAATCAAGATTGTTGTTCAAGGCGAACTGATATGACGAGGAAGATCGACGTAAGCTTAGCTCACCGTCGAAAATTTTTGTGCTCCGGGAAGAAGGACCAGGTAGCACAGTTAAAATTTAGCACGGTAATGATATAGCCGATCAGGCTAGGGAAGACGTGATCGCGTACGAACTCGTAAGCAAAGAAGATTAGAGTTGTTTAATCGCGATGCGGACTTAAGTCAGTTAGCGGTGTCTTTGAGTGTTTAATAACTCAGAGCCCGTGAAAAATTGGAATCAATGAGAATGTAGCACTTGATGAAGAACACATAAGAAGTTATCCAGTTCCATGATAATCTTGAGATACCAGGGGGGTGATACTCGACGACAAATCGAAGTAGAGGTTGGACTGGGATATTACTCCGCAGAAGACAAGTGCTTAAACTTGCACAAGAAATGGTATTTAAAGGAGATCATGGTCGGAACCACGATTGCAAAAGGCCAGATCCCAGATATAAGATGAAATTATACCAAGGAATAATTAATTTAAGAGAAGCTTTAATGATACGATCTACATCGTGTCCATGGGCATGAACACAAAGTTCAAGGTCGACTCCCACTTCTCTAATGCATAACCTTTCATTCACTTCTCATTTTCGAAGAAGTTGTAATGTTGAAATTTTATCTAGCAAAATACCAGAAGAGTATGACTCGTGAAAACTTTCGAGTTCACACATATTAAGGAAGGTATAGGTTCAACCTGTCAGGGTATCGTGGAAACATATACCACAAGCTTCAATAGTAAATACCACCAGCTCGAAAGCAGAGCATGGTTGGCCAAGCAGATGATACAATTTACCAAAGGCACTATGTATCAGGGGAAGAACTCAGAAGGTGATTGACTATGAAGGACAGTGTCGGATAACAATCCAACAATGGATCGGGTGATCCACAACGGAGCTGATGTGAGTATCGGTACTCCATTAGAGGAAGAAAGAATGCACGAGCATCATATTATAGAACATCAGAATAATTCGATGCTTAGATAACAAAGGAATTACGATTTCCAAAACAAAGGATCAGAAGCAGTCGCTCTGATCAAGGATGGATAAGTTGGATAGACCAGAGGCACAATTGGCGACAAATAGTTTGGTCGAGAACCAGCTCATGTTCAAAAATGATGTCTGAGCCGGAAAGATAATTTAGAAGGGTTGATAGATGATTGTGTGCATTCGCACACATGTTGAATCAATAGGATCAAAATGACGGTGTCAAAAGATACTAGTGTATATTGCCAGATATATGGGAAGCATCCATAATGCTAGTAGACAAGTATTTGCAGAGCAATAAAGCTGCTAAGGATTTTCGGAGGATTGAATAGTATTTTGAAGACTTTTGCGAAACACGTAAACAACTGGGGATGGGCGGATATTCGATAAGTGCGAGGAATTATCCGTAGGGGTATTCGGGTGGCTTAGAACTGCAAGGCAGTAAGCACAAAGTATTCTCGGAGCAATAGAGAATTTTTGGCGTATCTTGTGATAACAAGATCAATTGGATTGAAAGGGAAAGTGTATGTAGTTATCCATAATGATATACACTGGCAGGGAATTTGCAAAGGCAGTGGGCACAAGTATCGAGGGAACATCGGAGAGTAACTTCGGAATCTTCTAGTGCATCGGCCGATCACCTGTATCGAGTGGCTCTCTTGGAGGAAGTAGTTACGAGAACCTAGAGTTAGATTTAGTAAAATCATTTAATCCGAATAGAAGAGAGATCAGAGGCCCTGAGTATAGACGAGGAGTAAAAGACCCTAATACCACCCAATGGCGACGTGGGCCCATGGGCCGCACAACCAAGTTAGTAAAACAATTTTCGTCGACTAGACTCAACTTCGGCCAAAGAGTGTGGACGGGGGATTCCTACAGGCAGTCGGCTCTGATACCAACTTGTGACACCCCCAATTCAATCGTACACTAATCATGCACGCAAACGTGTACGATCAAGATCAAGGACTCACGGGAAGATATCACAACACAACTCTAAAAACATAAATAAGTCATACAAGCAACATATTACACGCCAGGGGCCTCGAGGGCTCGAATACAAGTGCTCGATCATAGACGAAGTCAGTGAAGCAACAATATCTCGAGTACGCACATAAGTTAAACAAGTCTCGCCTTAAGAAGGCTAGCACAAACCGGGATATAGATCGAAGAGGCGCTGGCCTCCGCCAGGATCCTCCTAAACTACTCCGGTCGCCGCCAGCACCGCACGTAGTAGTAGGCACCTCCAGTGTAGTAGTCGCCGCCAACGGTGGCGTCTCGCCCTGGTTTCCGAGATCTGGTTGCGACAACCGTAAAGAAAGGAAAGGGGGAAAAGGGGAGAAAGCAACCGCGAGTACTCATCCAAAGTACTCGCAAGCAAGGATATACACTACATATGCATGGGTATATGTGTAAATGGCCATATCGGTGGACTGAACTGCAGAATGCCAGAATAAGAGGGGGATAGCTAATTCTGTCGAAGACTACGCTTCTGGCAACCTCCGTCTTGCAGCATGTAGAAGAGAGTAGATTGAAGTACTCCAAGTAGCACCGCATAGCATAATCCTACCCGGCGATCCTCTCCTCGTCGCCCTGTTAGAGAGCGATCACCGGGTTGTATCTGGCACTTGGAAGGGTGTGTTTTATTAAGTATCCGGTTCTAGTTGTCATAAGGTCAAGGTACAACTCCGGTCGCCCTTTTACCGAGGGACACGGCTATTCAATAGATAAACGTCCTGCAGGGTGCACCACATAACCCAACACGCCGATCCCATTTGGCCGAACACACTTTCCTGGGTCATGCCCGGCCTCGTAAGATTAACACGTCGCAGCCCCACCTAGGCCTAACAGAGAGGTCAAGACGCCGGTCTAACTCCTATGGCGCAGGGTTCCGCCCATCGCCCATTGCACACCAAGACGCTGCATGGGCGGCCGAAAGCGTAACTAGCCCCTTAATACAAGAGCAGCTTACGCCCAATCCGGTAGCGCCGCCGCCGACGCCTAGAAGGCTTCGTGATACCACGACGCCGAGTGCCCATATCTTTCCCACGTAGTTGGTTAGTGCGTATAGACCAAATGGCCAGACTCAGATCAAATACCAAGATCTCGTTAAGCTTGTTAATTGATGTAACCGCGGACACCGACCAGGGCCAGACCCACCTCTCTCCTAGGCGGTTTCAACCTGCCCTGTCGCTCCGCCACAAAGATCCACACAGAGGGCCGTCGGGACAAAGGTCCTTTCAGCCCCCAATCCGTGAATCACTCGCGGGTACTCTTCGAGCGGACCCGACTTTAGTCACCATCTGAAATATGTATATATGTATAGTATATACCCGTGATCACCTCCCGAGTGATCACGGCCTAATAGTATAGCAAGGCAGACTGACAAGAATGTAGGGCCAATGGTGATAAACTAGCATCCTATACTAAGCATTAGGATTGCGGGTAAGGTATCAATGACTGTAGCAACAATGACAGGCTATGCAATAGAATAGGAGTAACCGAACAGTAACATGCTACACTACTCTAATGCAAGCAGTATAGAGAAGAATAGGCGATATCTGGTGATCAAGGGGGGGCTTGCCTGGTTGCTCTGGCAAGAAGGAGGGGTCGTCAAATCCGTAGTCGAACTGGGGGCGCCGACAGTCTCGGTTCTACCGGAAAGAAGTAATGGAGGGGGAACATAATAAATAACAGAGCAATCAAAGCATCACAAAGCGTAACAAGGCAATACACGGTGTCCGGTGTGCCCTAACGCCGTAGTAGGTGATACCGGCGAAAGGGGGAAACATCCAGGAAAGTTTCCCGGTGTTTCACATTTTCGGTCAGATGAACCGGAGGTGAAATGTTGCAGGTTCACTATGCTAGGCACGCGTGGCGGACAAACGGGCTGCGTATCTGGATTTGTATCGTCGTTTTGAGCAACTTTCATGTAGAAAGTATTTTCATCTGAGCTACGGTTTATTTTATATTAATTTTAAAAGATTTAAATCATTTTAGGATTAATTTAGTTATTTTAATAGAACATTATCCAGAACAGTGTTTGCTGACATCATCATGACATCAGCATGACGCCGTGATCAATGTGAGGTGTTGATCGGTCAATCGACGTGTGGGTCCAGTGGGACCCACCTGTCATTCACTGTTAGGCTAAATAGGGATTAGGTTAAACTAATTACTGATTATTTAAACTAACAGGTTAATTAGCTTAATTAAAGAGGATTAATTATCTTAATTAAATCACTAATTAATTATATATTTTATTAATTCATTTTTACTTATTTTATTTTTATTTTATTAAAAACGTTCTGGGCCGGGCCCCACATGTCAATGGCCCTAGGGGCCTAACGGGCGAATGGGCGCAGGCGCCATGGGCGCCATTAGCGGGCGAGCCCAGCACCCCAGCAAGCAGGCGCGCATGTACCTGGCGTCGGCGAGACGCCGCGCGCGCGATCGAGCGGCCAAGACGGGCGTCGGTGGAGAGGGTGGCACACGGCGCTGCGGTGGTTAGGCGAGGCAAGCGAGGGCCGCGGGTGCACGCACAGGGTGCGATCGGCAGGGGGCCGCGGGCGCCGTTTCGAGCGGCGTGACGAGCTGCGTGCGGTTGCCGCATGGATGAGCGCGAGCGCGGTGACCGTTGGGAGGGGAGATGGGGTCGGATGGGGAGGTCCTCACTGGCCCTGTAGTTGTGCAACGGTATGCTCGATGGAGGGGACGGAGATGCATTTCCGGCGACGGTGCGGCGGATGGCGACGTCGAGGGGCCCATCCGGTCCAGGGACGGGGAGGAGGGTGAGGACGACGGCGAGCGCCCGGCAAGGCGGCAGCGTCCGGTGAGGAGGAAATGAGGAGGAGGACGGCGACGGGGTCGACGATGAGGTGGCCGAGGCGGGGGTGCTCTGGGTGGCATCGGCGCGACGACGGCGGGACGGGCGCGGGCGGCGTCGGGGTCGGGCCCCTCCCTAATCCAGATGGGATCGAGAGGAGAGGGGGGGGGGAGAGGGAGTTTCATCACCGGTCCAGATCGGATCGAGACGGGGAGAGGGAGTGGGGCGTGTGGTTGGGTTAGGGTTACGGGGGTGGGGAGTTAGTAGGGGAGGTGGACCGGGGTGGGCCGGCCCGTTCGAGCGGCTGAGGCCAGCTGGGCCACTTGGCCCCGGGGGGGGGTCCTGTTTTCTTTTCTCTCTTCCTCTTTTCTTTGCTAGATTTTCTTTTCTTCTTCTTTTTTAATTTCTTATCTGTTTATTTTTACCTTTGTTTTATAAATTATAAATCTAGCCCCTAAATTAGTACTAATACTTATGACACTACCACAATTGATTTGGCACCCTAACAATTAGTTTATATTTGTTTAGTATTTAAAAGACATTTAATTATTAGTTTTACTGCAGTTTTTATTATTTTAGTGCTTTTAACTACTTTATAAAAAGATGTTTTCTCCACCATAATTACCTACGCATTATTTGTCACCTCTCGAACATTTTAGTTTTAAAGTTTGAAAATCTTTACCGTTTGACTTTATTTTAAGTTTTAATTTTGAATCGATTTTGAACTAACACGAGATTAACAACAATAACCGTGGTGACGTGGCATCATTAACGTGGGATTACTGTAGCCTATTTACCCGGGCGTCACAATCGGCAAGGAGTAGTCGCGTAGCGACTGCTCCTCCAACGCCGGTAGGGGCAAGGCTGCCGTCAGGGCCAAGGCGGCCCTCCGCACCACACAACAAGAGCGCGGAGTGCCTCCTTCACAAGCGGCACACAGCCGCCGAACTAGGCTGTGGCGGCCCTCCGGCATCCTTGCGCCGTTGGAGGGACGAAGATGGCGACGATGACGCTGCGGCAGGACAGGGCGGCCACACTTATGAAGTGGTCATCTGATATAGGGTTTAGTTTTTTAATAGTATATAGGAAAACAGTCGAAAAATCGCCATTTATGTAAATTGTATCCGAACTTGAATGAAATCCGCCCTGTGTGCATGAATTCCATCCGGTTAGTTCAATTAGTTATTGAAATGTATGCGGACAACATTAGATGGCGGTCTCCGGCATCAGTGTCCATGGACTGGCCCACCCTGTCCGTAGACAGATGCCGGAGGAAATTTGCGGGTCAACATTGAAGATACCCTGAGAACATCTACATCTAGCCCTTATTTCCTTCCTAAACGTCCGAAACGTTTGCATCAGTCAGTGTCTGGTCAAAAAAGGTGACCCAACCGAACCCCACACTTCATCCCTAAACGTCTGGACTGACTGGCGTACCACAAACTCAGATCAAATCTGGGGGGGGGGGCAATATAAGGCCAGCCGGACGCGCATGGACACCCACTTCACGTCATAGCCATCCACATGGTCTCACCTGCAGCCACCCAACCCGCTTTCCTCTATCATCTCTCTCACGTGGAGCACACAACAATGCCGACGGAGGAGGTGGTGCCTCACGAGAGCGATAGGGTGGGCGGAGGAGGCTATTGATGACGGCATGGACGATGGCCAGGTAAGCGACCGACGACCTCAGGCGCCTCCCAATGCTTCACCTTGTACAGGTGCTAAGCCTTCCACATAGGCAAAAAAACTGATGTGGCAAGTTATTTAAGAGGAGAGAGATGAGTGTGGTGAACCCAAGAAGAAGCAATGCTAAGCGCATGAACCTACGCAAAACATTTAAAGGAAGGAAGCCCACCAATACATGAAAAACTTTAGTTGCTAAATCATTAAATGAAGCAAGCTTAGCAAGCATAACCTAAGAACCTATGCATTGGGGAGTATAGTGTTGAGGAACGTAGTAATTTCAAAAAAAATTCCTAAGCACACGCAAGATCATGGTGATGCATAGCAACGAGAGGGGAGAGTATTGTCTATGTACCCTCGTAGACCGTAAGCGGAAGCATTATGACAACGCGGTTGATGTAGTCGTATGTCTTCACGATCTGACCGATCCAAGTACCGAACGTACGGCACCTCCGAGTTCAGCACACGTTCTACTCGATGACGATCCCCGGACTCCGATCCAGCAAAGTGTCGGGGATGAGTTTCGTCAGCACGACGGCATGGTGACGATGATGATGTTCTACCGGCGCAGGGCTTCGCCTAAACTCCGCGACGATATGACCGAGGTGGAATATGGTGGAGGGGGGCACCGCACACGGCTAAGGAACGATCTTGAAGATCAACTTGTGTGTCTATGGGGTGCCCCCTACCCCCGTATATAAAGGAGTGGAGGAGGGGGAGGGCCGGCCCTCTCTATGGCGCGCCCTAGGGGAGTCCTACTCCCACCGGGAGTAGGATTCCCCCTTTCCTAGTAGAACTAGGAGCCCTTCCATGTAGTAGGAGTAGGAGAGAAGGAAAGGGAAGAGAGAAGGGAAGGAAGGAGGGTGCGGCCCTCCCCTAGTCCAATTCGGACTAGGCCTTGGGGGGGGGGGGCGCGGCCTGTCCTAGGCAGCCCCTCTCTCTTTCCCGTATGGCCCAATAAGGCCCAATACTTCTCCCCGGCGAATTTCCGTAACTCTCCGGTACTCCGATAAATACCCGAATCACTCGGAACCTTTTCGAAATCCGAATATAGTCGTCCAATATATCGATCTTTACGTCTCGACCATTTCGAGACTCCTCGTCATATCCCCGATCTCATCCGAGACTCCGAACTCCTTCGGTACATCAAAACCTATAAACTCATAATAAAACTGTCATCGTAACGTTAAGCCTGCAGACCCTACGGGTTTGAGAACTATGTAGACATGACCTAGAACTATTCTCGGTCAATAACCAATAGCGGAACCTGGATGCTCATATTGGCTCCTACATATTCTACGAAGATCTTTATCGGTCAAACCGCATAACAACATACGTTGTTCCTTTTGTCATCGGTATGTTACTTGCCCGAGATTCGATCGTCGGTATCTCAATACCTAGTTCAATCTCGTTACCGGCAAGTCTCTTTACTTGTTACGTAATGCATCATTCCGTAACTAACTCATTAGCTACATTGCTTGCAAGGCTTATAGTGATGTGCATTACCGAGAGGGCCCAGAGATACCTCTCCGACAATCGGAGTGACAAAACCTAATCTTGAAATACGCCAACCCAACATGTACCTTCGGAGACACCTGTAGAGCTCCTTTATAATCACCCAGTTACGTTGTGATGTTTGGTAGTACACAAAGTGTTCCTCCGGTAAACGGGAGTTGCATAATCTCATAGTTACAGGAACATGTATAAGTCATGAAGAAAGCAATTGCAACATACTAAACGATCAAGTGCTAGGCTAACAGAATGGGTCAAGTCAATCACATCATTCTCCTAATGATGTGATCCCGTTAATCAAATGACAACTCATGTCTATGGTTAGGAAACTTAACCATCTTTGATTAATGAGCTAGTCAATTGAGGCATACTAGTGACACTATGTTTGTCTATGTATTCACACATGTATTATGTTTCCGGTTAATACAATTCTAGCATGAATAATAAACATTTATCATGAAATAAGGAAATAAATAATAACTTTATTATTGCCTCTAGGGCATATTTCCTTCAGTCTCCCACTTGCACTAGAGTCAATAATCTAGTTCACATCGCCAGGTGATTTAACATCAATATTCATATCTGTATATGATTAACACCCATAGTTCACATCGTCATGTGACCAACACCCAAAGGGTTTACTAGAGTCAATAATCTAGTTCACATTGCTATGTGATTAACACCCAAGGAGTACTAAGGTGTGATCATGTTTTGCTCATGAGAGAAGCTTAGTTAACATGTCTGTCATATTCAGAGCCGTATGTATTTTTGCAAATTTTCTATGTCTTCAATGCTCTGCATGGAGCTACTCTAGCTTAATTGCTCCCACTTTCAATATGTATCCAGATTGAGACTTAGAGTCATCTGGGTCAGTGTAAAAATTTGCACCAATGTAACTTTTACAACGAACTCTTTTATCACCTCCATAATCGAGAATAATCTCCTTAGTCCTCACTAAGGATATTCTTGACCGCTCTAGTGATCTACTATTAGATCAAAATTGTATTCCTTTGCCAAACTCAGAGCAAGGTATACAATATGTCTGGTTTACAGCATAGCATACTTTATAGAACCTATGACTGAGGCATAGGGAATGACTTTTCATTCTCTTTCTATTTTCTGCCATGGTCGGGTCTTGAGTCTTACTCAACTTCACACCTTGCAACACAGGCAAGAACTCCTTCTTTGACTGTTCCATTTTGAACTATTTCAAAAATTTATCAAGGTATGTATTCATTGAAAAATCTTATCAAGCGTCTTGATCTATCTATATAGATCTTGATGCTCAATGTGTAAGCAGCTTCACCGAGGTCTTTCTTTGCAAAACTCTTATTCAAGTATCCTTTCATGCTATCCAGAATTTCTATATAATTTCCAATCAACAATATGTCATCCAAATATAATATTAGAAATGCTACAGAGCTCCCACTCACCTTCTTGTAAATATAGGCTTCTCAAAAAGTCTGTATAAAACCATATGCTTTGATCAACTCATCAAAGCATATATTCCAACTCCGAGAGGCTTGCACCAGTCCATAAATGGATCGCTGGAGTTTGCACACTTTGTTAGCACCTTTAGGATTGACAAAACCTTCTGGTTGCATCATATACAACTCTTCTTTAATAAATCCATTAAGGAATGCAGTTTTGATATCCTTTTGCCAGATTTCATAAAATGTGGCAATTGCTAACATGATTCGGACAGACTTAAGCATCGCTACAGTTGAGAAAATCTCATTGTAGTCAACACTTTGAACTTGTCGAATACCTTTTGCGACAAGTCGAGCTTTGTAGATAATAACACTACTATCAGCATCTGTCTTCCTTTTGAAGATCCATTTATACAATATGGCTTGCCGATCATCGGGCAACTCCACCAAAGTCCACACTTTGTTCTCATACATGGATCCCATCTCAGATTTCATGGCCTCAAGCCATTTTATGAATCTGGGCTCATCATCGCTTCCTCATAGTTCGTAGGTTTATCATGGTCTAGTAACATGACTTTCGAAACAGGATTACCATACCACTGGTGCGGACCGTGCTCTCGAAGACCTACGAGGTTACAGAGTAACTTGATCAGAAGTTTCATGATCATCATCATTAGCTTCCTCACTAGTTGGTGTAGGAATCACTGGAAATGATTTCAGTGATGAACTATTTTCCAATTCAGGATAAGATACAGTTACCTCATCAAGTTCTACTTTCCTCCCACTCACTTCTTTCGAGAGAAACTCCTTCTCTATAAAGGATCCATTTTTAGCAAGGAATATCTTGCCTTAGGATCTGTGATAGAAGGTGTACCCAACAATTTCCTTTGGGTATTCTATGAAGACGCACTTCTCCGATTTGGGTTTGAGCTTCTCAGGATGAAACTTTTTCACATAAGCATCGCAGCCCCAAACTTTAAGAAACGACAACTTGGGTTTCTTGCCAAACCACAGTTCATATGGTGTCGTCTCAACGGATTTAGATGGTGCCCTTTTAACGTGAATGCAGCTGTCTCTAATGCATAACCCATGATAATGGTAAATCAATAAGAGACATCATAAATCGCACCATATCCAATAAAGTGCGATTGCGACGTTCGAACACACCATAACGTTGTGGTGTTCCAGGTGGCGTGAGCTGTGAAACTATTCCATATTGTTTAATTTGAAGACCAAACTCGTAACTCAAATATTCGCTCTCATGATCGATCGCGAAACTTTATTTTCTTGTTATGATGATTTTCCACTTCACTCTGAAATTCTTTGAACCTTTCAATTATTTCAGACTTATGTTTCATCAAGTAGATATACCCATATCTGCTCAAATCATCTTGTGAAGGTTAGAAAATAACGATACTTGCCACGAGCATCAACACTCATTGGATCGCATACATCGGTATGTATTTTTCAATAAGTCAATAGCTTGTTCCATTGTTCCGGAGAACGGAGTTTAAGTCATCTTGCCCAAAAGGCACGGTTTGCAAGCATCAAATGATTCATAACCAAGTGATTCCGAAAATCCATCCTTATGGAGTTTCTTCATGCGCTTTAAACCGATATGACCTAAATGGCAGTGCCACAAATAAGTTGCACTATCATTATTAACTTTGCATCTTTTGGCATCAATATTATGAATATGTGTATCACTACGATCGAGATCCAACAAACTATTTTTATTGGGTCTGTGACCATTTGAAGGTCTTATTCATGTAAACAGAATAACAATTATTCTCTTACTTTAAATGAATAACCGTATTGCAATAAACATGATCAAATCATATTCATGCTCAACGCAAACGCCAAATAACATTTATTTAGGTTTAACGCTAATCCCGAAAATATAGGGAGTGTGCGATGATGATCATATCAATCTTGGAACTATTTCCAACACTCATCGTCACTTCCCTTCAACTAGTCTCTGCTTATTCAGAACTCCTGTTTTGAGTTACTAATCTTAGCAACCTAACAAGTATCAAATACTCGGGGCTACTATAAACACTAGTAAGGCACACATCAATAACATGTATATCAAATATACCCTTGTTCACTTTGCCATCCTTTTATCCACCAAATGTTCAGGCATTTCCGCTTCGAAGGACCATTTCCTTTGCGATGTAAGCACTCGGTTTCAGGCTTTGGTCCAGCATTGGTCTTCTTCACGGAATGACAACTTGTTTGCCATTCTACTTGAAGTTTCCTTTCTTTCCTTTGCCCTTTTCTTGAAACTAGTGGTCTTGTTAATCATCAACACTTGATGCTCTTTCTTGATTTCTACCTTCGTCGATTTCAACATCACGAAGAGCTCGGGAATCATTTTCGTCATCCCTTGCATACTATAGTTCATCACGAAGTTCTAGTAACTTAGTGATGGTGACTAGAGAATTCTGTCAATCACTATCTTATCTGGAAGACTAACTCCCACTTGATTCAAGCGATTGACGTACCCAGACAATTTGAGCACATGCTCACTAGTTGAGCGATTCTCCTCCATCTTTTAGCTATAGAATTTGTTGGAGACTTCATATCTCTCAACTCGGGTATTTGCTTGAAATATTAACTTCAATTCCTGGAACATCTCATATGGTCCATGACGTTCAAAACGTCTTTGAAGTCCCGATTCTAAGCCGTTAAGCATGGTGCACTAAACTATCAAGTAGTCATCATATTGAGCTAGCCAAACATTCATAACGCCCAGCATCCGCTCCTGCAATAGGTTTGTCACCTAGCGGTGCATCAAGGACATAATTCTTCAGGCAGCAATGAGGATAAACCTCAGATCACGGATCCAATCCGCATCATTGCTACTAACATCTTTCAACACAATTTTCTCTAGGAACATATCAAAATAAACATATGAAAGCAATAACGCGAGCTATTGATCTACAACATAATTTGCAAAATACTACCAGGACTAAGTTCATGATAAACTTAAGTTCAATTAATCATATTACTTAAGAACTCCCACTTAGACAGACATCTCTCTAGTCCTCTAAGTGATTACGTGATCCATATCAACTACACCATGTCCGATCGTCACGTGAGATGGAGTAGTTTCAACGGTGAACATCACTATGTTGATCATATCTACTATATGATTCACGTTCGACCTTTCGGTCTTCGTGTTTCGAGGCCATATCTGTATATGCTAGGCTCGTCAAGTTTAACTTGAGTATTCCGCGTGTGCAACTGTTTTGCACCCGTTGTATTTGAACGTAGAGCCTATCACACCCGATCATCACGTGGTGTCTCAGCATGAAGAACTTTCGCAACGGTGCATACTCAGGGAGAACACTTCTTGATAATTAGTGAGAGATCATCTTAAAATGCTACCGTCAATCAAAGCAAGATAAGATGCATAAAGGATAAACATCACATGCAATCAATATAAGTGATATGATATGGCCATCATCATCTTGTGCTTGTGATCTCCATCTTCAAAGCACCATCATGATCACCGTCGTCACCGGCACGACACCTTGATCTCCATCGTAGCATCGTTGTCGTTACGCCATCTATTGCTTCTACGACTATCGCTACCGCTTAGTGATAAAGTAAAGCAATTACAGTATGCGTTGCATTTCATACAATAAAGCGACAACCATATGGCTCTGCCATTGCGAGAACTTCGGTTACAAAACATGATCATCTCATATAATAAAATATAGCATCACGTCTTGACCATATCACATCACAACATGCCCTGCAAAAACAAGTTAGACGTCCTCTACTTTGTTGTTGCAAATTTTACGTGGCTGCTACGGGCTTAGCAAGAACCGTTCTTACCTACGCATCAAAAGCACAACGATAGTTCGTCAAGTTAGTGCTGTTTTAACCTTCGCAAGGACCGGGCGTAGCCACACTCGATTAAGCTAAAGTGAGAGAGACAGACACCCGCCAGCCACCTTTAAGCACGAGTGCTCGTAACGGTGAAACCAGTCTCGCGTAAGCGTACGCGTAATGTCGGTCCGGGCCGCTTTATCTCACAATACCGCCGAACCAAAGTATGACATGCTGGTAAGTAGTATGACTTGTATCGCCCACAACTTATTTGTGTTCTACTCGTGCATATGACATCTACGCATAAAACCTGGCTCGGATGCCACTGTTGGGGAACGTAGTAATTTCAAAAAAATTCCTACGCACACGCAAGATCATGGTGATGCATAGCAACGAGAGGGGAGAGTATTGTCTACGTACCCTTGTAGACCGTAAGCGGAAGCGTTATGACAACGCGGTTGATGTAGTCGTACGTCTTCACGATCCGACCGATCCAAGTACCGAACGTACGACACCTCCGAGTTCAACACACGTTCAGCTCGATGACGATCCCCGGACTCCGATCCAGCAAAGTGTCGGGGATGAGTTCCGTCAGCACGACGGCGTGGTGACGATGATGATGTTCTACCGGCGCAGGGCTTCGCCTAAACTCCGCGACGATATGACCGAGGTGGAATATGGTGGAGGGGGGCACCGCACACGGCTAAGGAACGATCTTGAAGATCAACTTGTGTGTCTATGGGGTGCCCCTGCCCCCGTATATAAAGGAGTGGAGGAGGGGAGGGCCGGCCCTCTCTATGGCGCGCCTAGGGGAGTCCTACTCCCACCGAGTAGGATTCCCCTTCCTAGTAGAACTAGGAGCCCTTCCATGTAGTAGGAGTAGGAGAGAAGGAAAGGGAAGAGAGAAGGAAGGAAGGAGGGGGTGCGGCCTCCCCTAGTCCAATCGGACTAGGCCTTGGGGGCGGCCTGCCCTAGGCAGCCCCTCTCTCTTTCCCGTATGGCCCAATAAGGCCCAATACTTCTCCCCGACGAATTCCCGTAACTCTCCGGTACTCCGATAAATACCCGAATCACTCGGAACCTTTCCGAAGTCCGAATATAGTCGTCTAATATATCGATCTTTACGTCTCGACCATTTCGAGACTCCTCGTCATGTCCCCGATCTCATCCGAGACTCCGAACTCCTTCGGTACATCAAAACTTATAAACTCATAATAAAACTGTCATCGTAACGTTAAGCGTGCGGACCCTACGGGTTCGAGAACTATGTAGACATGACCTAGAACTATTCTCGGTCAATAACCAATAGCGGAACCTGGATGCTCATATTGGCTCCTACATATTCTACGAAGATCTTTATCGGTCAAACCGCATAACAACATACGTTGTTCCCTTTGTCATCGGTATGTTACTTGCCCAAGATTCGATCGTCGGTATCTCAATACCTAGTTCAATCTCGTTACCGGCAAGTCTCTTTACTCGTTACGTAATGCTTCATTCTGTAACTAACTCATTAGCTACATTGCTTGCAAGGCTTATAGTGATGTGCATTACCGAGAGGGCCCAGAGATACCTCTCCGACAATCGGAGTGACAAAACTTAATCTCGAAATACGCCAACCCAACATGTACCTTCGGAGACACCTGTAGAGCTCCTTTATAATCACCCAGTTACGTTGTGACGTTTGGTAGCACACAAAGTGTTCCTCCGGTAAACGGGAGTTGCATAATCTCATAGTTACAGGAACATGTATAAGTCATGAAGAAAGCAATAGCAACATACTAAACGATCAAGTGCTAGGCTAACGGAATGGGTCAAGTCAATCACATCATTCTCCTAATGATGTGATCCCGTTAATCAAATGACAACTCATGTCTATGGTTAGGAAACTTAACCATCTTTGATTAACGAGCTAGTCAAGTAGAGGCATACTAGTGACACTATGTTTGTCTATGTATTCACACATGTATTATGTTTCCGGTTAATACAATTCTAGCATGAATAATAAACATTTATCATGAAATAAGGAAATAAATAATAACTTTATTATTGCCTCTAGGGCATATTTCCTTCATATAGTTGCTAAGTTATTTAATGTGCTTAGCACCTCATCTACGCACCCATGCATTGGCAGCACCCTCACGCAGCCGCCGGGTGTGCATGCTAGCCGCAGCCACGAGTATGCTGACTAGCTGCCGTAGTTGTTTTCTGCTTTGGCATCATTTTTTATGATTTTTCTGGACTAACGTATTAATTTAGTGCCCAGTGTTAGTTGCGGTTTTCTGCATATTTTTGAACTTTCAGAAAAAACAATTTTATAGGCCCCCAAAAATTCCTAAAAAGCAAGATGAAGTTTTGCATTGGGAAGCTTCCGAAGGAGTCAAGAAGCAGCAGAGGGGGCCTACAGCCTCAAGCATCCCCACCACGCGGCCAGGTGGAGCGTGGTGGGGCCGCTTGGGGCCCATGGACCTATGTTCCACCTCCTCTCGATGCCTACACTATTTATCCTTATTTTTTCGCCGCCATACCTCTCTATACCACGAAGATTCCAATGAGGAGGCCTTTTCCGGAGCTCTGCTGCAGGAGAGGATTCTTCATGGTAGTTATCTCCATCAACTTGAAGGCCATCATGGTCACCTGTAAGTAGTTTCTTTTGGACTATGGGTCCATACCATAGTAGTAGCTAGTTGGTTTTCTCTCCCATGTTTCTCAATACAATGATCACATGAGCTTTCCTACATGGTTGAATCCATCTGGTGAATACGTTTGTGTGTTTGTTGTGGTGTGATGAATTTACCACTTCTGATCAGATTTATCCATGAATCATTTGAAGGTCTATTTGGTTTATTTACTACATTATTATTACTCATGTATGCTCTCTGATCTATTTATCACTTATGCTTTTTCGATAACGGTCTTGGGTGGAGCATTAATCATGGATGCAGTTGGATAACAGTCTACTAGATATTGTGACGTGATGCTCATATATTAATTATGACATGAATAGTCATAGTCAAAAATATTGCAATTTAATCATTGCAATTTGATCGAGACTCAAATAGAATTTATTCACCACACCATGCTTTCATATGCCAAGAAACCACTAGCCAACCTATGGATCCCAGTTCTTCATCTTATAATCTTCCAATATAAATCAAACGCTCTTTTGAGTTCCTTGCTTTTACTTTCTTGTTTCGATCAAATCTTTCATACACTTGTGCTTTAAATCCTTGTAAGTAGAAAAGCTAGTGAGATTGACAACCTCGCTAGTTTCGTTGGGAGCCAAGGTACTTTTGTATCTGTGTGTGTGCATGTGCTGATCATTGGCTATGTTACTAAGCTCTTGTTAGTTTGATAAACCTTAAGGTCACTTAAGAAAATTGCTGCTTGCAACAAACCCTTGCTTCTCGGGGTCAAGTATCTTCCTAAGTGAGAGCAAACAAGGTTGAAACCCCCGACCTCTGCATTAGAAGGTGACCACATCCATTTTTATTAAATTATTCAACAAACATCTGGCAAAAACATACATCAAATAACCCGAAGCCACCACATCACACCTTCAAACTCGACAATGGGGGATGAGATCACAACACCCCACTAGCTAGACCAGGAGTTATCACAGAGTCACTCCCATGGCGTAAAGAGAGCACACATCCAGTCAAATAGAAAGCCGCCAGCTGCCACCACCATTGAAGTCCCGACCCATCTTCAGGGTCAAGATCCTCATGATCCTTGCGAGGCTAGCCATCGGCACCTTCACGGTGTCAAACAGCACGACCGCCCTGCGTTTGTTCATCATCACACGTCCACCTCTGATACTGCACCGCGCTATGCCATTGGTACCCGTCGTTGTCGATGCAGTAGCTACCACGCCGCCCCACTTCCTCAAGCACCACCATACAAGCCAGGTGCAGCTCCCACATGTTGCCTCAAAGTGGGAGAATAGCACTAAGCGCCGCCAACGTCCAACCTGAAACAGATCTAAGGTTTTCCACCGGAGTGATTTGGGCAGGATCACGAAGAACATTGCCGACGCCTTTAAGAAGATCACGACGCCTGCGGGTGCTGCCGTTGATGTCTCTGACTGTCACCAGAGCGGAGCCTTCAAGCAATCCTACTCGCCACCTTGATCTGAACCGGCTTGTCCACTTAGCAGCCAACTATAGGCGACTCGGGCGCTAACCCTAGCCGCCGCCGAACTCCACCCCCTCTGCCGCCTTCCTTCCCCGCCGCCGCCGGCAAGCGCCGCCGGGCAAAGCCCGCGCGGCGTCGGCGGTGGCGGGTCTCTCGATTTCTCCTTCTTGAGCAGCTCGGGTGGGGCGGGGCGCTCGTGTCTGCAGAGGGTGTGGGGCCGGCGCGGCGAAGCTGGCAGAGGCGCGCCGCGCGCGACGACGGGTGCGCGTGTGGCTTGCAGAGGCGCGGATCTGGGTCGGCAGGCTGGCAACGGCGGCGCGCGCATGGCTCGCGGAGGCGTGGATCTGGGCCGCCTTGCTGGCGATGACGGGCGCGCATGCTCTCGCGGTGACGCGCTGCGGGCGCTGCGTCTGCGGGGCGCGCGAGCTGATGCCGGCAGAGGCTACGCAGCGTGGGCTGGCTCGCGAGGAGCGCGGGCGCTTCGTCTGCGAGGAGTGGCTGCGTCATGGCGCGCGCCAGCTCCGGGCGGGCGCGTGGATGGTGCTCTGGCGTCGCTCCCGCGCGGATCTGCGGCGTGCAGGTCGCGGGAGGCGCGCGCGGGGCCCCGGGACGCCCCGATATGGCGTGTAGGAGGCGTGAGGGGTGGGAGGGCTCCAGGCAACATGGATCTCGGCGTGGTGGCGCGTGGTGACCACGTCCAGTTCGCGAGCGCAGGCGGTGCTGGAGCAGCGAGGCTCCGGCCGCGTTTGGATGCGGGGTGCAGGACCCGTTCTGGTCTCTGCAGGCCCGTCGTCGGGAAGGCTTGGTGGTGGCCCGGCACAACGATGGCGCGCTTGTTGTGTGTGGGATGCGCGGTCCAGTGGAGGCACGGGTCGTCTTCGACCTGCTGCGTGAGAGTGGCTGCCCGGGGTGAAAGCCTGGCCGGCGCTGGCCGACCGGCGGCGACGGCGCCTGTGGGCGTCACTATCCTCCTTGGAGGTGTCGTCCGAAGTCTCACAGCCAGATCTCCCGGATCAAGTACTTCGGGTGAAAACCTAGATCCTGCTGCAGGGTCGGGCGGTGGCGCCGTCTTCAACGTTGTTCCCCTCTTTAGGGCACCGTCTTGAAGACTTTGATCCCTGTGGTGCTTCCTACGACTGGACGTGCATGGTGGCTTATGTGGCAACGATGACGACTCTTCTTCTCCGGCATGTGGCTTTTGTGGCAATGTTGGAGGTGTGGCCCTCGTCGTGGTAGTCGGCTCTTCTTCTCCGGCGTGTCCGAGGGAGTGCCTCGACTGTCTGTTGCTGTTAAGTCGAAGCCGCGGTGGGGAGCCGGTGGTATACGATGATGCGTGACAGGTGGTTCGTTCGGTGATCCTCGGTGACGCCACCCCTGCCCAGTTTCCTTAGTAGTTCATCGTCGGAGTCGGAGCTGCGGTGCCTAGTATGATTTGTATGGAGTGTGGTGTTGCAGCTATTAGGGCTGCTGTTTTTCTTTTTGTCTTTGATCTTCGGATCCTCTAGTCCTAGGACCTTCATCGCCTTGTTGTTTTCTGTTGCTTCCTGCTATTATCAATGAATGCGACGCTGGATCTTTAAAAAAAAAAAACCTAGCAGCCAACTCGCGAAGCGCTCAGCCGCAAGGAGTCAAGCCCCGAGATGCCCGTAACCAAAAGGATCCGGAGATCCAGATCCATTGCGTCAAGACACCTGGAGCTGAGCCACAAGGATGTCTCGGCAGCCAATGAGCTCGCCTCCCTGGACGCCGTGGTTCGCCTCACAGGGAGGAGGAGCCCGCCGCAATGCCGCAAAACCCTGAGGGGAAGTGATCGACGAGGGATCACCGTCCTTGCCAAATACCACTGGAAAAAAGGCCGGGGCACCCGTTGCGAGACTCCGCCATGGCCGCATGCTAGAGATGCAACGGAGGAAGGCCTCGCAGCTGCCACCATCCCCCACCCGAGCTTTGCCGCACTCCGGCTCCGGCCGTGGCGGCTAGGGTAAGAAGCTATGGAACGAAAGGCCTCTAGTCAAAGCACTTGACTATTCTAAAATAATTTTAATCCTATTGGTGGGTCCTGCAGTCTAGTATGATCAACTCAAAGCTGATCGGGCTGAACCACATGTGGCAAGTGGGACCCTAAAACTGGTGACACGTCAGCTTCATACCATTTCGGTCTAGTTTTGGATGAATTTTGTCCGGTTTGGAAACATGAGGGACAAAATATCGAAAAAAGAAGGATGGTGAATCAAACATATACATCGTGTAAACTTAAAGGGCGAAAATTATAGTACTTCTTGTCAGTTAAGAAGGACATGCAAATGCAACTTGTCTATTACTGAAATAGAACTCAGCAACTCCCTACCATTTTCATTCTTTTTTATGACAAGTATTTTCGGACGGAGGGAGTAGAACTCAGCTACTTCTTTAAGTAATAGTACTGGCAAAAGAGATAAGGCGATGAAAAGAATGAAACCATGGGCTCCTTTCCAGCCCCGAGCCTGCTTATGAGCACCCCGGGTTTGCTACTCCTGTAACACTAGTATCCAATGTGTATAATTATAGAATCGAAGTGTCCCCATTTGCAGAAAGGGTCAGAACCCCCTTTTGCCGTTTTAGGTTATAGCACTGCTATTTATGGCATCCCCAAATCAAGTCTTGTATACCTCATTCGCTCTTGTCAGCTGCAGTGTGTTGTGATGTCTCTCAAGTCTGTTTCAGGCGCGCATAGTACATACTATCTGAATTCTGAAGACTGTTCTCTCCATCAAGCTCATTCCTTCAGAAGCAAAGGGTGCTTCTCATGTAAGTGATCATCATATCAGTGCGTCGCCTCTTCTTTGTTTTTAACCAAGTTTACACGGAATTAAGTAGGATACACAGTGTAATGAGAATGTGAAGTAGGATACTGGATGATAGAAAGATTGGAACCATGGGCTCTTCGCAGCCCAGGGCCAACTTCTGAGCACCCCAGGTTTGCTTAGCCTGTGTACTAGGTATCCAACAGATTCGAAGTGCCCCCGTTTGCAGAAAGAGTCAGAAACCATTTTCCTGTTTTAGGTCATCACACAGTTTCCTCCAACTTATAGGTCACACCATCACTACTTATAGCATCACAACTCAAGTCATATAGCACTCGTTTGTCTTGTCAGATGCCTGCTCTGTCCAATGTGATGTCTGAAGCAGTCTTAGGCCATCACATTCATACGGTGTCTGATCACCTGTTCTCTCCTCCGACTGCATTTCTTCAGAACCAGGAAATCTGTAAGTGTTCCTCGTCACTTCCTTTTTTACCAATGCATGGAGTATCCAAATCTTGCACAAAGCCCATGGCTTCTGAATGTGCATTTCTTCAGAAGCAAGAAAGCTGTAAGTATTCTTCGTATTTTTTTTTTTCATGTAAGCGATCATTCATCGGTACCTCGTATCTTCTTCTTTTCTTACTATGTGTAGGAAATCTTTCTTTTATGGGACCTGTGGAGTAACAAAATCTTGCACAAAGTCCATGCCTTCTCAATCTGCATGTAATTCATAACCAAATCCAGATATTTTAGTACCGTGAAATCTGATAGAAAAAAAAATCTGCAACGACAATCCTTGGCTAGAGAGAAATTTAGAGCTATCCGCGCAGTCAGAGAGTTGCGGTAGAATAGTGCTACTTCAAGGAAGGAGATTTTTTTCGAAAAGGAGGAATATCCCCGGCCTTTGCATCGCATGGTGCACACAGCCATTTTATTAAAAAAAAGGTCCAGGTTCAAAGCATGGTTTCAAACAATACGACGATAGTGGAAAATTTTGTAAAATTTTCTTTCTTGTAGTGATCCTGCAATTCTGGGCCAGAAGAGCTTGTGAGGATCTGTAGAACAAAATGAAAAATAATAATCACCAGGAGGGCTGGAGATTCTGATAAGAAGATGTTACTTAGGATATTTCCCGTGTCTAGATAGTGGAAGACAGGTGCAAGTACCCGTCACTATCTGAACAGCTAAACCCAGGCAATTCTTTCTTTTGATAAGAACTATATATGGCATGTCCAATCTATATATGAAGAATCATGAACCCTAAAACAGGGGCATCATACCGCAAATCATTCGCTCACCGGAATCGGCGCGGCTAGTAGTTTTCCGAAGGGTAGGATTAGGCACCATGTATGGGGTCTGAATTATATTGGCAATGAACTCAACTTGCAGGTACAATAATGCCAAAGTATTCAGACCGTAGCAACTTGCATGGTATTTAAATTTTCTTTCCTGTAAGGGACAACTTGCATATATTTGCATTAGCGTGTCCTTCCACCTATGAGTCTATCTTTGCTTGAGAATCCTGCAACTTAAATGAAATTGGATTGGAGCGAGTCGCTGTCATGCCCATATCGCGACAAGAATTATAATAGCAAGATGTGCAAATTGCAGCCTAAAATAGGGACTAGGAGTACAATTCAGCAGCTCATGAAAACCACAGGTAGCCCCTAGGTTCCCACCGGAGTGCGAGGCGGTTTTCGCATCAGTTGGGGAACTACCCCGGCAAAATCATGGCTAAAGGATACAAAATTATTTGCAAGATGTGGCGCGACAGGCGTTTTCTGAACTCACATGTGTGATAATTTGGAGTATCAGGCATAGTCCCCCAAAACCGTGTAATTTTTCCGCGACATTTAGACATACTAGCGTGAATCCGTGCACTGCTATGGGCAAAAATGAAATAAATATATTACCTGTTAAAAATTATCATTCTATCATTTGTGCTAGATCGGATCATTTAAGATATCGTTTGTGCCAGATCAAACCATACATACCCATAGTTGTTCCGATCTTATACGGGATCCGACGTGAGTTCGGACCACCGCCACAGATTGACATCTTTATAGTAGGTAAGGATCAACTACACAATGTAGCGAACACATCCAGAATTGTACAGCTTAACTGAGTTCAGCAAATTGCCATCTTAATGCATAATCCAGCTCAAAATGACAGGATGAGTAGGTGACACATACACACAAGATAGGAAGTGAAGATTTCTAAGGTTAAAGGGTGTCTATTAGTTTGATTTTATGTTTGTCTGAGCATGGGCTGTGGAGAATTGCATGTTACCAGAGGGCGATGTGGCTCCCCTTTGATGTAAACTGAACCTGACGGTGTGTTACCAGTTTCCATGAAAAATGAAAATCGGGGCGACGTTTACATTCGGAGAAGAAGATCGAGTCCGAAGACGAACCGACCATCACCAAAGGTTGAAATCTTTATATTAGCTAAAGATAACCTGCCCAATGTAGAAAATACATCCAGGATTGTACAGCTTCACCGAATTCAGCAAATTACAGTATTTATTACATAATAATCCAACTCAACATGACATGATGAGTTGGTGACACACACAACAGATAACCAGGTTCACAGGCTTATTTGGCATTAACAATCGCAAGCACAATCATAGACGGCACTGTCGACATGATCAATTCGTAGGACTATTGACCAACAGTACCAAAGACTAGTAAAAATCATGACAGAGTACAATACAGCTTGATAGTACAGGTGGCCAGCAGTACATATGCACATACAGTCCGACGAACACCCTCAAACAGTGGAATACATTTCGAATCTGCATTCATCAAGGAAGCAATCATGCAGTAGCCATGCATCAGCTGCACCCTTCCTTGGTTCCTGGCCATGAATCAGAATCTGGTCTGAGCAAGGTTCTGTGCACGAATATTTACGACCGATAGATGCCAGATGGAGATTCTTACGACCGATCGAGCGCATCGCACGGAAAACGTCAGAAAATGGCGCTGTCCATGGGGAACTCGTCGAAGCTCCAGAGGCTAACGCCGTCCATGCCGCCGTCCACGCCGCGGGCATCCTGGATGACAGCGTCTCCGGCGAAGAGGCTGTCCATGGATTCGTACGGGAACATCATGAACGGATCGAACCCAAGCTCGTCGGCGAACCCAAGCATGGCGCCGCCGCCGCTCCCCTCCGACGAGCCCTCGTCGACCCTCGGCATCTTGTCGGCGAAGGAGCTCGCCGTGACAGGCGGTAGCGCGGCGACGGCGGCGGTCAGGTCGACGAATGCGTCCACGTCGAAAAACTCCATCCGCTCGGGCTTGACCATCATAGCGTCCTGCTCCGGCTGTGCGCGTGCTGCTGCGGCGGCAGAGTACGCCGTCGTCCTCGCAGTCGCAGGGGGGCATGGCGGTTTCTGCGCGGTTCTACGGCTGGCGCGGCGCGGGCGCGCCCCGGCCCTGGCCGCGTCGGGGAAGTTGACCTTGGCCTTGCTGCCGCGGAGGCGTCGGGCGGCGACGTCGTAGGCCCGGGCGGCGTCATCGGCCGTGTCGAACGTGCCGAGCCAGACGCGGGTGCCCTTGTGCGGGTCGCGGATCTCCGCCGCCCACTTGCCCCACGGGCGCTGCCGGATGCCGTGGTGGACGCGCTTCTTCATGCTTGCCGCCTGCACCGCGCGGCGGCCACCACCGTAGGCTGCAAAACGAATCTCATCAGTCTTTCATCCAAATTTTCCACCTAAGTACGTGGTGGGCGTACCCAAGAACTAACGCCGATGAACATTCTTTCATGATTGCATACTCGATGAGAGTTACCCTACCCGGAGAGAACGCAGGCTTGGATGCGAAAACGACGTGGTCGTCGTCGTCCTCCTCCGCCTGCAGGTCGAAGTCGTCATCGAAGTCCTCGAAGGCGGCCTCGAAGTCGTCGACGTCGGGGATGCTGCCGTGGTGCCTCTTGCTCATGCCGCCCTTGTTGCAGCTCGTGGGCGGGACCCGGCCCGCGGCCACCTGCTTCGACGCACGGCCCGCCGACGGCGGGATCAGCTCCGCTAGGATGGCGCCGCCGCACATTGTTTTCTCTTTCTGTCTCGCGCTTTTCCTCTCACGTCTTGTGTTGGTCACCGAGAGAAGGAAATGCACCTACTTATAACACAAGCTAGCTGACGATCGTATCGTGTGGTTGGCAGGGAACCGGTACATCGGACGACTCGACAACTGAGCTGGCATCACATGATGCCAGGTGGCAGGAACACAACGGTCAGCTGCCGGATTCTACTCCTTGCACTTTTCCTTGCTGGATTCTACTCCTTGGAGTATAAACAATGCCAGCCAAAATGAACATCCATCACTCCACAGAATTTGGCGCGTGAATAGCTCAACTTTTCCATATACATGAACTTGTGCGATCTGTTTTGAGTGAAAATTAAAGAACGAGAGAATTTGAATGAAAGATGATCCATCAGTCTTTATTGATGATAGAAGTGGGGTATTTATACCCAGGCGGAAGTACACATGGTGCTTGACGGTCAAGTAAACACATAGTTACTTGAGAGACAAGGAATTACATAGTTGCCTTGAGAGCCAAGGAAGTACATGGTTGCTTGAGAACCAAGCAACCTATCTAACAATTAACTTAATCCTAATTAGCTTAATTAATAAGCAACTATTCTATTCTTAACACTCCCCCTTGTACAACGCCTCTTCTTTGGTATATCCATCATCTTGACAAATTCTTTGAATACTCTTGAATGTCTCCTCCAAAAACCCTGTGGGAAAAATATGAGGAGAAATAGTGCAGATATGTTGCTAAAACTCCTTTAAACCCAGTGGGAAAAAATAATAAGGAGAAAATGATGCAACATATAATGATTATTGTCTCTTGATAACTCATGAGAAAAACCTTTGAAGAAGCAGAAAAATCATCGATGAGTTTAGAGAACAATTAATATGTCTTGATTACTTTCTTTACAAAACCTGATAGGGAAAAGAGAAAGTATGACGTATTATCTTTGATAAGATATTGCCTCATTAAAAACCATTATGAGAAACTTTGATAGAAAACTCACAAGGGAAAAGAGTGTGATATGATATGCCATTGAAAACTCCTTTAAAACCCAATGGGAAAAATATAAGGAGAAAGTGTATGACATATACGGGCACTTGTTTTTATATTGTCTCGTTAAAAACCTTTATGAGAAACCATTAGGGAAAACTCATGAAGGAAAAAGAGTACAATATATGCAATCTTAGGATTGTTAATAGGTTATAGATTTGGGAAATTACTCCCCCTGAACTTTGCAAACCTGGAGAATGTGAAACAAATTCCATTGATATGATCATGACATTATGAATATTATGTAGGATTTTCAAAGTATGTTGTTTGCATATTGTTTCCGCACTTTCTATAATTCGTGAGGATAAGTAATGTTCGAGCAATGTACTGACGATATTGCCCTTCATATAACCTGTAGTTTTTTGAGTAACACAAGTGGTAGCATCTTGATAAATCAAGTTATGTGATTCTGCTAAATCTCAACCACATGATTTTGAGTGTGGCTAATCATTCTGCTAAGACATGCATATTTTGCAATGCTTTTAGATAAAGCAATTATGTCAGAATGATAACTGGAAATAGCCATTAAAGCTCATTTAGATGACTTCCATATGAAGGCTATTCCAGCAAATTCAGTCATTGATATGGCATGGTTGGGATCAAATAAAGAGCCAATATCATTACATCATATTATGGTATATTTTTTATTTTCCTGATGGAATTGTCCAAGATTTATTGTGAGCTTGAGATATAAGCTAATATTTCTTATATCGACCATATACCTTTTGTTTGGAGTTGCACTCTGAATAAAGATAGCAAATATAGTGTCAGGCCTGACGTAGTTTGCAATTATGTAAGTGCTTTGACATTAGTGAGATATAGAACTTCAGGTCCTGATATCACTTCATTAACACCCCTAGGTATGAATGGATTTGTACCCTACCAAGGCAGTATTACCATATATGTCCTTTTATTGTTATGAACTTCTCATATATATATTGGATATATGTAGACTGATATGTATTCTTGAGAGAATGCTCAAGTGGTAAGCTTAAGCTAAATTTGGTAAATCCAATTTTTCCGTCTTAAGATGATTTTGTGTATGTTTAGGTCTTGTATAGACATTGATGAGGAGGTCATCAATATACACTGAGGTGATGAAAGGAAATCAAATTGATACCTTAATTAAACATGTAAATAATCATCATTATTCGAGTAATCTGTTTTAAGAAGGAACTCATTTAGTCGGTAGTACCATATGATATCCGACTATGTCAAGTCATAGAGTGACTTATGAAGTTTTACACAAAACTTGTTGCGATTTGCTTTTGGATTCGGAAGTATAAGCCCTTTAGGGACTTCAATAGAGATTTCCGAAGTGAGTGACTCATATGAGTATGTAGCCACTTCATTCATCAACTGCATGGATAATATTATTATTTTTATTGCCAATGATATTTAGTATCGAAGATTATTCCACTCATACCAAGCGGGTATGTTACATCATGTCGATGTCGGGTCTCTGCGTGAACCCTTTTGCTACAAGCCTCGCTTTCTCACCACCTCATTGACTTTGTCTATGAATGAGAAGCTTTAGTATTCCGTAGGGATGATACTTATGAGGAGTAGGTATTATTGCGGTAAATACTACTCGCTTACAGAGCGAGTGCTATTCTTCGTTACTTGCTTCCTTTTATGTGAACCAATATGAGTGCAAGAGGCACTCTACCATGGATTTTGGTTCAGGGCCCAAAAGATTTTAGCAATTTGAGAAGAAATATATGTCGACAAATGTAGTCTTTAGTTTATATGATTCGATGGAATCATTGAAGTTTGTGGATAAAATATTTATTCCTTTTAACTCCTTGTGATTTCCTATAACAAATGGAGTCAAGGTGTTTCGATGTCCCGGCAACAAAACATTTGTGCACATTTATGCCGGGCTTTGGACGATGAGCATCCAGTGAGGTGTCTTTCAACTTGATGTTGAATTACATTTACTGGTTGAGGATTTGATTTCCTCTGTTTCCGCGGAAGCATATGAGAAGTTATATCTCGTGTTGTCAGATTTTCTCCCCCTCTTGCTCTCATTTGGGGAGAAGAGTGGTTTATTAGGTACCTCCACTCTTTCTGACCATTATTGCAGGAATATAAAATTTAGTGACACCTTGTAATCAGTAAATGTATGTGGCAGATTTGCAATGTGTTGCAAATATATGATTCTCTAAACTTCTAGTTCATATTCTTTGAGTACGTGGATATAAGGATTGAATGTCAATAACATTTATAATTTATTTCTCGGCATTCCTTGTGGTACTTATCTCCCCCTAATGCCGGAAAATATCCTTATTGCTGATGCAATCAGCATACGGGCTATGAATAATTTTGATTGACGGATAAATTGTTATTCCTCACATAGATCCCTAATCTTCTGTGAGTGCCCATTGATGTATGCTGGAGTGGTGATATCGGTATATAACCAAATTATCGCAGACGAGAAATACTTTTATGATTTCCACGTAGTTACTACAAGGGGAAAGTAGTATGAAATGCAGTTGGTATGATTTAGATCATACTTACGGTGTGTAAGGTCGTATGTGTCCAGCAAGAGGCTGGTAAATTTACAATTCTTTAAAAGTGGTCATGTAATTCATTTGACTATCTTTGATAAGAAATTTAGTTAAACCATTTTGTGTATGTACATAGGGTATTGGATGCAATCAGAAAATTCTCGTGAAATGAGTTCAACAACATTGTCCATTCGAATGGGTTTATCCTTTGATTGGGAGAATTTGCTCCTACTTTGATAAGTTGAGCAATCTATTTAGCAAGATCATGCATGGTTGTGTGTGATAAGAGGCACACTTGAAATCATTTTATAAATGTTTCTATGAGTACCATGTAGTATCTAAATAATTCCACATAATGGTTAACTAATCCACATATATCCCTGAATGTATTCAAGGAAGATTGAGTGGCTAATTTAGAATTTTAAGGTGAGAGTTCCTTAAAACAAATTTCCCCTATGGCACATGCGGTGCACATATAATATGATGATCTGGGGAATTTGTAACTTTTAAGTTGTGACCAACAGAATTGTCAATAATTTTCTAATCATCCCCAAACCAGGATGGCTAAGGCTATCAAGCCTAATATTTAATTTATTAATATTAGAAAATCATTGTGTACGCAACAATATTGAGTATGAATTGAAACATACATTCAAATTTATCGAATATTGCATCCAAGGGATGTGATATTGGACATTTTACTACATGTAGTAGTACAAGTATAGGCTAATAATATGTTGGGATAATTAGGAGATTACCTGAGGTCTCCGATATTATTGAGTGCAAATGAGTTCATCCTCCATTTTCTGCACTAGATTTTGGTCCTCATTGTGATGAAGATTCTGATAACAATGCTTTACCAGAATATTTCTGGTTGTTATTTGCAAATTTTCAGGTTTATCCCATTGAACTTATTGCCTTTTTAATAAATTTGTGGTGTGGTTTGACCATATGTTTGAGGGTTTGGTGGTCATAGGTATGATATTTATATAACCACACATTTGACAAACTTGAGAGTTGTCTTTGTGATCATTTGAAAATGACCAATTCCTATCAAGAGGTAATTATGTCTTTGGTTGTCTATTAGCCTCCACTTTACTTCGTATTCCTCATGGTTCTATTTTGTGACCAATGAATTGCTTAGTATTCTCAGTACTAGCAAGAATATCAAATAATGTAATAGCACCCGTTGGGTAAATCTGATGATTTTAAGAAATTTCATGTTTCTTCATCATAAAAATGGTAGCACCACCTTAAGAGGTAAAGTGCATTGAGGACTTTTCAACTGGATCTGTATATAGGAAAAATATTTGATCACGATATCTCAACTTGAAGTTGATCATGTGATAAAACTGTGAGCTGCGATAGACTTGAGGTCTTGAAAAAGAATGGTAATCATTCGCGATGTGCTCAAGGCATCATGTCTATATTAAGGAAAATATTTAGCGTGAATAAAAATTCATCCATTATGTACTTAGTTTGAGAACTAAGTGAAGTTGGGACACATAAAATGCATCTGAGCGTTGCAACTTCAGAGTCACCACCAAAAACATAGATGTTGCATGTTTGACATTGGTTAGTCACTGTGAAAGTATAACCATAATATGATGTGGACATTGCAAAAATGTTGAGAGACTCGACCGTTGCCATAATTATGGGATCCATCTTGATGGATGGACAACACTATAATTATAGATAGTGACATATGCTTCACTGCCATGTATTTTACCAATGTAATAGAAGTCAACCACGATTATATGCAAATATTTATATAGTTTCCTATGATATATTCAAGCAAAATGAGGCTTAAATAGTTGATATTAGCACACAATACCATTTCGGCGCATAGCGAGTGTGCAAGAACAATATTTACTATGAGAGTAAATCATTTTAGTGAACAACAACAAATGCTTCTGAGGAGCAAATTTTATAAATATAGTTGATGCTATCGGGGTCTTATGTGTAGACCACAAATTATATAGATAACACTTTGAAGATAATTACCGAATCGCAGTAATAGAAAACATAGTCTGACTTTTGTCAGTAGATGTTCATATCTCTATTACCTTATGTTATGCTATATTTAAAAAAATCACTTTGAAGGTAATCATCTGCCAAAATGACATGATGTAGACCTTGCAGTAATAATGGATAGTCTGCAAATGATACAGCAAATATAGTAGATGCCACCAATCCCTTGTGATTCACAAATAAAATTTGGGCTAGTCATATTCAGTATGACACTATATAATTCTTATGGTTTGCAAGGAAAAATATTTCCGTGCAAACAGTTGTTATCCTAAGATCGCATGTCATAGGGAATGTTTGCCGTGAAAACATAGATGATGACTTAAATATACGCAAAACATTCTTTTGCATTATTATTACTGTGGTAAGACATATACATGCAAGACTTAATAATTTACATATTTATGTAATGTATGAAGACATGAGGCTTCAAATGATATTTACTTGATGTAAATGATGCATAATTATATTTTTTATGCCATTTGGAAGGAACTTATGGTATGGTCCAAACGTCTGTAGAAAAACCGAGACTTAAAAAGTGAATAATAGTAACCTAAAGGTTAAAATCTTGAAAATAGTAAGCCTGATGGCTGATTTATATGGATTTATAAGTCGTTGGGAGAAAGGACTAAATTGAAAACAGAGCCAAAGGGATAGGATTCCCCAATTTCTTCTCCTGTGCGTTTAGGGATTTGCCGTCGCCGTAGCGTCGCTTTGAGAAGGATGTCATGGCGTGCTGGATGCAGGGAGCTGCAAACCGCCGCCGGGCCGAAGGCCATGGACATCGCGCCACTGGAGGGCATCGCGGCCGTGTCGTTTCCGCGCCGCGCTGAGGCCGAAGGCCATTGCTGCGCCGTGGGCTGCTTCGCCGGATGGCGCCGCCGCTGTCGGAGTCTGAGACCGCGCCTCCACGTACGCCCGTTGGCAGCAGTCAGCCGGAGGCTACAGCCGCGTGAGGAGGATTAGTGCGCTGGAGGGCGATTCCGGCCGCTAGCGTCAGCGCTGGTGCCGCCGGGCTGCGAGCCGTGCCGTGGTGATTCTCCTGTGTACGGCGAGGACGAAGCTGCCATGCTCCAAGCCAACTACTCCCAGTAGAATCGATTGTGTGCAGGAATCAGTGAAAAAGAAAATTAGATAATAGCACCTGATTGCGTGGCAATTAGATCAAGACTTTGAATCTGCTTCAGTGTCTTTCCATGTGCTAATAAAATTATTCGATGCTCTATTTTCAGCTTCTGCCGAATCTGTTTCTTGGGCTGATTGCTTTTTCTTCCCCTTCATGTGTTCCGCGTGAGTGTATGCGTACAGGATAAACAATCCATTGTTAGATTACTGGTTGACCAAAAAAAAACATGATCAAATATTAAAATAGGGAAACACTATTAGTTTTCCTGATCAAGGCATTTAATCCTTGGATCGTTGAGGATCGACAAGATCTGTTCTTCATCCTCTGTAACGCTGTTCTACACTTCTCATGTTTGGTCAAATCACTCGATAGAAGAGCAAAGTGCATGATAACGTGTTTTGAGTGAAAATTAAAGAACGAGAGAATTTGAATGAAAGATGATCCATCAGTCTTTATTGATGATAGAAGTGGGGTATTTATACCCAGGCGGAAGTACACATGGTGCTTGACGGTCAAGTAAACACATAGTTACTTGAGAGACAAGGAATTACATAGTTGCCTTGAGAGCCAAGGAAGTACATGGTTGCTTGAGAACCAAGCAACCTATCTAACAATTAACTTAATCCTAATTAGCTTAATTAATAAGCAACTATTCTATTCTTAACACGATCCACTTGGCTCGGCTCCGCAAATGATCGAGCTTAGATCCAGAAATGGACGACCACTTGTATTACAAAAAACTTACGGCAACAAAGTTAGGCCTAATTGGTATCATTGATTGATTACTTGAGCAATGACGTCGTCTCAAACAGCAATAATCAAGGTTTTTTATTTATTGAAACGGCAACAATGAAGTACTAGTTTTAGTAGGCAGCCTAGCAAACCTTAGTTTAAGGTCGCCGAGGAAGGTCAACAACAGGTACTACGAAGGATGAGTCGGCTAGTTAACCTTAATTTGTCTAAGCATGCATCCCCTTTCGAAAAAAAAGGAAAAACAAAAACATGCATATCCTTCATAATACACTTTCTCATTGTCTCTAATCATTCATGGGATGCTTCTTTAATTTAAAGGATTTTCAACAACAACAATCATAAGCCTTGGCTTTTACTGTTTCTCAACATTTTCTTGATCCGTTGGAGATTGACCTTGTGCATAAAATGTGTCAAAACATTAATCAACTAATTCATTTACCTGCATGTGATTTTCTGTTTAGAAACGCTGACTATAGTACTCATGTAGACACACAACGGGCACTGAAGACCGGAGTCATATACTTCGACGATTGAAAAAAATTCATCATAGACACCTCACCACAAATAGGGACTTGACCGAAAAAATATAAGCCGCTGAAATGAGACACAGAGCATTAAACATGGGATATGATCGGCTCGGGCTACAACAACTCTCCTAACCATCCAAGCGATGGTTTGCTCTCTACATGTGATACTATCATATGAAATCCCACTTCCATTGGAAAACAATCCGACGATGCGAGAACTGAAGATGGCTAGTTCTCCAACGAAATCAACTTAGGACACAATTTTGTGCCCTTTTACTGGAAGGGTTGTTTTATATCATGCCTTTAAGGCCTCGTTTGGTCGCTGATGAGGGAAATTCCAGGGTAAAGAAGGCACGGGTGAGATTTCCTTGACGCATTAAATATCACGGGGAATTACCTCTCCTTTGTTTGGTTGCTAGATGGAGATGCCAATGGTCTGCATGGGGAAGAAGCCACACATAGGATCTGCTGCTGGATGTGCTCTAGGACGCTGCTACTGGAGGAGGGGGCACACTGGAGCGAGGAGGAGAAGGTCGCTGGAGGAGCAGGAGGAGGCGAGGATTTCCTCCCAGACGTTCGTGGTCAAGGAACATGTACCCGTGGAAATGGCGCGGTACGGGTCGGATAACACCTGACAGGCGAGCGACCAAATGCACGGACGATTTTCTCGGGGCTGATTTATCTCATGGGTCTTGCGCCCTGGTATCAGGCGGAGATCCCGGGTGGAATTGTTGCAACCAAATGAGCCATAAGTGTGAAATTTTGCCATGTCAGTCTTAAAGCTTTAACCAAAATTTTGGTAGATTTTATGTTTTTTTCGGCTTCCCCTTTAAAATTTTGAGATAGCCAAAACTTTCCCATCCAACTAACATGGCTATGGTTTTGACTGGTATGCTTGCAAGGCAAACATATATGGGTGTGAGTAAAATGGGTCTTCATGTGTAGCTACTTACTTTTGTGTAAGCAAACAATAGCTACCCTTTTAGGTATTTACATATTGGCGACTAAGGATAGCAACATCACCATGTCATTAGTTGGCAATGTTTACCACCCTATTCCGTGGCACCATCATTGTGGCGATAGCTACCAAACACTCACTCTGAAGATAGTCGATTGAGAGCTCAAACGTACTACTATGAACGATCAACCCGAAGATAAGAGCCCCATGAAGCCACGGCAGGAAACCGCTCTCGGTCACCGGCTTACATATCTTGGTTCCCCAGCCGGAGGATAACCACAACGGTGTATCCCTCTTGCATTTAGCCATCGGTGCAACTTGCACAATTTTGAAATGGATGGCAAGGTCGGAATCGGAGAAGTTTGGCAACAGTAATTAAACATGGCCAAGTGGCTAAGGGCATCCTCAACGCGGACCCTCAAACCGTCCGCAACCGTCTGGGCCATGCTGTCCGGACGTGTTTTGCCATTCAACGCGGTTCTGTATCCGTCCTCTTGGCGGTCCGGACATGCATTTTTGTGCAAACCAAAGACATAGTGCCGGGCTTTGCGAGAGTCCAGATATCCGTTTGGCGAACCGAAATGCACCATGTATCCTCTCTCTATTCGGATGCACTACTAATTTTTTACTATTTGGCGGAAGGCACTAGTAACAGATGATGGCGGAAGGCTGCTAATTAGCTTAGCATTTGGCCAAAAGTAGTAGTGCTACTTTAAGATTTGCCGGAAGAACATGACAGATTTGGCGGAAGCTACTGATCACAGAGCACATCAGCGTAACACTATTAGTCACATAGGAGTGAATGGCGTAAGCTCCTTTGATTTGCATCTTTGGATGGCGGAAGGTCCAAATCGTATAGTGCACATCACGAAAGCTAACGGTGGAAGTTCCTAATCAATAGTTAACAGAAGATTTTTCACATGTAATCACACGGAAGACTACTAATTTGACTAAAAGTCGAAAAGTTGTTTGCTGTTATTTTTAAAAGTGAAAAAACCCGGACATTTACTACTTCGGTTGGATGGCCGGCTCCCGCATCCATGCCCACGGACGGATGCGGAAGCCTTGCGGGTTAGCATTGAAGATGCTCTAAGGGGATCTCTAACGGCGACACGCAAATTTGCTCCAGCATCTGTCCGCAGACAGGGGGCCAGTCCGCGCACATTGATGCTGGAGGCCGCCATCCAACGCTGCTAGCATACATTTCAAACACTTTTTCAGTAAACCGGATGAAATTCATGCAAACCCAACGGATTTCATACAAACAAGACGAAAACATTTACATTTTGTACATATTTTAACTAAAAACGATACCGGACTAAGACAAAACTAGTTTACGGCCGGCGCCGACGGATGCCATTCCGACGACATGGATACCCTTGACTAGTTTACTGGAGGCTATGTCGGATCTCCATTGCTGTCCCCGTGTCGGGCAGCCATGAGCCTTGGAGGTATATGCTTCAGTGCAAAGGGTGGCTCTCTTCCCCACTGCTCATCGGAGTGAAACCGCCGACTGATGCTTTAGCCGGAGGGGAAGGGTCCGTATGCTGCACGGACCAGTGTTGTTTTTTGGGTAGGGGGACAATGGTGGCCTGCCAGCGGGCAAGACACCGGCTGTGTACGCAGGCGTCGCCTTGGCGGTGGCCTTCATGGGACACAAGCAGCGGTGGCCCCCCGTGTGCTACTTCTCCTTGATGATGGCGACGGACATGGACGTGTTGGCCGCCACCTAATCGATGTCCATGCAGTCGGCTTCTTTCTCTGCCATCAGGGCACGGTTACACTGGCATTGACATCGGATGCCGCGGTTGCAAACACGGGGGAGGGTATGACATGGCATCGTCCACGGTAGCCACGATACCCATGCCGCTGTGCTCCTCCGCATGCCGACCTAGAGCAACTTGCCACTCCTCGGCTAGTGACCGGTGGGCTCGACGGGCCACCTAGCCAGCTTTTATGCCGGAGAACTCTTCTTCCTGCTCATCGGATGGCATGGAGCAAATTGTTCAAGGAGGAAATCGGGAACGGAGGTGTGGTCCGGTTCTTCCATGGCGTCTCGTATCGTTTAAATAGCGGGCGGACGAGAGGATCCAATCAGTGTTGTTTTTAATGCCGATTGGCTCATGAACTAATGGACGTGTGGCCGAAGGAGGTATCTCGGCACACGCGCATGTTTAGTGGAGGAAGGCGGGCAATCTTTAGTCATCTGAATGCGGCGATGAGGCGTGTTTAGCCAGGCATGCATCGGGTGGTGCCCTCGGTCGACGCGGCACTTCTATGGCGGAAGCAGTGAGAGGTCGCGTCCTTTCTGAGCAGACTTCAATGTGGAATGACCGCTTTACAACAACATGAATGCGGGCAGCTGGCGCCAGACGGGAACACGGGTGGGCGAGGAAGGAGGCTGACAGTATCCTGGACTAGGGGGTACCAACCTAGTTGTCCCGCAGTCCATGGGCAAGCTTATGGCCCAACGTTCTCCTAAGGAAGGACTCATGAAGCCTCACACTTCGGCTTGATCAATATGGACTTCGACAAAGACTTGACGTGCACTCCAAGACTTATATCGGCCTGGCGGCATGTGTATCGCAAGATGGGTAACCAACCATGTGTAACCTTAGGTACCCCCATTGTCTATATAAACTCAGAGGCTTGGTCCATAGAGAGGACGGTCATAATTACAACCATCTAGCCCTAGGGTTAGAACATGACTTACGATCTCGAGGTAGATCAAGCTTGTACTCGATAGGAAATCATCAATACAATCAAAGCAGGACGTAGGGTATTACCTCTTCGCGAGGGGCGGAACCTAGGTAAATATTGTCTCCTTCGTCTCTTGTTACCCATAGATCCGAGATCCGTAGCTCGGGACCCCCTACCAGAGGTCTGCCGGGTTTAGTACCGGCATTGGTGCTTTCATTGAGAGTTCCATTGTGTGATCAGGAAAGGATTGATGGAATCATCGTCCGACGACCACAATTCTTGTGGTGTAACGCCTGCACCCCAATCTCCAGCAACCGACTCACGCCTCCTCCATCAAGAGTTGGGTTGTGACGAGCTATTCACCTTTCCCCTCCCCACGGCCCAAAACCCCCCTACGGAGGATCAAGGACCAAGGTATACCTAGCGAGCGATGGCAAAGACGACCAAACAAAAGAAGCTGAAGGACCGGATCACAAGATTGATGTCCTACAAGGGCACATGGCTGTTGTAGCACTTTTGTGACGCCTCAACTCAATCATACACTAATCATACATGCAAATGTGCACAATAGAGATGAGAGACTCACGGGAAGATATTAGGACACAACTCTAAACAAAATTCAAACATAAGGGAGTTATATTACAAACCATGGGTCACGAGGACCCGAATACATGAGTCAACGAAAGCAACAATATCTGAGTACAGACATAATTAAACAAGTTTGCCTTAAGAAGGCTAGCAAAACAACGACAACTGGATCGAAAAGGCGCATGCCTCCTACCTGGGGCCTCCTAACTACTCCTGGTCGTCAGTCTCCACATAGTAGTCGGCTCTGTCGGTCTAGTAGTAGTCATCGGCGGACTGACTCCTAGGCTCTATCATCTGATCGTAGCAATTGGGTAAAGAGGAAAGGGATAATTGGTTTTATACCTTAGTTGTGCCCCCCCATGTCCGGATTGCCCCTAGTTTCTGAAAACTCGTGGTCTGGCCCAACCAACTTTGGCGTTTTGTGCTTTTGCCCTTTGACCGTTTGACCGTCACTTTGAAAACTTCATAACTAATTCATACTAAATCAGAAAAATGCAAATAAGATACCAAAATGTTTGGAAAAACATCACCTGTATGTCAATGTCACTTGCATTCATGACAAAAGTGTTGCTTAGTGCCCATCTGAGTTTTAGCACTTATCATACCACCACGAACAGTAAAATCTAAAAAAATTTAAAAAATTGGAAAAAAAGTTTGTGGCAAAGAATGACAAATGTTTAAGTGCTTGCCAAGTTTCATCAGGGAATGACATTCGTGGAAGTCATGGCAAAAATAACAATGAACACTCGGAAATAGATTGTTTTTTTGCCACGACATCCATGAATGTCATTCCCGGATGAAACTTGGCAAGCACTTAAAACATTTACCATTCTTTGCCACCAACTTTTTTTTAGATTTTACTGTTCGTGGTGGTATGATAAGTGCTAGAACTTGTATTGGCACTAACCAACACTTTTTTCATGAATGCAAGTGACATTGACATACATGTGATGTTTTTCGAACATTTTGGTATCTTATTTGCATTTTTCTAATTAAGTACGAATTAGTTATGAAGTTTTCAAAGTGAAGGTCCAATGGTCAAAGGGCAAAAGCACAAGACGCCAGAGTGGGTTGGGCAAGACCACACGTTTTCAGAAACTAGGGGCAATCCTGACAAGGGGGACACAAATAAGGGTATAAAACCAATTATCCCAAGAGGAAAAGGGGTAACAAAGCAACTGTTAGTACTCATCCAAAGTATTCGCAAGACTTACATCAGACCTAAGCTAAGTATGCATCAATATGAATGGGAAGGGGTTGTATGTTGCAAAATTGCTAGAATAGGGGGGAGGCCTAGCCTATCAAAGACTAGCATCTTACAGCGTCTTGCAGCAACAAAAGAGATTAGAGTAACATATAATATGTAGTAACAAGTATATATATATATATATATATATATATATATATATATATATATATATAGGAATGCCTAGAGGTCCTTCCTCGACTCCCTGCGAGAAAGCGATTCCAAAGCCATCATATCAGTTTAGTGTCACAAGTATCCAGTTCTAGTTGTGGTAGACCGGGATACAACTCCGAGCGTCCGTTACCATGGACACGACTATTCGAATATATATACTTCCCTGCAGGGGTGCACCAACTTACCCATCACACTTGATTACCTCTGGCCGGACACACTTTTCCGAGTAATGCCCGGTGTCGGTGTCAAAACTGGCGGATCTCGGGTAGGGGGTCCCGAACTGTGCGTCTAGGCGGATGGTAACAAGAGACAAGGGATACGATGTTTTTACCCAGGTTCGGGCCCTCTTGATGGAGGTAAAACCCTACTCCTGCTTGATTGATATTGATGATATGGGTAGTACAAGAGTAGATCTACCACGAGATCAGAGAGGCTAAACCCTAGAAGCTAGCCTATGGTATGATTGTTGTTCTGTCCTACAGACTAAAACCCTCCGGTTTATAAAGGCACCGAAGAGGGTTAGGGTTACACAGAGTCAGTTACAATGGTAGGAGATCTACATATCAATATCGCCAAGCTTGCCTTCCACGCCAAGGAAAGTCCCATCCGGACAAGGGACGAAGTCTTCAATCTTGTATCTTCATAGTCTAGGAGTCCAGCCAAAGGCTATAGTCCGGCCATCCGGACACCCCCTAGTCCAGGACTCCCTCAGTAGCCTGTGAACCAGGCTTCAATGACGACGGTTCCAGTGCACATATTGTCTTCGGCATTGCAAGGCGGGTTCCTCCTCCGAATATTTCATAGAAGATTTTGAACACAAGGATAGTGTCCGGCTCTGCAAAATAAGTTCCACATACCACCGTAGAGAGAATAATATTTACACAAATTCAATCTGCTGACGTATTCCGTGGCGTGACATCACACCATGGCCAAGCCTTTATTCGAATCGTTTTTACTGTCCCACCTCTACGCGTTTAGCGAGGCGGTTTCCTTGGCACGTCTTGTCAAAGCAGAGATCGTGTCCCCTTATTCCGGGATTCTCATCAATACGGGCGTGGGTAACCCAACCGCGCCATTGATTACGGCGCTTGGGAGATAAGCGAGTTTTACCAGGCTGGTGGGGACGATAGTCGTCCGTCCATATAAGGGATAAGGATCCACCTTTTACCTCGCTTTCTTCCTCCTTTGCTTATCCATTTTCACAAGACTTTCGAGCTCCAGCGCCCAAGTCCGCACATCTCGCCTCAACCTTCCCCAGCCATGTCCGGAGGGGGAGGCAAGTGGATGGCCTACTCCGTCACGGAGGGGCACATCAAGAGGCTGTGGAAGGCCGGATACTTGTCCAGCGACATCGCGCATCGGCTCCCCGACAAGGGGCAGCTCACCCCCACCCCCGGGCCCCATGAGAGGGTGGTGTTCCTCACCCACTTCCTTCGTGGACTAGGTTTTCCACTTCACCCATTTGTCCGGGGGCTCATGTTCTACTACGGCCTGGATTTCCACGATCTGGCCCCGAATTTCATCCTCAACATCTCGGCGTTCATCGCCGTGTGCGAAGCCTTCCTCTGCATCTAGTCCCACTTCGGCTTATGGCTGAAGACCTTCAATGTCAAGCAGAAGGTAGTTGGCGGCCGCCAAGCAGAGTGCGGAGGTGCCATGGTAGGCAAGATGCCCAACGCCCTATGGCTCGAGGGCTCCTTCGTGGAGACCATAAAGGGGTGGCAATCGGGGTGGTTCTACATCACCGAGGCGCGTGACCCTAAATGGGCAGCGGCCCCCGAATTCCGATCTGGCTTCCCTACACGGCTCACCTCTTGGAAAGAGACGGGCCTAACATGGGGTAATTCGGAAGAGCTGACCAGACTCCAATCCTGCGTCAAAAACCTGGTGAGCAAGAAGCTCAAGCTCGTCAACGTAGTCCAGGTCATGCTCATCCGCCGGATCCTCCCGTGCCAACAACGGGCCTTCAACTTGTGGGAGTTTGATCTGGCACGGCACCAAACCTTGAGCAGGCTCTTCGACACTATGTACGAAGATGCCTGGAAGGTGCTGTTCAAGGGCGCCGAGGCTCCCGCATCCGCTACCGAAGATCGCGGATTTAGCTCGCAGCGTCAAGCCGGCAAGGTAAGCTATTTTACCCTTTACAGGACACTTGTTTTTCATAGTTTGACTCTATGGGGGATCTAAACTCCCTTACCTTTGACAGGCCTGACAAAAGACATCCGGGCAGGTTAACTGTCCGGCTCCCTTGCCAGAAGACCCAGCGGACGCCCAATTAACGGGGCTACTGGTTCCGGCGCCTTACGTGGTGCCGGAGAAGAAGGCCAGGAAGAAGGCCACGGGAACTCGAAGGAGTTCCCGGCGCCAGGTATTGTCGGACTCATCGTCCGATGACTCCGAGGCGGACTCCTCCCGTGAAGACGAGGAGGAGGAAAAAGAGGCCTCTCCCCCAGCGGGGGGAACAAGAAAAGGAAGGCCCCCCAACTGGGGAGGCCGGAGGGTCCAAGAAGGGAAGGACCCTTCCTCCGTACGACTCTACCAATGCCGACGACGGCGAAGAGGAGAGGCCACCGAGGGTTAAGCCCTTGGCAAAATCGCAACTGTCTGGATACCAGAATAACTCATGGCATTTCATTTGTCGCACAATATCTCCTAACGCCGAATATAACCCTGCAGCCCGCCCAAGGACGATGCATTGACCTCGGAGGTCAATGCATTGAAGCAAAGCCTCAAGCGGTCCGAGAACGAGCTCGGCCTTGCCAAGAAGCATATCGAGGACAAGGAAGGTAAGTAATACCTTATGGCAGTATATAAAAGATGTGGTTGCAAAAAATGACAGGTATAACGTGAGTATTGCAGGGGCCAGGAATGAGGTGGCGACCCTGAAGGAAGCAGTGTCCAAGGCCGAAAGCAATGCGGCCGCGGAGCGCACCGAGCAAGAGAAACAGGAGGCGCGGGTGGCGGAGGTGCAGCAAGAGCTCCAGGCTCTCGTGGAAAAACACAAGGGTTTGGAGCGTGACTCAAAGACTCGAGAGTCCGAGCTTGCCTCGGCCCTTGAGAGCGCCAAAGCCGCTAAGGACGAAGCCCAAAAAGCCCTCCACGAGATTGATGCGATGAAGAAGATAGCGCCGGGTAAGGCATTCTTTATGCAAAGCAGGCACGTGAAAGTGAATTACTTGTTACTTACCCGAATCCGGAGCTCTCCAGGAGCATTCGCAGATTTGCCCCGCAGTGTGTCCGATGCTGCCGCGTTCTACCGAGCCGAGGAGGGGAGCTCGATGGAGAAGGTGTTCGGTCTCGAGATCTTTGAGGCGGACACCGTGCCGATTGAGCGACCAGCTGAAACAGTCGGTCGAGCTCCATAAGGTGGCCGAACAGGCCATGAAGGACCTCATAGTTCGGCTGTGGCCTGAGGAAGCCATGCCTGGGAGCTACTTGGGGCTGGTGAGGCGGCTGGTGGACACGTGTCCATGGATTGAAGTCGCCAGCGCTCCGCTCGCATCGAAGGTGCTGCAGGGCCCTTGCCCGCTAAAGTGCACTTTGGGGCAAGATGGATGCTTGAAGCTTGTGACGGACGGACCACCGCCGGGCAGGGAGTATCGCAAGCCCGAGATGTATTATGAGAGCGTCCTGAAGGGTGCCCGCCTTATAGCGGGTGAATGCTCCAAAGATGTAATTTTTGAGTAAACTCGCATTTGTTATCCTGTACGCTTGAAAACTTGTTCATATGCTATAAGCAACGTTTGTGAATTTAAAATATTACCTTCTGTGCAGCCGTTTATTAAATTTGAGAGATGGCGAGTCGTCGGCTTCTGCCCCCATGTCGCATGTGCCGGGGTGTTCGGGATAAACTTGAGCGCTCTTTTTCCCATTCTTGGGTCCTTCGAGGGAGGCGCTCAACGCAACGAACGAGGCAACCGGACTATAATGCTTGAACACTCTCACTTAGCCATAGAATTCTATAATTTTAAATTTTGGCGAAGCCCCTATTATTCGGAAGACCGAGTTCGGGGCGCTATCCATGCTTGGGCGGGACAAAGCCGACTCCTCGCTTTAAGCGGCATAAGTATTTAGGGACTCGAAAACCTCTCGAACAGCGACCGGCTCTCGCCCTATCGTGACGGTCAGTTTTAGCTTTCTCCACTGAGGTGCTTAACCCAGCTCAACCGGGGCACAATCACAGTGGTTCTCCCAGCGCTACCTTAGCCGATATAATGGAACGTAAGGTACCAAAACATGGGAGCCGGGCAAACCCAACTATTGACCCAAGACATGATTCGGAGCTGATGCATATAATGCTATAAGTTCGGGGTGCCGCACTTGTGAAAGTGTTCGGACTTATCACACCATATTTTGGGGTACTTAAGCCCCTGGTGTATTTGGCCATACCAAAGCATACGGATGCAACATGTCATAAGTGGACATATATAGATAAGAAAAAGGAATGCAATAATAGGCAAAAGCTGTGCATTGTTTATTAAAAAAGCTGCGGTAAAAGCAGAACGATGCAAATAGTGCGATAAGCAAGGGACGGGACTATTTGACATGTCCCCCTCGAGGAGCGAGCTGCGGGATGATATGTAAAACAAGTATACTGCTCGTTATATAGACCACCTGGATATTCGACGTAGCTTTCTGCTTCCCTGGCTGTTGCATCGTGTGTTTCGGCAATTCTACTGCTAGACAGGGCTTCTTGAGAACGGAGTCCTGAAAGTAAGTAAGAAAGAAAAAAAGGAATGACACAATCGGGAGCCCCTGGTGCGGTTGAGCCGCATTCTGGGCCTGCCGTGGTCGTGCCCCTCCCCTTATGCCCATGGTATTTCCAGAGCGTAATTACGCGTAGTACTAGTATCGCAATTTCGCGAGGGCTGGGGTTGGGGCCGCATTGCTACGCGTGCTCGGAACGTGCCAGGCGGTCTTGTTGTAGGTTACTCCGGGCGCGCTTGACGCTGTCCGGACGTTTGATACCCGGACTCGAGAATTGCCTTGAGAGGCTGATTTGTACTTCCGTCGCGAGGGCCGCCGTATGCTCCTCCGTTCGGAGAGAGCGTTCGGTGTTTCCGTTGACCGTAATGAATCCTCGAGGGCCTGTCATCTTGAGCTTGAGGTATGCATAGTGCAGCACCGCATTGAACTTTGCAAATTCGGTTCGTCTGAGCAGTGCGTGATAGCCGATGCGAAACGGGACTATGTCGAAGATTAACTCCTCGCTTCGGAAGTTATCCGGGGATCCGAAGACCACTTCAAGTGTAATCGAGCCTCTGAGCTTGGCCTTTACACTGGTATGACGCCTTTAAAGGTCGTCTTTGTGGGTTTAATCTTTGAGGGTCTATGCCCATCTTGCGCCTCGTATCCCGATAAAGCAGGTTCAAAGCCGCCGCCGCCCATCGTGGACTCTAGTGAGGTGAAATCCGTCAACGATTGGGTCTAGAACCAATGCGGCGAATCCGCCATGGCGGATGCTAGTGGGTGGTCCTTCGATCAAAAGTGATCGGGCGGAGGACCACGGATTGAACTTTGGGGCGACTGGCTCCATCGCATATACGTCCCTTAGTGCATGCTTCCGCTCCCTTTTGGGTATGTGGGTTGCGTATATCATGTTTACCGTCCGCACTTGTGGGGGGAAGCCCTTCTGTCCTCTATTGTTCGGCGGCCGGGGCTCCTCGTCGTCGCTATGCAGCCCCTTGTCATTGTTTTCGGCATTTAACTTGCCTGCCTGCTTGAACACCCAACAATCCCTGTTGGTGTGGTCGGCTGGTTTTTTGGGGCGCCGTGTATCTGGCATGAGCGGTCGAGTATTCGGTCCAAATTGGACGGGCCCGGAGTATTTCTTTTGAATGGCTTTTTCCGCTGACCGGGTTTAGAGCCTCTGAATCCGGCATTGACTGCCGTATCCTCAGCATTATCGCCATTAATGCGACGCTTGTGCTTGTTGCGAAGCGACCGCCGTTGTTGTCCTTGGTATCCGAATTACGTGGCTCTTGGTCATGTTGTTACTATGAGCTAGCCAGCTGTCCTCTCCCGCGCAAAAGCGGGTCATGAGTGTTGTGAGGGCTACCATGGATTTTGGCTTTTCCTGTCCTCGGTGCCGGGCAAGCCACTCATCGCGGATGTTATGTTTGAAGGCTGCAAGGGCCTCTGCATCCGGACAGTCGACGATTTGATTTTTCTTGGTTAGGAACCGTGCCCAGAATTGTCTGGCCGATTCCTCTGGCTGCTGAATTATGTGGCTTAGGTCATCGGTGTCTGGTGGTCGCACATAGGTGCCCTGGAAGTTGTCGAGGAATGCGGCTTCCAGGTCTTCCCAACAACCAATTGACTCCGCTGGCAAGCTGTTAAGCCAATGCCGAGCTGATCCTTTAAGCTTGAGTGGGAGGTATTTGATGGCGTGTAGATCATCAGCGCGTGCCATGTGGATATGAAGGAGATAGTCCTCGATCCAGACCACAGGATCTGTTGTGCCATCGTATGATTCAATGCTTATGGGTTTGAAACCCTCAGGGATTTGATGATCCATCACTTCGTCTGTGAAGCATAGTGGGTGTGCGGAGCGTCTGTGTTGGGCTATATCACGACGCAGCTCGAATGAGCTTTGTCTACTGTATTCGGCCCGGCCGGAATTGCCATATCCGGCATGACGGTTATCATCACATATCGTGGGGCGCCAACGCGATCTTGAAAGTGCAACTAATCCCCGGGTGGTTTTGGTAATTAATAACAACATATATATCATTGAACTAATCATTTCTTGAGAATATTTCAGAAAGTTCAGTGATATGGGTATGGCAATGACTGATGATGTGGACCCCTCAAAATGCTAAGGAAAACATTGGCAAAAGCTCAAGACTCCATTTTTGGTTTAGTGATCCAAGATCACATTGAGTCCATAGGAAAGCCAATACTATTAAAAGGGGATGAGGTTATGATGATGATCTGGTTGCTCAAAGTGCTTAGTGATTTATCTCTCAAACTATCAGCAATCTTTCACTCCAACATAAACCCATAAGTAATCTCGGTCCCACCAATTCCAAACTCAGTCACACCGAGATGAACCACCTCAGCCATATACCCAAACCCTAAGATTCTCGGATTTTCCGATTCCAAACTCGGTCATACCGAAATTGGTGTTGCCAAGCTTCTGTAACCTTCTGTACTCAAATCGGTGTCACCGAGATGAGAAAGTCGGTCCCACCGAGATTGGCAAACCCTAGACTTTGGAAGAATCGGACTAACCGAGATTGTATTTTCGGTCCCACTAAAATCCCAACGCTCACAAGATTTGAACTTTCGGTCTCACCGAGTTGTCAACTTCGGTCTGACCGAGATTGGTCAAATGTGTGTAACGGTTGGATTTTGTGTGGAGGCTATAAATACCCCTCCACCTCCTCTTCATTCGTGGAGAGAGCCATCAGAAAGAACTACCACTCCTACCTTACATTTCAGAGAAGAAAACTACCTACCCTTGTGTTGAGATCAAGTTGCTTCACTCCCACCATATGGAACTTGATTTCTAGCCTTCCCAAGTTGCTTTCCACTCAATCCCTTCCTCCACCACAGCCAAATCAGTGAGGAGAGTTGAGTGTTGGGGAGATTATCATTTGAAGCACAAGAGCAAGGAGTTCATCATCACCAACACCATCTATTACCTTTTGGAGGGTGGTGCCTCCTAGATTGGTTAGGTGTCGCTTGGGAGCCTCCGTCAAGATGTGGAGTTGAACCAAGGAGTTTGTAAGGGCAAGGAGATCACCTACTTCGTGAAGATCTACCCCGAGTAAGGCTAGTCCTCCGTGGACGTAGGCCATGATGGCATAGACAAGGTTGCTTCTTCGTGGACCCTTCGTGGGTGGAGCCCTCCGTGGACTCTCGCAGCCGTTACCCTCCGTGGGTTGAAGTCTCCATCAACGTGGATTGACGATAGCACCACCTATCGGAACCACGAGAAAAATCTCCGTGTCTCCAAATTGCGTTTGCTCTTCTCCACCTCTTATTTACTATACGTGCAATTTACTTTCCGCTGCCATAACTCTAGAATTGCATGTGTAGGGTGATACTTGACTTGGTCATCATTGTGAACTTGCCAAAAACCTACTCTAATTAAAAGGCATAATCTTTTAAGTTGTCAAGTAGTCTAATCACCCCCCCTCTAGACATACTTCCGATCCTACAAGTGGTATCAGAGCATTGGTCTCCATTGGATTGGTTTCCATTGCATTGGACTCCATAAGCTTGGTTTCACAACCTAGGAGAGTATGGCGTCTAGTGAGGGTAATTTCCGTAGAGGTCCTTACTTTGATGGTTCAAATTTTGCTAGTTGGAAGCACAAAATGAAAATGCATATTCTTGGACATAACCCTGCCGCATGGGGCATTATTTGTGTTGGCTTGCAAGGTGAGTTCTTCGAGGAAGGAAAAGTTCCGGATCGCGAAGCTACTGCGGATGAGTTGCGGATGTTACATAACAATGCTCAAGCTTGTGACATTCTCTTCAATGCTTTGTGTCCCGAGGAGTTCAACAAGATCAGCCGTCTTGAGAATGCAAAAGAGATTTGGGATACTTTGGTCGAAATGCACGAAGGTACCGAGTCCGTGAAGGAATCAAAGCTAGATGTTCTTCAAGGTCAGCTTGACAAGTTCAAGATGAAGGAAGGTGAAGGTGTCGCTGAAATGTACTCTAGGCTTGCTCTCATTACCAATGAGATGGCAGGCTTAGGAAGCGAAGAAATGATCGACCGATTCATCATCAAGAAGATTCTCAGAGCTTTGGATGGAAAGTATGACACCGTGTGCACTTTGATCCAAATGATGCCAAACTACAAAGATCTCAAGCCTACCGAAGTCATTGGAAGAATTGTTGCTCATGAGATGACACTTAAAGACAAGGAAGAGCTTCACAACAAGTCAAGTGGTGCTTACAAAGCTGCAGTTGAAGCTCCCACAACCTCAAGTGACAAGCTAGTCTCCAATGAAGAGATAAGCCTAATGGTGAAGAACTTCAACAAATTCTACAAGAGTAGAAGCAAGGAGAGAAGCTCAAAGTCTAGATCATATGATGAAAAGAGATCTTCTAGTCGTGATCGAAACTGCTACAATTGTGGAAGACCCGGACACTACTCAAATGAGTGTTCGACTCCCCACAAGAGAAGAGAAGAATCTCCAAGAAGAAGAAGCTCAAGAGAAGAGTCGCCTCGAAAAGAGAGAAGGAGTAGAGATGATCGTTATGAACGAAGATCCTCTCGGAGAAGCAAGGATTCGGAAAGGAAAGACAAGTCATCAAGGAGCTACACAAGAAGAAAACATCAAGCTCATGTTGGTGAATGGGTTTCCGGCCCGACTCGACAATCACTCCGAAAGAAGCTATCACTCCAACTCCGAATATAGTCAAGATGAAGGTGTTGCCGGTCTTGCTCTCGTGTCCTCCAACTCCAACTCCTATGACATATTTGATTCACCAAATGAGGGAATTGGAAGATGCTTCATGGCAAAAGGCCCCAAGGTATCACACCCTGAGTTTATTGACTTTGATAGTGATGAGGATGATTTGCTTAGTGAAGATGAGCTCTTACATGACAAATCTAGCGAGCGTAGTAATGATGAACATGCTAATAGTCTTTATAGTCGAGAAGAGTCGAATGACAATGCTATGAAGGAGATTGAGCGTCTAACTAAAGAACTAAACACTCTTAAGTTAGCTCATGAAACAACTCAAGAAGATCATAGAGAGCTCCTAAGATCTCATGAGAAGCTACGCTTCGAGAAGCTCAATCTAGAGCAAGAACATGAGTTCCTAAAAGCTATCAATGACGATCTTCGAAAGAAGAGTTCTTCATATCTTGCCAAACGACTTCTCTTGTCTAATTTCTTGCCACCTATTAAAACTAAGCATGACAAGCATAAGAAAAATTCTTCCTCTAGTAGTAACAATAATCATGCCAAATCAAATGTTGTTACTTCTAGTAATTCTCTTGATTCCACTAACAATGTTTCAAGCCAAGTTTCACTTGAGCAAGAAAATAGTCTATTGAAAGGGATTATAGAGAAAGGTGTCTACAAGAGTCTTGCCGGAAGCAAGAGCTTTGAGGAAATTGTTCGCAAGCAAGGAAGACACCGGAAGAATCAAGGAATTGGTTTTGAGCGAAAGTTCAACACCGAGGGTGTTGAATGGGAAGAAGGTCAATATCCCACTCCAAAGTTTGTTTCTCAAGAAAAGAAGTATGATCCTACTTCTTCAAATGAGTAACAAGCTCAAGATGACCTTCCACCACAAGACCACAAGCTAAAAGGCAAGGACAAGCTTCAAGAAGAGATTGATGCATTCATTGAAGCACCCAAGGCCATGGTCAAGTGGGTTCCCAAGGCTACTTCAAGTTCTACTTCGACAAGCTCAACTACTACCCCAAGGATTCCCATCAAGATGATGTGGATCCCGAAGAAGAAGAACTAGAGAGTTCTTGAGGGTGACTCCGCCAACATACTTCACTCACATTCATTTTGGCAAGAACTTGTGCAATCAACTTCCACATCTTGCACTAGTTCATGGAGTCACAAACCCTCATGTTGGTAAGTCAAGGGACAAGGTAATCATTGCTTTCATGGACATCATCTATTGTGTACTTCAATCTATGTCCATGGATATCCTTGTTTGTTCCTTGTGGGACTAACCCATGTAGGTATTGAAAGTGCCCGAATCCAAGGGATTGCTCCCAACTCTTGGTGATCTTCATCAACATTGAGCATCCACATCTTCAACATCTACATGAAGTCTTCAACGACAACCCAAGGTTAGTTTGACCCTTTAAAAGGGGTTCTCACATCAAGGGGGAGCTTTGCTCTAAAGAAATGAGCTAAGGCATCTTCTAATGATGTGAACACATTAATGCTTTATGGAAAAGTGGTAACCCCACTTGTGCTTAAACGATGAGTATGACCTATGATCAAATGTTTCTCATTTGACTCCTAAGTCAATATACTCATATATAGATGACCTAGTCATCGCCAAATTGTGTGCTAGAAGCTAGTGTTTTGTTTGTGCATGTTTGACACATACTTCATTTGCTATCTTATTGTGTGAGCATGTTGGATGCATGATTTTATCCATTCGAGGACATCCATTTGTTGCTTTGGTCTTTTGGTTTTTCCTTTTTGACCAAATGGATGGACAAGAATGCCTAAGTTCCTCCCCTAGCTATCTATGCTTTCCTGTCTCAAACTCTATTCATGCTTATATCACAAACTTTGAACAAGACTTTTTCGGACAGACCGAGTGAGGAGCACTCGGAGCCACCGATCCGTCAAAAGCCTAAACTTCCAAAACCTTCTAAGTACTTTTGGTCAAACCGATATACTCAAATCGGACGCATCAAATCACTTGGATTGATCTAGGTTTTCACCTCGGTGAAACCGAAGTTACAAATTTCGGCGTGACCGGTGTGTAATCGCACGCAGCTAACCATCTCGGTCCCACCGAAGTTTTCCAACTCGGTCCCACCGACAACCGAAGGGTATATATACCCGAGGACAGCGCGTTGATTACTTCTTCAAACGCCTCGCCTCAAACCCTTCGCGCCATCGCCGTGGTCTTTGGATCGCCTCCGCCGTCGCTGGCGCCCTCGCCATGGTCTCCATCGCCGTCAGCGGTCTTTCTCATCGCGCCGTTGCCGTGAGTGAAGCTCCACCAGATTGGGTGAGTTTCATCCTCTCGTGCTTCAAACCGCTGATTCAATGCACGATAGGCTTTGCCTAGTTTCTTGCCAAGATTAAAATCTTCCTATCCAGCAGATTAGATCATAGAACAAAATTCGAGTGAAAATTTTAGGGTTAGGTTTCCGCCAAACACATTTCGGTGTGACCGGTTCTACATTCTCGATCGACCGATTTGGCCTCTGGTCATTGCCTTTGCACATTTCGGTGAAACCGAAGCAGTGCAAATCGGAAAGACCGGTGAGGATTTAGTGAAACCCTAGTGCTCTCGGTCAGACTAAAACCCATTTCGGTCCAACCGAAAGTGGTGTATATGGTCTGTTTAGACACTTCGGATTCACCGAATTTATAGACTCGGTCAGACCAAATGTATTCTCGTGAAAACCTAAAACTAAAGTTTGAACTCATTCTTTTGCAAAATCCTCTGCAGTTTGTGATAACTCTTCTACTCTGCCTATACCTATCCTTTTCACAGGTTGTCAACATGTCGATGGAAGTGACAATGTAACAGGTCTGAATTGCCGCTTGAGATTCCAGAGGCAGCTACAAGTCCCAAGAAAGCAGTTTTCAGATGATGGAGAGAGGAGCACTCCAAGTGGATGCTGCAGCTGCCACTGGGCAGGAAGAAGAGGAACTCGATGAGGAGGATTCGACTTTGTTGCAGATGAGGAGATAACTTCAAAGCCAAAAGGCAAGTGGTTGCCAAGGGCTATCAAGGGAAACAACAAAGAAAGGCACCAAGAAGGTGAAGAAATCCATCAAGTTGCCTGAAGCTCAAGATGGAAGAAGAAACCTCCAAAGAAGATCAAGAAAACTTCCAAGAGGAAGAGGCTAGTTCATGAAGAAGTCGATGATGATGACTCGATGAGGACGCACCTCAGCCTCCTCGAAGCGAAGTTGATGGGAGATGCCATCGTAGGCAGGAGCACCCACAAAAGCTAAGCCATCAGCCAAGCAAAGGCAGCCCAAGCCAAACCTCGCTGCTAAGCCAAAGAAGACTGTGAGGAACATACCGCAGAATCGATGATGAGGCTCATGTTTTGTCAAGCTCGCATGAAATTGCCGCTCATAATGATGCTCATCCTCGAGCTGAAAATATGAAGGAAAGGAAAGACAAAGGTCTCAGGCTATGGAGGCAAGTTGATCCATATGCCACCAGGAGAAGGACAGCAGTTGACCCAAGGTTCCACACAAGAGAGCAACAAGACTTTTATGAGACAGTGCTCATGGACAAGAAGCCAATTGTTGCTGACACCAGATATGTAGACTGGGATTACATTGACAGTGAAGAGCACAGAGACTATTTCCCACATGTGCATGAGAGCTTCACTGCTTGTGGGATTGCGAGTTTGTTGGTCGAAATTGACCGCTTGGAATGATGAGATGATCATGCGCTTCTATGCCACCGCACATTTTTATCCGGATGGCGAATTGTATGGATGATGTAAGACGAGATTTCATTCAACTGTTGAGGAATGGAGAGCGTTGCTGAATGCACCAGTTTCAAGGGATGATGACATTGATGTCTATGGCATTCCGAAGAAAAATCACGAGTCTATGAAGAACATGTACAATGAGGTACCTGAGAAGGATGTTGAGATATGGAAGCTTGGTTCAGTCTATTATCTTCAGGCAGGTCTCCCAACCACCAACACCATTCTGAGGCATACTTTGATGCCTAAGTCAGGAGACCACCGCATGATAAGAGGGTATTCTATCAACATGCTGCACATTCTAGATCAGAAGGCACCTTTTAAGGTGATGGACCTGATAGTTGAGACTATCAAGAGGACAGCAGCAGACCAGAAGAGGTCGTGTGGGTTTGCTCCGCATATTCAGATGCTCATTAATGCCAAGTTTGGCACGGACACCTACCTGTTGGATAGACCCCACTTGCCATTGCAGCCTGAACACGAAGATAATGAAGTTGTGATGAATGAGGATGCTCCCACATCTGTCAAAGGACATGCAAAGTCTGAAGCTGTTAAACAAGCTAAAGCTGAAAAGGAAGCAGCAGCAAAGCCCAAGAGCGTTGGAGAACAACTTCTTGAAGCCACTCAGAGAATTGAGCTACGCTTGGCCAGCATAGTACAGTCTCAGGAGAGCCTAGAGAGGATCGTTGAAGATAAGTTCCATGCTCTGATGTTAAGTCGATGAAGTGCAGGTCACCGTCAACAAGCTTGAGGCGACATTGAGGAAGCGAAGAGGAGAAGGCAGAGCTCATGAGAGAGATGGAAGGTGATATGGTTCAGATGACTATGAGCAGCCTGCTGCAGGCCCACAAAGTCCAGATCACCGCTATTCCCGTGATGACCCCAGAGCTACTACATCAAGACCTCCCACAGCTCCATCGGTTCCAAAGACCAGCTCCAGCTTCCTCCTCCAGCTCCACAGACTTCAGCAGAAGCTTTGCAGATGCAGCTATCTCCACTCCATCGACGCAGACAGAGCCGCCACAGAGTCCCTAGTGACGATTAGCTCTATACCTTTCGAACTTTTGGTAACTTGTTGCCAAAGGGGAGAAATTGTATAGATCATAGGACTTCGAGAGAGAGTGCTCGTTTTGCTCTTTCGCTTTGCGGTTTTCCTTGAGATACTTTTGAGTTCTTTGAGACATTTCGTGTGTTTGATACTACGTTTGCTCTATCTTGATGAGTGCTTGATCATACTATGCTTAATGTGTGCTTAATGTTTATCATATTCTATTCACATCTTGTATGATCACTTACTCATGTCTTGGTGATTGGGTGCATGTTATTCATTCTTATCATTTTGTGCGCTCCACCAAGATGTATGTGACATGGAAGAGTAACCCATGATCCTAATCGATTGTGCATTTGCATTCAAACGCAAATCTTAAATAATGCACAAATTTAGGGGGAGCTCTTGCTTATCACATACTTCTCAAAGCGACGATGTTATTCATTGATTATATCATTTGTCGAAGTTTGATCTATATGTTGTCATCAATTACCAAAAGGGGAGATTGAAAGTGCAACTAATCCCGGGTGGTTTTGGTAATTAATAACAACATATATATCATTGAACTAATCATTTCTTGAGAATATTTCGAAAGTTCAAGGATATGGGTATGGCAATGACCGATGATGTGGACCCTCAAAATGCTAAGGAAAACATTGGCAAAAGCTCAAGACTCCATTTTTGGTTTAGTGATCCAAGATCACATTGAGTCCATAGGAAAGCCAATACTATTAAAAGGGATGAGGTTATGATGATGATCTGGTTGCTCAAAGTGCTTAGTGATTTATCTCTCAAACTATCAGCAATCTTTCACTCCAACATAAACCCATAAGTAATCTCGGTCCCACCAATTCCAAACTCACCACACCATGATGAACCACCTCACCATATACCCAAACCCTAAGATTCTCGGATTTTCCGATTCCAAACTCGGTCATACGAAATTGGTGTTGCCAAGCTTCAGAACCTTCAGACTCAAATCGGTGTCACCGAGATGAGAAAGTCGGTCCCACCGAGATTGGCAAACCCTAGACTTTGGAAGAATCGGACTAACCGAGATTGTATTTTCGGTCCCACGAAAATCCCAACGCTCACAAGATTTGAACTTTCGGTCTCACCGAGTTGTCAACTTCGGTCCGACCGAGATTGGTCAAATGTGTGTAACGGTTGGATTTTGTGGAGGCTATAAATACCCTCCACCTCCTCTTCATTCGTGGAGAGAGCCATCGAAAGAACTACCACTCCTACCTTACATTTCTGAGAAGAAAACTACCTACCCTTGTGTTGAGATCAAGTTGCTTCACTCCCACCATATGGAACTTGATTTCTAGCCTTCCCAAGTTGCTTTCCACTCAATCCCTTCCTCCACCACAGCCAAATCAGTGAGGAGAGTTGAGTGTTGGGGAGATTATCATTTGAAGCACAAGAGCAAGGAGTTCATCATCACCAACACCATCTATTACCTTTTGGAGGGTGGTGCCTCCTAGATTGGTTAGGTGTCGCTTGGGAGCCTCCGTCAAGATGTGGAGTTGAACCAAGGAGTTTGTAAGGGCAAGGAGATCGCCTACTTCGTGAAGATCTACCCCGAGTAAGGCTAGTCCTCCGTGGACGTAGGCCATGATGGCATAGACAAGGTTGCTTCTTCGTGGACCCTTCGTGGGTGGAGCCTCCGTGGACTCTCGCAGCCGCTACCCTCCGTGGGTTGAAGTCTCCATCAACGTGGATTGACGATAGCACCACCTATCGGAACCACGAGAAAAATCTCCGTGTTCCAAATTGCGTTTGCTCTTCTCCACCTCTTATTTACTATACGTGCAATTTACTTTCCGCTGCCATAACTCTAGAATTGCATGTGTAGGGTGATACTTGACTTGGTCATCATTGTGAACTTGCCAAAAACCTACTCTAATTAAAAGGCATAATCTTTTAAGTTGTCAAGTAGTCTAATCACCCCCCCTCTAGACATACTTCCGATCCTACAGATCTGTAGATCGATCTTGTTTGCCTTGCCTTGTCCTCCAGTATATCCCGCAGGTCTGGCGCATTTTCCTGTGCCTTGGTATTTTTTGAGCGGCGCCGGGGTGCGGCTTGAGTGGAGGGCCGAGAGTTCTCTCTATCACGGCCACGAGGTGGCCGGTCGGTCGTATCATGCGCTGGTGATGTAGGTTTGGGTGCTTCCTCCTCTTATCGGGGTAGCAGCCTGCGTTTTGGATAGCTCTTGGAGGGGCGTTCGAGTTCATACTCTTCGGCCGCGAGGACTTCGGTCCATCTGTCAGCTAGCAAGTCTTGGTCAGCTCTAAGCTGTTGCTTGTTTTTCTTTAGGCTGCTTGTCGTGGCCATAAGCCTGCGTTTGAAACGCTCCTGTTCGACGGGATCCTCAGGCACGACAAATTCGTCGTCGTCGAGGTTTGCCTCATCTTCGAAGGGAGGCATGTAATTATCGTCCTCTACCTCTCTGTCTGCCGCTCTCTCATGAGGGCTGGCTTCTCCAACCTCCTGCTGGAGGGGGTTGTCTTCGGCACTGTCCGGGGTGTTATTCTCTCCGGTGTCGGAATCGCCGTTTTTACTGTGGCGGGATTTAGAGCGGCGCCGCTGACGCCGACGCTTAGGCTGTTTCTTGGAGGGGTTGTCCTCCGTTGTTCCATCGCCATTCCCATCTTTTGGGATGTCCACCATGTATATGTCGTATGACGAGGTGGTCTTCTAGTGCCCTGTAGGCGCTGGTTCTTGGTCGTCTCCTGCATCGTCGTCCATACCGTCGATGTCTTCGGAGTCGAAGTCGAGCATGTCGGTTAAATCATCGATAGTGGCTACGAAGTGGGTGGTGGGTGGGCTTTGAATTTCTTCGTCGTCCGCATCCCAACCTTCCTGACCATAGTCCGGCCAGGGCTCTCCTGATAAAGAGAGAGACTTTAGTGAATTCAGGATGTCGCCAAAGGGCGAGTGCTGAAAGATGTCCGCGGCGGTGAATTCCATGACCGGCGCCCAATCGGATTAGATTGGCAGGGGCGTGGAAGGTTCGGAGTCCGGAGAGGAGTCCGACACCTTGGAGATATGAGGCTTGCAAAGGACAGGGACGGTGTTCGGCTCAATCACCGTAGAGATCGCAGCCCCCGAGGCGGTGTCCAGCCACCCATCCTCGATCGGCGCAGTCGGCTCCGAGCTAAGGGTCGAAGCGGACACTGGTGCGGCCTCCAGGGCACTGTTCGGCGGCAGAGTTAGATCATGCCCATCATGATAGTGCGGTGCGCTTGGCTGTGGCTCGAACCCGTCGAAGATCAAGTCTCCGCGGACGTCAGCCGTGTAGTTCAAACTTCCAAATCTGACTTGATGGCGTGGGGCGTAGCTTTCAATCTGCTCCAGATGGCCAAGCGAATTGGCCCATAGTGCAAAGCCGCCGAATACGAAGATCTGTCCGGGGAGAAAAGTCTCACCCTGGACCGCATCGTTGTTGATGATCGGAGGAGCCATCGGGCCTAAAGATGACGACACAGAGGAACTCTCAATGAAAGCACCAATGTCGGTGTAAAACCGGCGGATCTCGGTAGGGGGTCCCGAATCAGCGTCTAGGCGTATGGTAACAGGAGACAAGGGACACGATGTTTTTACCCAGGTTCGGGCCCTCTCGATGGAGGTAAAACCCTACTCCTGCTTGATTGATATTGATGATATGGTAGTACAAGAGTAGATCTACCACGAGATCAGAGAGGCTAAACCCTAGAAGCTAGCCTATGGTATGATTGTTGTTATGTCCTACGGACTAAAACCCTCCGGTTTATATAGGCACCGAAGAGGGTTAGGGTTACACATAGTCGGTTACAATGGTAGGAGATCTACATATCCGTATCGCCAAGCTTGCCTTCCACGCCAAGGAAAGTCTCATCCGGACACGGGACGAATTCTTCAATCTTGTATCTTCATAGTCCAGGAGTCCGGCCATCCGGACACCCCCTAGTCCAGGACTCCCTCACCTGGCCTCAAATAATCAACACGTCATAGCCCTACACGTTGTAGCCCTACCTAGGCTCCGCAGAGAGGTCCCTGCCGCTCTACATCCTAAGCGCAAAGGGGTCATGGGTCGATCGTCCTAAGTGCTCCGGGTCGTTGCACGCAGGGCGGACCCAGGCACCACCTCTGTCCTGGATGGCGCCGGCCCAGCCGTGGTGCAATGCCGAACTTGACATCTGACAAAGCTTTAGGCAGAATCATACGATGCCGAGTGCACTTAACTTATCCCGCATGGTGGTTAGTGCGAAAAGGCCATAGGCCTACTCAGATCCAATATCCAAACCATTAATGCATTAGTAGCTCGTGGAGATGACCATTTCTCCTGTCGCCCCGTCTCACGGACTTACGACAAGGGACATGCCCATTCCTCTCCTGGGGCGGTCTCTGCCTGCCCGGTCGTGGTGTGTCGTTATCTCACAGGTACCCTCATGGTCAACCCTACTTCAATAACTCTCGCGGGTACCCCTTGGGTTGACCCGACTTCAACAAAGGACTGAATTGAATCCCAAGGTATCCATGTGTCCATAACTTCAAGGGGGAATATGAGAAATTACCCTTGAAGGGTTCACACCTAAGGTGTTGCACGACAGAGTCATCATCGGGAGTGGTGAACAAGGAATCACACTCTATAATCCACGACCGATTAGCAGCACTACAAATATATCATCAGGAGTGAGATACAAGGTATCACCCTTGGCACTCGATAGTAGCTCTGCAGAGTCGTACAACTAAAGGGGTGCTGGTGATGTGTTGGTCTTTGCACGTCGACCACATTGATTGGGTCCTCTAGAAGCAAAGCATGGCAACACGAACAAGGGTGGGTGTCGGTGTCAAAACCGGCGGATCTCGGGTAGGGGGTCCCGAACTGTGCGTCTAGGCGGATGGTAACAGGAGACGAGGGACACGATGTTTTTACCCAGGTTCGGGCCCTCTTGATGGAGGTAAAACTCTACGTCCTGCTTGATTAATATTGATGATATGGGTAGTACAAGAGTGGATCTACCACGAGATCAAGGAGGCTAAACCCTAAAGCTAGTCTATGGTATGATTGTTGTAATGGAGGTTATGTCCTACGGACTAAAGCCCTCCGGTTTATATAGACACCGGAGAGGGCTAGGGTTACATAGAGTCGGTTACAATGGTAGGAGATCTACATATCCGTATTGCCAAGCTTGCCTTCCACGCCAAGGAAAGTCCCATCCGGACACGGGGCGAAGTCTTCAATCTTGTATCTTCGTAGTCTTGGAGTCCGGCGGATGATGATAGTCCGGCTGTCCGGACACCCCTAGTCCAGACTCCTCAAGAGCCCCCTGAACCTGGCTTCAATGACGATGAGTCCGTACAAGATAATGTTCGGCATTGCAAGGCGGGTTCCTCCTTTGAATAATCCAGAGAAGATTGTGAACACCAGGATAGTGTCCGGCTCTGCAAAATAAATTCCACATTCCACCGTAGTGAGAATAATATATATATACACACAAGCTCAATCTACTAACGTATTTTGTGGCATGACGTCACACCACTACCAAGCCTTTACTTGAATCATTTTTTATTATACCACCTCAGCGTGTTTAGCGAAGCGGTTTCCTTGGCACGTCTTATTGAAGCAGAGATCGTGTTCCCCTTATTCCGGGATTCTCATCAATGCGGACATGGGTAACCCAACCGCGCCCATCGCCACGCCTCCTCTATCGAAGGCGAATCCCGAACGGTCACGGAGACGGCTCTTGGTATTCCCCTTCTTTATAATAGGACCAAGGCTCGTTCTTTTCTTCAATCGTCCACGGAATCTTCTCCTTGCTCCAAGTTCCAACACCCAGAGCCCCAGATTCGAGCGCTTCGGACCTTCAACAATGTCCGGCTCCGACCTTCAGGGCCGGTGGATGCCCTCCTTCGTTATGGAGGAGGACGTGCTAAAGCCGCGAGAAGCCAAGTACCTGTCCTACGAGATTTCGCACAGGCTGCCCGCCGAAGGGCAGGCCATCCCTACCCCCGAGCCCGGCGAATATGTCGTCTTTGTATCCCACCTCCGTCGGGGTTTAGGCTTCCCGACGGATCCTTTTGTGAGAGGGCTCATGTTCTACTATGGGTTGGTATTCCACGACTTGGCTCCGGAGTCCATCCTCCATATCTCCGCATTCATCGTTGTCTGCGAAGCCTTCCTCCGCGTCACCCCCCACTTCGGCCTGTGGCTGAAGACTTTCAATGTGGAACCGAAGATGGTCGGGGGGCGTCAAGCTGAATGCGGCGGGGCGGCCGTAAGCAGGAGGGCCGATGCCCCGTGGCCTAAGGGCTCCTTCCAAGAGGAGCTCGGCTTATGGCAGCAGGAGTGGTTCTATATCACCGCTCCAAGGGGCAGCAGTGAAGCCGCCGCCTGCTCCGCCGGGACCTCCACAACGGTTGATGTCGTGGGTCAACCAAGGGCTCAATTGGGGCCGTCAAAAGACGTGCCCCTATTGCAGGCCGGATTCGAGACCTCCAAGTGAGGGAGATCGATCTGGTCGTGGTGATGCAGAGTTATGCGACTAGGCGCCTCTGCCTCGCAAACGCCGTCCTCTCCGGCTATGGGAGCTCAATCCAGAGGGACCACGGATTCTCCAACACTTCATGGGTACGACACCTGTGGAGATGTACAAATTGTTCTTCGGACCACAGGGGGTGTGTCCGGAATTGATCGAGGATGCCTGCCTAAGCTGCAATCGCCCGGATACTCAAGTAAGTAGCTCAGTGCTCGGAGGCACCGTTTGTTTGCCTTTCTACACCCGCTTTTTAACCCGTTATCCTTCAACAGAGTGGATAGCGCAAGCAAAGCTGATACGGTGTCCGACCCTCCCGAGAGACCGCGCCGAGCCCGTGGCTGGTCGAAATGTTGAGGTTGCGCCTTGTAAGAAGGCTAAGGGGAAAACAGAGAGCTACCGCCCGCCCAAGGGTGCGCTTGAAGAAGGGGTGATCGAGAATCCTCCTCCGTGGGGAGAAGAGGACCGCCTCAAGACCCGGAGGCCAAAGCCCCTAAGCGGGGAAGAAATCTTCGCGGAGGGTCTCAAGGTCCGGAAGGCCCCGCCGCACAGATCTTCTCTAAAGAATCAGCCCTCCAGCAAGCCGTGAGTAAAAAAAAGGGGAGTTCATTAATATGAAACATCCCTATTTGTGCTTCTGAGGATAATCAAATTTTTTACCTTGTAGTTCGGATCTGCGGCCTTCTCAGATGAGCTCGTCTTCGGGGGATCTTCGTCCGGAGATGATGGAGAGCGAGACACCTCCGTCTGCTGCGCCGTCGGATATGGCGGACGAGCCTGAAGTGTCGCCACGAGGGTATCCCGAGCCGGCAGAGCCAAGAGTTCGCGCCGACTAGTGTTCAACCGGGAGCTGAAGGATCTGCTTGAGAGGGCGTCTGTCTCGTAAGATCACCGTGCATTGATGAGCATGGTGATTGAAGGATTTCGTCCGCCAAAGCGGATTGCATAGTGCCGCCGAGTTTGTGGCGGGGTTTGAGATACGTAAAAACGACGCGCCTTTTTGACAGTTTTGCACATAAAAGTGCGCCCTGTATAGATAGTAGCCCCTGAGACTCGGTAGGTTGTCGAAAGCGACAGCGTGCCGAGGATCAAAATCACAGGTAGAGTGTCGCCTTTCCTATGCAGGTGGCGGATAGTCCGGGGGCTAGCCGGACTGATGGAGTTGCTGAATTAATGCGGCAACTCGATGTTGCGGATGCAGACATCGCGCTAGTCAACAAGCGACTTGACGAGTCGCAAGGTAAATTGATTCTCCGCAGTCACCTATTAAGGGAGCTAAAGCTCACATCTTACAATATTTATGCTTGACGCAGATGGTGCTGCTGCTGTGGGAGAGCCTTGGGCGTAACTTGCTCAAGCTAAGGAGCAAGCGGAAGGAGTGATGCGGCTGCTTCGAGGGCGGTCAAGAGTTAGAAGCGAAGGGCTGCCCATCGCCGAGCAGGAAGAGATGGCGAACGGGCTGTTAAATTGAAGGATGCTACCGACCGCAATGAGGCTCTTGAAAAGGAGCGCCTATCAGAGCGAGAAGATATGGGGAAGGCCACCGCCGAGGCCAAGGATGCCCGTTCTGCAATGCGTGCTATGAAGGAGGAGCTGCGTCAAGCCGGAGACATTGTGGCTGGCAAGCCTTTTCTGCTGCGCCGCAGGTTTACGGATCCAAATATGCCCAACTTGGCCAGTTGTGGGGTCCGGAGGATCCATATATGGACTTAGCGGCAAGTCGCGGCGGATGCCGCCAGCACTTCCGAGTCGGCGATCACAAGACGGAAGAGCTGTTTTGGTCTCAATTCCATAGTCCGGATCGCTCACTTCCGACGACCGATCGGTTGGCGAATGGGCTGAGCTGAACAGGTTGTCCGGACTTGCCATGACGGATATCGTGGCTCATGTCTGGCCAGAGAGGCCCAAGGCGACGAGCTATTTTGGCTTATTGCAGCAATTTCTTGGGGCGGTGCCGCATATCAAGGAGATGAAGCGGTCGGCCTGCATAGAGGGTGCGCGGATGGCCCTTGCCCGTGTGAAGACACATTGGACAGAGATGGATGCCGCTGCTGTAGCAACCCAGGGTTCGGACGAAAGCCGGTTACCCGCCGAGCACTATTTTGGGGAAGTTATGCGTGGTGCTTGTGTAATAGAGTCGCAGTGCTCGAAAAATGTCACGTTCAAATGAACGTTGTGTTTTGTAAAACAATGGTTATAATGTAATCGCTTTTTATACTTATGCGTTCCAAGTATTGAAATATCTCCTATGCGGCCGTTTATGTATACATGTGTATAACCTGAAAGATGGCAGTCTTCGGCTTCAGCCCCCACACACAAGGTGCGGGGGTGTTCGCAAAAATAGCGCATTGTCACACTTAATCCAACGTCTCGGTCCTGTTGAGGAGGTGGTAGCGTAGCAAATGAGGCAACCGGATTATGATGCTTTATCACTTTCACTTAGCCATTGGAGTTCGAGGGTGGGGCTACGATATAGCCCCTGGGGGCACCGCGCTCTCCGAATTCGGGGCGCGTGTGTGCCTGACCGGGAAACGGTCCTTCGTTAAAGCGGATGAATTCTAAACATTCCGGTGGTCGATCGAGTGGTTGACCAGTCTCTCGCTATATCATGACACTCAATTTTCGCTTTCATCGAGGTGCTTCGCCAAATGAACCGGGGCACAATCGCAGAGTTCTCCGGTGCCGCGTTAGCCGATGATACTGAACGAAGGCAGCAAAACACGGAGCCGCAAACCCAACATTTGACCAAAGACGTGATTCGAGCTGATGCATATAAGGCCTAATCTCGAGACGCCGAACACTCCCTAAGGTGTTCGGTCTTTATAATAATGGGCAGAGCAATGCCCTAAGCCCCTAGTGTCAGTGCACGGCAGGGTCCTCTCGACGCGCCGATGCCAAAACGCCGAGCCCCACTTTGGTTATAATGAGAAACCAGGGATTATAGCAACAAGAGACAAGAATAAAGGTTTACGCAGGTCTTAATCAAAAGAATCCTTGCGACGGGTCCCTACTGCATGTCTGCGCCTGTGTCTCCGTTGTGCCGTTATCCTGGACGGGTGTGCACGTTGTTCATCTGTAAAAAGAGAGGAACTTAGTTTGAAAGGAAATCGTGCGAAAAAGGTATATGAAAAATATTAATAAATAAGTAAAGCGGAGTCTATATTAGCTCATTGTTGCTTGTACGCACAGCCCCTTGTGAAGGGGTGTGCGGCTAGGGAGCCCCTAGCTTATTTATGCCGGACTCGTCTAGCCGTGTCCGGGGTCTTTAAGTGACCCTTGTAATGAAATGATGCCATGTGGACCAGACATTTCAAGTGTAAGAGACGCGTAATGTGGTATGGCATTGAAGCGGACTAAAGCTTCACGTCCCAATAGTGCTTGATAGCTGCTTTTGAATGGGGCGACATGAAAGATTAGTTTTTCGCGTCGGAAGTTGTTCGGTAACCCGAACACAACTTCTAGTAATAAGGAGCCTGTGCACTTGGCGTAAGGGCCTGGCGTCACCCCCTTAAAGGAAGTGCGGCTATGCCGAATTTTAGTAAGGTCTATCCCCAACTTGCGGATTGTGTTTGGATATAGCAGGTTTAGATCGCTGCCTCCGTCCATCAGGACTTGTGTAAGTTGTAGTCCGTCAATTATAGGATCCAATATCAGAGCAGTCCATCCTGCATTCCGAATACTTCTGGAATAATCCAGGTGGTCAAAAGTGATTGGTTTTGACATGCAATCTCGAGGTTCCGCTGGGGTGGACCGTGCGAGACCCGTCTTAGCGGGTGCCGCATTGTTTTTCCGTATTATCACATGAAGTGAGTTTACTGCTTTGACTTCTTGTGGGAAAGTCTTTTGTTTTCCGGTGCTCGCTTGTGGGGTTTATCATCATCCTCGCTTGATGCGTCGAGCCCCTTGTGTTCGGCGTTTAGTCGGCCGGACTGTTTGAAAACCCAACAATCTCGGTGGGTGTGGTTTGCAGGTCTTCCGGGGGTACTGTGGATTTGACATATCCGATCCAAAATTTTGTTTAAGTTGGATAGCTCATCACTGTTATCTTTAAGAGGCAGTGTTTTGTTGTTTGGCCGCGAGCTTTTGAATCCGGTGTTGACCGCCGTATTCTTTGGGCTTTTCTCTTTATTCCGGCGCTGATCTTTTCTGCGCCGTGATTTTCCGTTTCCATCTCTGATCTCGGATGTACTTGGTTCGCTGGTGCTGCATCTTGCTAGCCAGCTATCTTCCCCCGCGCAAAAGCGGGTCATGAGGCTTGTTAGCGCGGACATTGTCCTCGGCTTCTCCTGGCCGAGGTGTCTGGCGAGCCATTCGTCTCGGACGTTGTGTTTAAAAGCTGCTAAGGCTTCGGCGTCCGGACAGTCAACTATTTGGTTCTTTTTAGTAAGAAACCTGTTCCAGAATTTGCGCGCTGACTCTCCGGGCTGTTGAGTTATATGACTTAGATCATCTGCATCCGGAGGGCGGACATAAGTCCCTTGAAAATTTGCTCTGAACGTGTCCTCGAGCTCTTCCCAACTTCCGACGGTGTTTTCTGGGAGGCTTTTGAGCCAGTGCCGAGCTGGCCCTTTGAGCTTGAGGGGTAGATATTTTATGGCGTGGAGATCATCTCCTCTAGCCATATGTATGTGTAGTATGTAATCCTCTATCCGCACTCCGAGTGGTCTGTTGTTCCGTCGTAAGCCTCTATGTTTATGGGTTTAAACCCTGCTGGGAATTCATGATCCAGCACCTCATTGGTGAAACATAGTGGGTGTGCGGCGCCCCTATATTTGGGTGTGCCGTTGTCTTCAAACACTTGACGTGTTGTGTTGCTTCCTGGGGCCCTCTTTTTTGGCCCGTAAATGGACCTGGCTGGGCCATCTGTTTTCCCAGGGTCATGAGTCGGCCTATGTGCGGTGCCGCTTGTAGATTTTGTCCTATCATCTGGCCGTCTATCCGGCTAGGCGGCCTCTTTGTTTTTTGACTGTGGTGGTTCTATGGCTTCCTCGTCAAATTCTGGCAGCAGCTTGCGCTTCGGATAGCTCTTTGATTGATGGCCATTGCCGTATTTGTCTGTGGTTTTGAGCACTTTGCTCCACCTCATTCTGAGTATGTCTTCCACTGTTTTGAGCTTCCGTTTTTCCTTCTTCAAACTTCTTGCAGTGGCGACGAGTCTTTTCTGAAGGCTCTTATTCTCCGGTGGTGTGTCTGGCGTGAGGTCGTCTGGACTGTTGGTTTCGCCGGGCATGGATTGATTATCCGACTCGTCCTGTTCGGACGGTTGCTTGGCTGCATGTTTGTCGTCCACTGGTTTGCCCTGCTCTATTGCTGGGTCATTAGGAGCGCTGTTGTTGTCGAGGCGGGACTTAGGGCAGCGTCTGCGTCGCTGTTTTGGTTGTTTATCGACGGGATTATCTTTTGCCGCGCCCTGTTGGTCCTCGTTATCGCTTCCTTTTTGGGTATCCACCATATATACGTCATGTGTTGGGGTGGTCTTCCAGTGCTCGGTGAGCGCTGGTTCTTGATCGTCTCCGGCATCGTCGTCCATACCGTCGATGTCTTCGGAGTCATAGTCTAGCATGTCTGTTAGATCGTTGACAGTGGCTACAAAGTGGTTCGTGGGTGGGCTTTGAATTTCTTCGTCGTCCGCGTCCCAACCATCCTGGCCATAATCCGGCCAGGGCTCTCCGGATAGCGAGAGATGCTTTAGCGAATTTAGGATGTCGCCAAAGGGTGAGTGTAGGAAGATGTCCGCGGCAGTGAACTCCATGATCGACGCCCAATCAGATTCGATTGGCAGGGGCGCAGGAGGTTCGGAGTCCGGCAGGGAGTCCGGCGCCTCGGAGTCACGAGCTTTACAAGGGACAAGGTTAGTGTTCGGCTCCATCGCCGTGGAAGGTGCTGCCCCCGAGGCGGTGTCCAGCCACCGGTCCTCGATCTGCGCTATCGGCTCCCGACTAAGGGCAGGAGCGGATTCATGTGCGGCCACCAAGGCACTGTCCGGCGGCAGAGCTAAATCATGCCCATCGTGACAGCGCGGCACGCTTGGCTGTGGATCGAGTCCGTCGAAGATCAAGTCCCCACGGATGTCGGCCGTGAAGTTTAGGCTTCCGAACCTGACCTGATGGCCAGGGGCGTAGCTTTCGATCTGCTCCAGATGGCCAAGCAAATTGGCCCAAGATCTGCGGTCGCCAATCTGAAGATCTATCCGGGGAGAAAAGTCTCAACCTGGACGACGTTGTTGTTGATTGAAGGAGCCATCCAGCCTATCGGTGACGACACAGAGGAACTCTCAATGAAAGCACCAATGTCGATGTCAAAACTGGCGGATCTCGGGTAGGGGGTCCCGAACTTTGCGTCTAGGCGGATGGTAACAGGAGACGAGGGACACGATGTTTTTACCCAGGTTCGGGCCCTCTTGATGGAGGTAAAACCCTACGTCCTGCTTGATTAATATTGATGATATGGGTAGTACAAGAGTGGATCTACCATGAGATCAAGGAGGCTAAACCCTAAAGCTAGCCTATGGTATGATTGTTGTAATGGAGGTTATGTCCTATGGACTAAAGCCCTCCGGTTTATATAGACACCGGAGAGGGCTAGGGTTACATAGAGTCGGTTACAATGGTAGGAGATCTACATATCCGTATTGCCAAGCTTGCCTTCCACGCCAAGGAAAGTCCCATCCGGACACGGGGCGAAGTCTTCAATCTTGTATCTTCATAGTCTTGGAGTCCGGCGGACGATGATAGTCCGGCTGTCCGGACACCCCCTAGTCCTGGACTCCCTCAGTGGGGGTCACTGATGGATCACTAACCAACCTATACAAAGCATATAGGATAACATGTAAAGTAACAACAACATGTTACAAAAGCAGGATGTGCATCGGAATAGGAGCTATCGAACAACTATAGCAAAATATAATGCAAGCACGAGAGAGAAAGAATGGGCGATACAGGAATGATCAAGGGGTGGGGGTTGCTTGCCTGGAAGCTCTGCTAAAAGGAGATGGTCATCAGGAGCATAGTCATACTCAGGAGCACCGTCGGTCTCGGGGTCTACCGGAGAGAAGAGGGGAAAGAAACAATAAATACAAAGCAAACTAATGCAGAACAATTTATTTCATGGCAATGTGTTGTGCTAGGGATGACCTAATGCAATGCTACGCGTTACACACAGAGCGGGAAAATATCTGTTAATATTTTCCCAGCTTCAGGCAGTTATCGGACAGGCGATCCAAAGGGGAAGGTTCCATGTTTGCAGTGTTGGGGCATGTGACAGGTATATGGATGGCATATTCGGATTCGCCTTATTTTTCTGCTTATTTTTCATATATAAATTATTTTCATCCAACTTACATTTTATTTTGTATGATTTTTCAAAGTTTCTAGTATTTTCTGGAATTATTCTAATTTGAAAATTATATAAAAAAACTTTTGTCACATTGGGCTGTGCTAGTCAGTGTGTATGACAGCAGGGCCACGGGTTGGGTTGAACCAGTCAATTTGACCGGTCAACAGAGGGTATGTGGCCCGCATGTAACAAACACATTAATTAACTATAGGGATTAAACAAATGGGGCCCCACATGTAATAGGGCCATTAGCTAAATTAATTTGATTAACTCCTAACTAATTACAATTATCTCTAACTAATTATACCCTAATTCCTAATTAAATGGTCCAACCCCATTGGTAGTGTTAGAAGCCGTGCCTCACACAACCGTAAACGCACGCACGCACAAATGCGTGTTGCCATGTCCATGGCTAGTGGCATGTGTCGGTGTCAAAACCGGCAGATCTCGGGTAGAGGGGCCCAAGCTGTGTGTCTAAGGATCGATGGTAACAAGGGGAAAAGGGACACAATGTTTACCCAGGTTTGGGCCCTCTTAAAGGAGGTAAAACCCTACATCCTGCTTGATTGTATTCGATGAGTATAGGGGTTACAAGAGCTGATCTACCTCGAGATCGTAATGGCTAAATGCTAGCTTGTCTAGCCTATGAATATGATGATAGCCTCTACGGACTAAACCCTCCGGTTTATATACACATCGGAGGGGCCTAGGGTTTGTACAAAGTCGGTTGATAAGGGAAGGAAACAATACATCCGGACTCTAATCTTGCCGTCCACGCACACAGGAGTCCTACGCGAACATAGAGTGATGGCCCTAAGCTTTATGTTCACGGCCCATTCAGTCCGGCCCGCATCCTCGAACCAGACACCTGAAGACCCCCGAAACCAGGACTCCCTCAGTAGCCCCCGAACTTTACTTCAGTGACGATGTAGTATGTGGATTTATGTCTTCGGCTTTGCAAGGCGGGTTCTTCAACATACTCTGGTTGATGATAGTCTGACATCGGCTTCTGAGCCCAGTCTTTATGATTCCTCCCTGTCATCGCCTCGATTTCCATGCGTTGAGTGAATGCGAACGATCCATGATTTTTTACAATTTAACCCTTTACCAGGCAGGGGTGGTGTCTATATAATGAGGTTAGATCCCCAAACTCCACCTCACATCGCCCGAAGAGCACGGGAGCAAACCACGGAAAACTTTGAACCATGGCAAGCGCCCCGGCTCCTCCTCGCGCCTCATGGCCCTCAAGAGGGGGATTGGTGAAGCTGCTCAGTATCCCACCTTTAGTTGAGTCGACTCTAGACAGAAGGATACCCCCCCTCGCGGATCTTGTCCCCGTGCGGGCGGGATTAGCTTCCATGGGTGACGACGTACTAGCCGGGAATTTCCCCAACCCCAGCCAGGAGGAGAGTGTGTTCTTCATTTCGTTCCTCCTAAGAGGCGTAGGATTCCCCATCCACCCCTTCCTTAGGGGTCTATTGGAATTTTATGGGATCCAGCTACACAATCTCACGCCAGGTTCTATTATGCACATCTCTGGTTTTGTCGCTCTCTGCGAATTATTTTTAGGCTATGAGGCTCATTTCAAACTATGGAGAAAGTTTGTTTGCCTCGTCCCCTGCCATTAAGGTGGAGGGTCTATATTTGAAGTGGGTGGCACCGAAGTATGGCGTATAGCCGGATCCAGTTACCCTATTGGGACTCCGAAAAGGGGATCCAAAGAGTGGTCTTTGGAAAGGTTTTACATCGAGGATGTTCCCCTTCCGGACCCAGTTGGGCGCGGTCTTCCCAAATTCTCCAGCGCTTCTCTGAAGAAGCTGCTTAACTGGCACCCCAAGTCCTCCAAGCAAGAGGATAGTGCGGAGGTAATGAGACTGGTTAGCAAGATCAGACTCCTTGCCCATTCTGGACTCTCCATCATAGAAGTCATGGCCGTCACAATAAAATGATGCATCCAGCCTCTCCAATCTAGAGTAGCCCCTTTGTGGTGCTATAATGGGGAGGACGACGCATCTCGTTATAGGCGAGAGGGTCCGGACAACCAAGCCGCTCTGGCTGCCATGCTAGCGGACCTGTATAAGGGGGAGTAAGAAGAATTTGCCCGCTTGAATTGTCGGGAAGGCTTTTCTATGTACAACCCCGTCGAATGGGTAAGTTGATCCTTTGTTAGCATTTATTTTTCCCTTATTGTTGGGATTTACTAATCCAACTTACTCTCATTGCCTTTAAGCAGTCATGGAGGAAGCTAGTCGAAAACATCCATTGCCCCCCTCCTCAGCCAGAGGACAATTCTCGCAACGAATACCCCGAATTCCACGAGGATCCAGATATATTTGTAGAATTTGAAGATGGACTCTATTACCAGGAGAGCCTTGATGGCTCGGAGGTAGCCATTATGGCCGACTACACCGACCTCTACCCTTTTGTTAAGGTAAGTGTTCGGAAATCATTTTTAAAAGAGAGATACCTGTGCTCACATCTCACCCGCCGCACTGAGCCACGTTTTACAGGATCGGTGCTCAGCGAGCCGTACCCAAGGACGGGCAGCCAAAAGAAAGACCACGTCTTCACGGGGCGAGCATGCAAAACGGAAGAAGACCGGGAGCTCCATGGGACCTCCTCCGTCACCAAAGAGGTATATTCCTCACTTAATGCCTTGGTACCAAGCCGAATTGTCATTCCCCCCTCCTTTTATCATTTTGGAGAGGTACACGGCGAACCGTACCCAAGATCCCGGCTAACCGAGCTGCAGCCAATCCGGCGCCGAACTCGTCAACTAGGACAGGGGCTAATACGGGGGTGGCACCGACTCATCCACCTCATGAGGATTTAGATGACGTATCCGTCACCAATTCCGAAGTGGTGAGTGCGATGACTCATCGACACTTAAAAGAGACCCTTCGCGCCCCGGCTTTCTCTGAGTAGGAATTTACCGCCCTCAGCACCGTGGACGCATATATCCGAGCTGCCCGGGACGGATTTATCGGAGTTAGTATCTTGTTCTCAAAGGATATACAGGTGAAAATTTGTGCGAAATTAATAGATGTGTACCAGTAACCCCCGAGACTTAAAGCGGTTAAGACTAACCGATTTGAGGATCGTTATAATCGTAGGTTCTCAAAGAGAAGAATAACGCACTGTCCCAAGGGCTAGAAACAAACCGGACACAGTCAAATGCTGCTGTCGCCGAGCTTTAAGAGATGAAGAGCGCTCCGATGACCGGAGGCGAAAAGAAAAAACTGGAGGAGGAAGTGAAGAAGAAGGCCGAAGAGATAAAGAGCATAAAGGCTCAATTCTCAGATGCGCAGAAGGAAAATCAAAAGTTAAAGGGCGGCATATTTGCTATGACTCTTGAACCATCTGGAGGACCTTATATGGTCCTATTATACGGAGTGTGATAATGTTGTTCTTGCAGGTCTGTTAACCGGCCGTCATGAAGAAGAGGTGTCCAGGTTCCAAGGTGACATTGTAAAAGAACTGTCGAAAGTGCACTAGCGGGCCCGGAAATCCATGAAGATAATGGTCAAAGCCCTATGGCCATCCGATGTCCCCCCTGAAAGTATGGAGGGGTTGGCGGACCTGTTCAAGGGTGCTCGGTGTTGCTCCGAGTTATGGAAGACATCCGCATGTCGGGAAGGTGCGCGAGAGGCATGGGCAATGGTGAAGACGCGCTACACCGGACTCGATCCGAATCATATGGCCCGAGTTGGACCTCAGGGATCAGATGGAAAAGAAATTCCTGTAAGCTTGGTATATGACCAAGTGATGATTGCGGTGAAATATTCGCAAGAAGACTGCAAGCTAGTTAGTCTTATAGATGATGTAAAAAAAGAGTAGGCGTTGATTCTATGTAACAATTTACTTTATCATCAAACTTTTATCTACAGCCGAACTCGTAAAAATTTGTCATCGCGGGTCTTCCGCTTTTAACCTCCTAGCCAAGAAGTTGGAGTGTTTCCGTATACTATAAGAAATATTTAGTATATCCGGAAACCAGGCAATCCGATCGCATTGCTCAAATAGACAAAATGTGTTTGGGGGAGTTATGTTATATTACTTCTTAACGTAAGAAACATCTTCGAAGGAAAATAGTTCCGTTAGGGGTTCCTTTCCTTAGGTCGACATGATGAAGTATACATGCCTAGGCTTGTACTCAAATTACAGACATCCTATTTCGTATTTCTTTGCAGATGCAAAACAGTCCGCCGTTCTTTGCCGACCACTTATTCCCTTAAGAACGCTAGCTTTCGGCTTCACCCATCTGACGTACAGGTCCGGATAACCCGGTTGTAACAATCGCAGAGGTACTTCCTTTACACCCTAGATAAACAATCGGGAATGTAGGGTATAAGCACAGGAGCGAGGCAATCCAGCTTGGCAAAAACTTAAGTGATAGAGGTGCATATAATGGCAAGAGATGTATAAGACAATCGACATAGACTATGTAAACTTTTAATAATAATGTTCATTAAAGAAGCCCCCAAGTATAATGGGGTGTATATATTTAAGGATGTGTACCCCTAGTAGTGCGGTAGATCCGAACACTCCCTGGGATATAAAAAGGAAAAACAAAAAAAGGTGAGGAGGAGGGAAAATCCTAGTCAAAGTAAAAAAAGAGGCCGAGTTATGCGTGAAATCTTCGGAGCCGCGCGATGTTCCATGGGTTCGACTCAAGGCGATTATCCGCTGCAGTTCGAAGGCGATAGGCTCCTCCTATAAGGACTTCATCTATGATGAAGGGACCCTCCCATTTTGGTTTGCTTTTTCTTTTCCGGGAGGCGTAAAACAAGTTCTCCGACATTGTATGTCTTAACGCGCACTTCCCTACTTTTTTATCGCCTGGCCTGCTGTTGATAGAATGCGAAACAAGCCTTTGCAACGCCACGCTCCTCTTCAAGTCCGTCTAGGCCATCCTGCCGATCTAGTTCAGCTTCTCGCTCTTTGTACATGCGCACTCGAGGCGAGTCATGAATAATATCGCAGGGCAATATAGCCTCTGCGCTATACAACGTAAAGAAAGGTGTGTATCCGTTCGTTCGATTGGGCGTGGTATGCAACCCCCAGAGTACGGAATCAAGTTCCTCAACCCAATGTTTATCGGATTCTCGTAAGGAGCACACTAGTCCGGGCTTAATGCCGCTCATGATCAGACCATTGGCCTATTCAACTTGGCCGTTTGTCTGAGGGTGGTATACGGATGCATAGGCGAGTTTAATGCCCAACTTAGCGCACCAGGTTTTCACCTCATCAACAGTAAAATTGGAACCATTATCAGTGATGATACTGTGCGGGACATCGTAACGATGCACCACGCCAGATATAAAATCAATCACTGGCCCTGCTTCAGCTGTTTTTACTAGTTTGGCCTCTATCCATTTCGTGAATTTATAGACCATCACCAGTAAATATTTCTTTCTATGGCTACCCCCTTTAAGGGGACCAACCATATCAAGCCCCCAGACCGCGAAGGGCCAGGTAATGGGGATTGTTCTTAAGGCAGTAGGAGGCATATGACTTTGATTGGCAAAAAGCTGACAGCCCACACAACATTGGACAAGGGCCTGTGCGTCTGCTCGGGCCGTTGGCCAGAAAAAACATGTCCTGAAAGCTTTGCTTACAAGGGCCCAAGCTGCGGCATGATGACCGCCCAGACCAGCATGTATTTCTGCCAAGAGTTATCGTCCCTCTTCTTCGGAGATGCACCTTTGAAGGACTCCAGTAGTGCTCTTTTTGTACAGTTCACCCTCGTGAACTTTGAAGGCTTTAGAGCGCCAAACTATGCAACGGCTTCATTCTGATCATCGGGAAGCTCCTGCCTATTAAGGTAGGCCAGTAAGGGTTCGGTCCTTGGAGCGATAACAACCATGATCTCATGAATAGAGGGTGTTATTTCTATATCCGATCCCCCGACGGTATCTGTCTTGTGTTCGGCTGTTGGGGGTGTGACTAGGTCCGTTCTAGATTCTTTGCTCTCACCTAGCCATACCACGGATGGCTTGAAAAGCCTTTCCACAAAGGTGTTAGGTGGGTCAGGGTCACGCTTAGCGCCCATGCGAGCGAAGATGTCGGCTGCCTGGTTGCTGTGCCGAGCGACGTGATGGAATTCAAGTCCCTCGAACCGAGCTGATATTTTTAATATGGCATTTCGGTATGCTGCCATTTTTGGGTCCTTTGCGTCGAACTCTCCATTGACTCGGGATATTGCGAGGTTTGAATCGCCGTGCACCTCGAGGCGTTGTATACCCATGGAGATAGCCATGCGAAGACTGTGTAGGAGCGCCTCATATTCGGTTGCATTGTTGGAGTCCATATACATGATTTGTATCACGTAGCTGACTGTGTCCCCGGTGGGGGATGTCAAGATGACGCCAGCCCCCGGTTCGGCTAGCATTTTGGAACCGTCAAAGTACATAGTCCAGTTGGAGTATGAACCATACTCTTTAGGAAGTTTGGCTTCCGTCCATTCGGCAGAAAAGTCGGCCAACACCTGAGATTTAATAGCCCGGCGTGGCTTGTATGCTATTTCGAACGGTAAAAGCTCGATGGCCCATTTGGCTTTACGGCCAGTGGCGTCCCTATTGTTAATAATGTCGTTAATTGGTACTTCTGATGCCACTTTGATCGAACACTCTTGAAAATAGTGTCGTAGTTTTCGGGATGCCATGAAGGTATAGGCTATCTTTTGGTAGTGGGGTATCGGGATTTGCATGGTGCAAGGACCTCCGATACATAATAGACTGGTTTTTTTGGGGGGGGGGAATTTATGTCCCTCTTCCCCTCGTTCAATGACGAGTGCAGCACTGACTACCTGCTTGCTTGCCGAGATATACAACAACATAGGCTCGCTAACGCCCGGGGAAGCTAGGATTGGGTTGCTTGCGAGTAGGGCCTTGATTTCTTCCAATCCGGCCATGGAAGAATCCGTCCATTCAAAGCTATCAGTGCATCTTAGTAGGTTGTAGGGTGGTAATGCTTTTTCTCCTAATCTGGAGATGAAGCGGCTCAAGGCCGCGATGCACCTTGCTAGTTTTTGGACATGCTTTGACTTGGTTGGTATAACCAATTGTGACAAGGCCCGTATCTTAGCTGGGTTTGTTTCAATTCCTCTATGTGAAACAATGAACCCTAGCAATTTTCCACCTGGAGCACCGAAGACGCATTTCTCCGGATTGAGCCGTATGTCGTATGTCCGGAGGTTTTCAAAAGTGAGGCGAAGATCCTCGACTAGTGTTTCAACGTGTTTTGTCTCGATGACCTCCTAGTCCACATATGCTTTGACTGTTTTGCCGATTTGTTTTCCAAAGCATGTTTGAATCATATGTTGGTAAGTAGCCACCGCGTTTTTGAGTCCGAAGGGCATACTGTTGAAGTAGAAAGGGCCATACGGGGTGATGAACGCTATTGCAGCCTGATCCAATTCCTTCATTTTAATCTGATGATCTAGAATAGGCATCTAGGAAACACAATGAATCGTGTCCTGCAGTTGCATCAATGATCTGGTCAATGCGGGGCAACGTGAAAGGGTCTTTAGGACAAGCCTTGTTGAGATCTTTGAAGTCGACACAAAGGCGCTAGGATTTGTCCTTGGTACCATGACCATGTTGGCTAACCAATCTGGATGTTTGATTTCCCTAATGAACCCGGCTTCTAGCAGTTTGGCTAGCTCTTCTCCCATGGCTTGACGCTTGGGTTCGGAAAATCGCTGTAGTGTCTGCTTCACGGGTTTTAACCCCTTGATTATGTTTAGGCTGTGTTCGGCCAGCCTGCGTGGGATGCCCGACATACCTGAGGGGTGCCAGGCAAAAATATCATAGTTTTCATGCAAGAATGTGCGTAAAGCGGCATCCACTGTCGGATCCAGCTGTGGTCCGATAGACGCTGTCTTGTTGGGGTTCGTCGGGTGCACTTGAAATTTGACTATTTCCTCTGCTGGCTTAAAAGAGGTGGATTTAGGTCTCTTGTCAAGGATCACATCGTCCTTGTCCACCGTGGACCGTAGGGTGGTTAGTTCTTCGGCCGCTAGGGCTTCGGATAATGCCTCGAGGGCCAAGGATGCGGTTTTGTTTTCGGCGCGGCGTGCTTTGTCCGGGTTGCTCGAGATTGTGATGACTCCGTTGGGTCCGGGCATTTTAAGCTTCATATACCCGTAATGGGGTATAGCCTGGAAACGTGAGAAGGCGCCCCGTTCGAGGATGGCGTGATACCCACTGCTGAAGGGGACCACATGAAAGAGCAACTCTTTGGACCTGTAATTTTCGGGCGTGCCAAATACCACATCCAATTTAATTCTCCCAGAGCATCGCGCTTCTCGTCTGGGGATGATGCCTCGAAAGGTGGTGTTGCTTTGCTCGATGCCTGTTCTATCAATCTGCATTTTGTCGAGCATATCTTCATAGATAAGGTTAAGCCCACTGCCGCCGTCCACGAGCACTTTGGGAAACCGGAAACCGTCCATAATGGGGTTTAGAACTAGGGTGACGAGTGCTCGGACTGACTGAGTCTTTGGTTCATCTTCGGCGGTGAAGGTTATTACCGCGTCATTCCAAGGGCTTAGCGCAGTAACTTGGTGGACTTCGGCGAGGTCGCGGAGTGTCCTTTTTCGCTGATTATTTGAAGAAAAGGTCTCGAAGACCGTGAGGACGTTAAAATCGTTCCACTCCGGACAGTGTTTCTCTGGAGTAATGGTGGCGAGGATGGCCTCTCCATTCTTTGCTTCCTGCCGGAGCACCCAACATGCTCAAAGGCTATGGGTGGGTCTATGCTCGGAGTTCCATGTGTGGGACAGGGCCTGTCAAGGAGTTCATCAAGGACGAACCTATGTATCGTAAAGGGTTTACTCTTTATGTTGACAGACTGATGATCAGGTGCGCTGCTAGGGTGCATTTTCTTAGTCCAAGCCACACACTGCTTAAGAGCAGCAGGTTCCAGTTGACTTTGCTGGGCCTTCCATGTGCTTTCTATCGCGTAGTACTTTTGCACTACATGTGACTGTTTCGTGAAGCTCTGTATGTGACGATGGTCGAGGGCGTTCAATAATCCCTCGTCAGTACAATTGCGATGGAAGACCGAAACTGCATCCTTGTCGCAGCAATCTTTGATCTTGTTTGTAACAAGTAGGAATCTGGCCCAAATGTGATGGACCAAATGTGATGGACCATTTCCCAAGGTTCTGGCCGTATATACATCAAGTCGTATATGTCCGGAGGCCCTGAGTTGGTTGGACAATATTGATTGTGGTGGGTGGGTGGGTTAAAATTTGAATCTCGACCCACATTAGTGCTTGGAGCTTGGAAAATCTCCGAAGTGACCAGTCCAGATCCGGGGAGATCCAAATGCCCCCCAATCCTGTATCCGAGCTAGAGTTTGAGGGACTAGGAGTCCCTCCTGAAGAGAGAGTACTCGGCTCGAGAGGTCCGAAGATCCAAACATATTTGGTTCTCAACATAGGGGGAGAACTGTCCTCGGCTCGTTCCTCGACGACCGCTACCAGGTGGGTGATCGGCAGGTGATGAATCTCCCTCTGTTCAGGCTTAATCCCAATCCGACCTTAGTCTGTTGAAACCCCCAGGGCGGCGATGCGGTCTAGCAGCTCATTTAAGGATGAGACGTCTGTCAGATCCATCTTTTCAAAGTATTCAAGACCGATGCGAAGATGGTGTTCGGCGGTCGTAGGGGGTGATGTAGGCTTGATGGCCATATGGGAGCCTACGATGAAACCGCTGAGCTAGAGGGTCTTCCCTGAAGTCAGGCCCCTCCAGAGGTAATGTTGTCATTGATGACTAGGCGAGCCATAGATCCCTTTTTCGGGACTACACAGCATAACTCTCTATGAAAGCACTAATGTCGGTGTCAAAATCGGCAGATCTCGGGTAGGGGGGGCCCAAGTTGTGTGTCTAAGGATTGATGGTAACGAGGGACAAGGGAACACAATGTTTACCCACGTCCGGGCCCTCTTAAAGGAGGTAAAACCCTATGTCTTGCTTGATTGTATTCGATGAGTATAGGGGTTACAAGAGTTGATCTACCTCGAGATCGTAATGGCTAAACCCTAACTTGTCTAGCCTATGAATATGATGATAGCCTCCACGGACTAAACCCTCCAGTTCATATAGACACCGGAGGGGCCTAGGGTTTGTAAAAAGTCGGTTGACAAGGGAAGGAAACAATACATCCGGACTCTAATCTTGCCGTTCACGCACGTAGGACTCCTACCCGAACATGGAGTGATGGCCCTAAGCGTTATCTTCACGGCCCATTCAGTCCGGCCCGCATCCTCGAGCCGGACACATGAGGACCCCCGAAACGAAGACTCCCTCAGCATGTGCGGGGGCAGCCGGTAGCGGCGAAGGTAGCTGTTGATACGTCTCCAACGCATCTATAATTGTTGATTGTTCCATGCTATTATAGTATCAATCTTTAATGTTTTATATACATTTACAAGCAACTTTATATCATTTTTGGACTAACCTATTAACTTAGTGCCCAGTGCCAGTTGCTCTTTTTTTGCTTGTTTTTGGTTTCATAGAATATCAGTACCAAACGAAATCCAAATGTCACGAAACTTTTTGGAGTTTTTTTTGGACAAAAGGGGCACTAGAAGCTTCCGGAGAAGACCAGACATGGGAGCATGGGCCCATCATGCACCAGAGCACACCCAGGGGGGTAAGTGCACCCTAATGGGTGGTGGAGCCCACAGATCTCCGTTTGACCTAACTCCGACTCTATAAATACCCAAACATCAGAAAACCAACATGGGATTCAACAAAATACTTCTTCGCCGCCGCAAGCCTCTGTTCTTGAGAGATCCCATCTGGGGACCTTTTTTGGCACTCTGATGGAGGGGGAATTGTTCACAGAGGGGTTCTTCATCAACCTTTTGCCACTCCAATGACGCATGAGTAGTTTACCACAAACCTACGGGTCCATAGTTAGTAGCTAGATGGCTTCTTCTCTCTCGATGTTTCTCAATACAATGTTCTCATTATTGTTCTTGGAGATCTATTTGATGTAATGACTTTTTACGGTGTGTTTGTTGAGATCCGATGAATTGTGAGTTTATAATCAGATCTATCTATGAATATTATTTGAGTTTTCTCTGAACTCTTTTATGCATGATTAATATAGCTTCCTATTTCTTCTCAGATTTATTGGTTTGATTTGGCCAACTAGATTGATTTATCTTGCCATGGGAAGAGGTGCTTTGTAATGGGTTTGATCTTGCGATGCTCAATCCCAGTAACAGAAAGGGACATGACACATATGTATCATTGCTATTAAGGGTAAGATGGGGTTTATTTATACGTGAGTTTATCTTGTCTACATCATGTCATCTTGCCTAATGCATTACTCTGTTGCGAGACACGTATTGCATTGCTGCCATCGAGGATAAAAAAGATGGGGTTTTCATCATATTGCTTGAGTTAATTCCTCTACATCATGTCATCGTACTTAATGCATTACTCTATTCTTATGAACTTAATACTCTAGATGCAGGAAAGAGTCGGTCGATGTGTGGAGTACTAGTAGTAGATGCAGAATCGTTTCGGTCTACTTGACATAGACGTGATGCCTATATTGCGTAATCATTGCCTTGGATATCGTCATAACTTTGCGCTTTTATATCAATTGCTCGATAGTAATTTGTTCACCCACCGTATTATTTTCCTTCATGAGAGAAGCCTCTAGTGAAACCTACAGCCCCTGCGTCTATTTTCCATCATATTAGTTTCCGATCTACTATTTTGCAATCTTTTATTTTCAGATCTATAAACCAAAAAAACCCAAAAATATTTTATCTTTTGTTTAATTCTATTTATCTATCTCTATCAGATCTCACTTTTGCAAGTGATCATGAAGGGATTGACAACCCTTTTATTGCGTTGGGTGCAAGTGTTTGATTGTTTGTGCAGGTATTGGTGATTTGCGTGTTCTTCTCCTACCGGATTGATACCTTGGTTCTTATTTGAGGGAAATACTTATCACTACTTTGCTGCATCACCCTTTCCTCTTCAAGGGAAAAACCAACGCAAGCTCAAGAAGTGGCAGGAAGAATTTCTGGCACCGTTGCCGGGGAGATCTATGCCAAGTCAAGATCTACATCAAGCCTACCAAGTACCCATCATAAAACTCTCATCTCTTGTATTACATTATTTGCCATTCGCCTCTTGTTTTCCTCTCCCCCACTTCTAAAATGATTTTCTAAAAGATTTGCCTTTTTTCGCCCTTCTTTCGTTCGTCTTTTCATTTGCTTTTTGTTTGCTCATGTGTTAGATTGCTTGCTTTGCCACAATGGCTCAAGAGAATACCAAATTGTGTGACTTTTCCAATACTTATAATAATGATTTTATTAGTACTCCAATTGCTCCCGCCACTAGTGCAGAATCTTATGAAATTAACGCAGCTTTGCTGAATCTTGTTATGAAAGATTAATTTTCCGGCCTTCCTAGTGAAGATGCCGCATCCCATCTAAATAGTTTCGTTGAGTTGTGTGGTATGCAAAAGAAGAAAGATGTGGATAATGATATTGTTAAACTGAACCTATTTCCGTTTTCACTTAGAGATCGTGCTAAAACTTGGTTTTCATCTTTGCCTAAAAATAGTATTGATTCATGGAATAAGTGTAAAGATGCTTTTATTTCCAAGTATTTTCCTCCCGCTAAGATCATCTCCCTTAGGAATGATATTATGAATTTTAAGCAACTTGATCATGAACATGTTGCACAATCTTGGGAGAGGATAAAATTGATGGCACGAAATTGCCCCACTCATGGTTTAAATTTGTGGAGGATCATACAATTTTTTTATGCCGAATTGAATTTTGCTTCTAGAAATCCTTTAGATTTGGCCACGAGAGGTACTTTTATGGAAATTACTTGAGGAGAAGCTACTAATCTCCTAGATGGTATTATGGTTAATTATTCTCAATGGCACACCGAAAGATCTTCTACTAGTAAAAAAGTGCATGCGATTGAAGAAATTAATGTTTTGAGTGGAAAGATGGATGAGCTTATGAAGTTATTTGCTAGTAAGATTTCTCCTATTGATCCTAATGATATGCCTTTTTCTACTTTGATTGAGAATAATAATGAATCTATGGATGTGAATTCTATTGGTAGGAACAATTTTGTAATAACGCATATAGAGGCAGTTTTAATCCTAGGCCGTTTCCTAGTAATTCCTATAATAAATATGGTAATTACTACAACAACTCTTATGGAAATTATAATAAGATGTCCTCTGATTTTGAGAATAGTGTTAATGAATTTATGATTTTGCAAAAGAGTTTCAATGCTTTGGTTGAAGAAAAATTGCTTAAGATTGATGATTTGGCTAGGAACGTAGATAGAATTTCTCTTGAGATTGATTTTTTGAAAATTAGATCTATTCCACCCAAGCATGATATTAATGAGTCTCTAAAAGCTATGAGAATTTCCATTGATGTGTGTAAAGAAAGAACCGCTGATGCGTGCTAAATGAAATTGGTTTGTAAAAGTGTGTTCTTCTAGTTTTTGGAAAATGATGATGAAGATATTAAAGTGATTGCCTTGACTCCTTTTGAATATTTGTTTTAAAAACTAAATCTTGATAAAGATGGGATTGGAGATGAGTCAACTTTAGTTAAAAGGCATCCCAATGATTCAGAGTTTATAGATCTAGATGCAAAAACTGCTAAAAGTGGGATTAGAGAGGTCAAGACTTTAAGTAGCAATGAACCCACTCTTTTGGATTTCAAGGAATGTAATTATGATACTTGTTCTTTAATAGATTGTATTTCCTAGTTGCAATCCATGTTGAATTCTTCTCATGCTTATAATAAAAATAAAGCTTTTACTAAACATATTGTTGATGCTATGATGAAATCTTTTGGAGAAAAGCTTGAGTAGGAAGTTTCTATCCCTAGAAAACTTTATGATGAGTGGGAACCTACTATTAAGATTAATATTAAAGATTATGAGTACCATACTTTGTGTGATTTGGGTGCTAGCGTTTCCACAATTCCAAAAACTTTATGTGATGTGTTAGATTTTCGTGAATTTGATGATTGTTCTTTAAATTTACATCTTGCGGATTCCACTATTAAGAAACCTATAGGAAGGATTAGTGATGTTCTTATTGTTGCAAATAAGAATTATGTGCTTTCATTGTTCTTGATATAGATTGCAATCCTACATGTCCTATTATTCTTGGTAGACCTTTACTTAGAATGATTGGTGCAATTATGGATATGAGAGAAGGAAACATTAGATTTCAATTTCCGTTAAGAAAGGGCATGGAACACTTTCCTAGAAAGAAAATTAAGTTTACATATGAATCTATTATGAGAGCCACTTATGGATTGTGTAAGTGCATCTAGTGCCACCCCTAGTTGGTTTTGGAGTATTGACGACAAACTTGGTTGAGGGACTAATGTATTTGTGAGAATTGCAGGATAACACAGGTAGTAGTCCCATATTGATTCGGTTTACCTACTAGAGTTGACCCCTAAAAATGTGTGAAGACATTGAAGACAATGGTGGTCTGTGAAGACATTTACATTGAAGACTATGACAAGAGAAGACATCGCGTGAAGACAATAGTTGTTTTGTAGTTTCCTTTTCTTCTTTGTTGAGTCATAGGAACCACCGTACTGTTAAGTGGGGTCCAAGTGAACAAAGTTAGAGTGACTGATGTGATGCTCAACCAAAACCTATGTCTTTGAGCGAAGACAATGAGAGCAAACCTTATCGAGAGCTAGATGAGTCAGCTTGGCTTGTAGCCCAAGCTAAGCTGCCGTGTGTGTTTGAAATCTGACCTTTGGACACGTGTCAGTTCCTTAGTGACCCAGGGTCATTTTGGACAAATTAGGTCGGGTTGCCTCCTGGATATAGATAGCCCACCCCCTACACCATAAATTGGTGGCTGCTCAGAGTTTGTGCATGTCTTTTGTCGTTTGAGAGCAACCCACCTCCGAAGCCTTTGAGAGAGAATCCTTGCAAGGACAAAGCCCAAATCACCCAGAGCCAAAGAGTGTTAGGCATCACTGAAGTCTTTCTGTCTGCGTGATCTGAAGACTTATTACACTTGAGGACTGTGAATCCTCCAGCCGGTTAGGCGTCGCGTTCTGAGCATCCAATAGTCATTGTGGATTGCCAGTGAACAAAGTCTGTGAAGGTTTGGAAGTGTCCCTTGAAGGCTTACCAGAGTGATTGGGCGAGGACTAAGTGTTCTTAGCTCAAGGGGAATAAGGTGAAGACACGGTCTTCTGAGTTGAATCTCAGCCTCCCTAACTGCACGTCTGAGCTTGTCACAAAGAATCGAACCGGTCCAACAAATCCTTGTCCTCTCCGAGCAACTGGTTCTATCCTACCTCTCTCACCTTACTTACAGTTTGTCTTTGTGAAGTCTTTGCCTACTTGCCTGATCTGTTTGACTTCACTGTGTGAAGACTGTTGTCTATTTGGCTTCATACTATCTTCCATGTCCATTCTACATAGCTGCTTATAGTCTTCATGCTTTCACTACATTACTTACTTGACTATGGCTTGTCTAGTGTAGTCTACCTTCCGCTTCATATCAATAGGGTCATTTCTATTGGTTGTCTTCGAAACACCTCTGTTTTGAAGACTTTCATAAAAATTGCCTATTGACCCCCCTCTAGTCGAATACTAGCACTTTCAATTGGTATCAGAGCAAGGTGCTCCCTTGTTCTGTATGATTCGGTTTAACCACCTGGAGTTTAGGTATGTCAACTGCAAGGATAATCAAAGTCTCCGGTGCGTGCCCTGTCTTTGATGGCACTGATTACCCCTACTGGAAGAATAAGATGCGTATGCATCTTGAAGCCATTGACGTCGATCTCTGGTATGTCGTCAAGAACGGCGTTCCCAGGACTGGTGAAGGTGTCACTCCTGCTGATGTCAAGAAGTTCATACAACTAGACTCAACTGCCAAGAACATTATCTGTGGTCATCTGACCAAGGGGCAGTATGGTCATGTGAGTGCTCTGGAAACTGTGAAGCTAGTCTGGGACTGGCACTCCAAGATCAATGAAGGCGTCTCAACACAGAGAGATTCAAGGATCAGTGTTCTTCGCAATCTCTTCAACCACTTCAAGAGAAATGACAATGAGAATGTCCATCTCACATTTGATCGCCTCACTGTTATCACCAATGAGCTTCATGCACTTGGTGCCACCGAGATCACCAAGCACGAAATCGTCAAGACACTTTTGAGATCTCTTGACAGCTCATTTGACACCCTGGTCCTGATGATTCAAGAGCGCCCTGACTTCAGGACTCTTGATCCGTCTGACATACTTGAGAGGCTCAACACACATGAGTTCCGGCTATCTGAGAAAAGAGATATCTATGGTCCCAACTATGGCCATACTCGCGCTTTGAAGGCAAAGGCCGTCTCCTCGTCTGAAGAAGAATCTGACTGCAGTTCTGGTGATCCTGAAGACATTGGAAAGGAGCTCGCTATGCTTGTGAAGAAGTTCCAGAAGTTCACCAAGAAGAAAGACTTCAGAAAGTCTTCAAGATCCAGCTCAAGAAATGATGAAGCTTCCTCTCGTGATCACAAGAAGAGAACCTGTCACAAGTGCAAGAAACCTGGTCGCTACATCTCTGAGTGTCGGATAACCCACAAGTATAGGGGATCGCAACAGTTTTCGAGGGTAGAGTATTCAACCCAAATTTATTGATTTGACACAAGGGGAGCCAAAGAATATTCTCAAGTATTAGCAGCTGAGTTGTCAATTCAACCACACCTGGAAACTTAGTATCTGCAGCAAAGTGTTTAGTAGCAAAGTAATATGATAGTAGTGGTAACGGTAACAAAAGTAAAGACAGCAAAAGTAATGTTTTTGGTATTTTGTAGTGATTGTAACAGAGAGTAACGGAAAAGTAAATAAGCAAGAACCAGATATGGAAAACTCAGAGGCACCAGATTAGCGATGGATAATTATGCGGATGCGTTCGTCATGTAACAAATCATAACATAGGGTGACACGTAACTAGCTCCAATTCATCAATGTAATGTAGGCATGTATTTTGTATATAGTCATACGTGCTTATGGAAAAGAACTTGCATGACATCTTTTGTCCTACCCTCCCGTGGAAGCGGGGTCCTATTGGAAACAAAGGGATATTAAGGCCTCCTTTTAATAGAGAACCGGAACAAAGCATTAGCACATAGTGAATACATGAACTCCTCAAACTATGGTCATCACCGGGAGTGGTCCCGATTATTGTCACTTCGGGGTTGCCTGATCATAACACATAGTAGGTGACTATAGACTTGCAAGATAGGATCAAGAACACACATATATTCATGAAAACATAATAGGTTCAGATCTGAAATCATGGCACTCGGGCCCTAGTGACAAGCATTAAGCATAGCAAAGTCATAGCAACATCAATCTCAGAACATAATGGATACTAGGGATCAAACCCTAACAAAACTAACTCGATTACATGATAAATCTCATCCAACCCATCACCGTCCAACAAGCCTACGATGCAATTACTCACGTACGGCGGTGAGCATCATGAAATTGGTGATGGAGGATGGTTGATGATGACGACGGCGACGAATCCCCCTCTCCAGAGGCCCGAATGGACTCCAGATCAGCCCTCCCGAGAGAAATTAGGGCTTGGCGGCGGCTTCGTATCGTAAAACGTGATGATTTCTTCTCTCTGATTTTTTTCTCCCCGAAAGCCAATATATGGAGTTGGAGTTGGCGTCGGAGGGTCACCAGGGGGCCCACGAGGTAGGGATGCGCGCCTAGGGGGGCCCACCCTCGTGGACAGGGTGTGGGCCCCCTGGTCTTCATCTTTTGCGAGGATTTTTTATTGTTTTTTCTAAGGTGTTCCTTGGAGTTTCAGGTCATTCCGAGAACTTTTATTTTCTACACATAAAACAACACCATGGCAATTCTGCTGAAAGCAGCGTCAGTCCGGGCTAGTTCCATTCAAATCATACAAGTTAGAGTCCAAAACAAGGGCAAAAGTGTTTGGAAAAGTAGATACTGGCGAGACGATCAACTCCCCAAGCTTAAACCCTTGCTTGTCCTCAAGCAATTCAGTTGACAAACCGAAAGAAAAAGAAAAACTTTTACAAACTCGCTTGCTCTTGTTGTTGTAAACATGAAAAGCCAGCATTCAAGTTTCAAAGAAATATTATGAACTAACCATACTCACAATAACACGAGGTCTCACAATTACTCATATCAATAGCATAATCAGCTAGCGAGCCATAATAATAAAACTCAGATGACAACACTTTCTCAAAATAATCATAACATGATATAACAGAATGGTATCTTGCTAGCCCTTTCTGAGACCGCAAAACATAAATGCAGAGCACCTTTAAAGATCAAGGACTGACTAAACATTATAATTCATGGTAAAAGAGATCCAGTCAAGTCATACCCAATATAAACCAATAATAATGAATGCAAACGACAGTGTGCTCTCTAGCGGGTGCTTTTTAATAAAAAGGGTGATGACTCAACATAAAAGTAAATGGATAGGCCCTTCGCAGAGGGAAGCAGGGATTTGTAGAGGTGCCAGAGCTCGGTTTTGAAATAGAGATAAGTTATATTTTGAGCGACATACTTTCATTGTCAACATAACAACTAAAAGACGACGATATCTTCCATGCTAAACAGATTATAGGTGGTTCCCAAACAGAATGGTGAAGTTTATACTCCACTTCCTCCACAAGCATCAATCCATGGCTTGCTCGAAACAACGAGTGCCTCCAACATTCAACGGGTCCCAAGGGGAGTTTTGTTTGCAGTTATTTTGATTTAGTTTGCATAAAGCATGGGACTGGGCATCCCGGATACCAGCCATTTTCTCGTGAATGAGGAGCGGAGGCCACTCCTCTTGAGAATAACCCGCCTAACACGGAAGATAAGGGCAGCTCTAGTTGACATATGAGCTATTCGAGCATGCAAAACAGAATGTTTATTTGAAGGTTTAGAGTTTGGCACATACAAATTTACTTGGAACGGCAGGTAAATACCGCATATAGGAAGGTATAGTGGACTCATATGGAATAACTTTGGGGTTTAAGGAGTTTGGATGCACAAGCAGTATTCCCGCTTAGTACAGTGAAGGCTAGCAAAAGACTGGAAGCGACCAATCGAGAGAGCGACAACAATCGTAAACATGCATTAAAATTAATTCACACCAATACAAGCATCGAGAGGATATAATCCACCATGAACATAAATATCATGAAGGCTATGTTGATTTGATTCAACTACATGCGTGAACATGTGCCAAGGCGAGTCACTCAATTCATTTAAAGGAGGATACCATCCCATCATACCACATCATAATCATTCTAATAGCATGTTGGCACGCAAGGTAAACCATTATAACTCATAGCTAATCAAGCATGGAACAAGCAACTATAATCTCTAAATGTCATTGCAAATATGTTTACTTCATAATAGCTGACTCAGGAACGATGAATCATCATATTTACAAAAACAAGAGAGGTCGAGTTCATACCAGCTTTTCTCATCCCAATAAGTCCATCATATATCATCATTATTGCCTTTCACTTGCATGACCGAACGGTGTGTATAATAATAAGAGTGCACGTGCATTAGACTAAGCTGGAATATGCAAGCATTCAACTCAAGAGAGAAGACAAGTAATATGGGCTCTAAGTTAAATAAACAATTATGCATATAAGAGCCACTAAGCATTTTCAATATGGTCTTCTCGACCCCCAAAAGAAAGAAAAGAAGATAAAAACTATTTACACGGGGAAGCTCCCAACAAGTAAAAGAAGAACGGGAAATATTTTTGGGTTTTCTTTTTAATTCTACTACAAGCAAAGAAAGTAAACTAACTAATATTTTTGGTTTTTTCTTAAGGTTTATTAAACACACAAGAAGAAAGCAGGAAAAAGAAAATAAACTAGCATGGATATTATAGTGAAAGAGTATGAGCACCGATGACTAGTGTGTGAACATGAATGTAAAGTCGGTGAGAAATATGTACTCCCCCAAGATTAGGCTTTTGGCCTAAGTTGGTCTATTGCCAGGGATAGCCTGGCGGATACCCGTAGGTGAAGCTGGGGTCATACTGCGACGCAACGGCTATCACTGCCTGAGCTGTAGCGTGGAGTCGAGCAGCCTCCGCTCTCCTCTCGTACTCATATGCCTCCTCTTTGGTAATAATATATCTTCCTTTTGTCTGAAAATCAAAGAATGCAGGAGCAGGAAGAGTAATATGGACTACACGACGTTTGTTAAAGATTAGTCGATACTGGAGAGGTGGTTCAGTCCTCTCAACAAACTGGTGGGAAACCATAGAATCAAAATCTAAATAGGAAGGGGGTAACTCCGTATCACCCTCATGAATGTCTATCTCAAGAAAATTAGCTAAGCGGGTTGCATAAATTCCTCCAAAGAAATCTCCGCTATGTCTATTCTGATGCAACCTGCGGGCTATAATGGCTCCCATATGATAAGATTGGTCTCCTAACACAGCACTCCTGAGAATGCTGAGATCAGGGGCACATATGTGACATGCTTCATCCTAAGCACTTATGCATCTACCTATGAAGAGAGCAAAATAATGTGTAGCAGGAAAGTGAACGCTCCCTATAGTGGCTTGTCTTATATCTCTAGATTCCCCCACAGTTATTTTAGCAAGAAAGTCTCTATATTCAGATTTAGGGGGATCCCTGACATTACCCCAAGATGGAAGTTTGCAAGAAGAAGTGAAATCCTCTAAGTCCATGGTATAAGATTTGTCATAAAGGTCAAACATGACTGAAGGAGAATTACGTGAAGATGAAATCTCAAACCTCCTCACAAATGAACTTGTGAGATCATGATACTGGGGGCATTTGTCAGCTTCAAAGTCCTCAAGACCGGCGTTATGCAAATATGCACTAAATTCTTCTTTGATTCCCACTTGATTCAAAAAAATTTCTGATGGCCATTCACAAGGCCTCACAGGAGCGTCTCTTGGTGGTTCCTTGTCAGCATCACATATTGCAAGCCTGGGACCTTGCTTCCTTGAAGGACCACCTTGGAACATCCTCCTAAGCATATTATTTCCTCTAAAAAATTTCTGAAATTTTTAGTAACTTCAAATAAAAGTGAACCAACCTCAATAAAATTGATAGCAACAACTCCCATAAGTGCCTAGGGCCTATATAAAGCATTCGAACTACTTGGAACCATATAAATTTGACATGCAAGCTCAAGAACATGGTCACCTATGCATCAAAAATTTGCAAATGAATAAAGCACTAGAACAAAAACTAATTGGACCAATGGAGGAGTCACATACCAAGGAACAATCTCCCCAAGCAGTTTTGCGAGAGGTGCTTTGAGCAAGGAGATCGAAAATCACAGCAATGGGGGCTGGAACTCGTGCTTGAGTTGGTTTTTCATGTTTGTGTGAGGTAGAGGAAGAAGATGGGTGCAGGAATAAGTGGAGAAGGGCCACCGTGGGCCCACGAGGCAGGGGGGCACACCCAGGGGGTAGGGCGCGCCCTCCACCCTTGTGACCAGGTGGCAGCTCCCCCCGTGGTAATTTTTGCATAGTAAATCCTCAAATATTCCCGAAAAAATCATATTAAATTGCCATGGCATTCTGAGGACTTTTATTTTCGGGATATTTTTATATTGCACGGATAAGTCAGGAGACAGACAGAAAAATACTATTTTACTTTATTTCTACTAAATAATGGAAAATATAAAGAGGGTACAGAAGGTTGTGCTTCTAGTTTCATCCATCTCGTGATCATCAAAATGAACCCACTAACAAGGTTGATCAAGTCTTGTTAAGAAACTCATTCCGAATAATCACGGAACCGGAGAAATTTCGAATACACTAAGTTACCTCAACGGGGATATGAAAATCCCCAACAATAAGAATATCATACTTTTTCTTGATAGTAGGGAGAGGAAATTCAAAACCTTCAAATATAATCGACGGAATTTTCCCAATAGAGTTGATACTATAAACTTGAGGTTGTTTCCTCGGAAAATGTACTGTGTGCTCATTGCCATTAACATGAAAAGTGACATTGCCTTTGTTGCAATCAATAACAGCCCCTGCAGTATTAAGGAAAGGTCTTCCAAGAATAATAGACATACTATCATCCTCGGGAATATCAAGAATAACAAAGTCCGTTAAAATAGTAACGTTTGCAACCACAACAGGCACATCCTCACAAATACTGACATGTATAGCAGTTGATTTATCAGCCATTTGCAAAGATATTTCAGTAGGTGTCAACTTATTCAAATCAAGTGTACGATATAAAGAGAGAGGCATAACACTGACATCGGCTCCAAGATCACATAAAGCAGTTTTAACATAATTTCTCCTAATGGAGCATGGTATAGTAGGTACTCCTGGATCTCCAAGTTTCTTTGGTATTCCACCCTTAAAAGTATAATTAGCAAGCATGGTGGAAATTTCAACTTCAAGTATCTTTCTTTTATTAGTAATGATATCCTTCATATACTTAGCATAAGGATTTGTTTTGAGCACATCAGTTAATCGCATACGCAAAAAGATGGGTCTAATCATTTCGGCAAACCACTCAAAATCCTCATCGTCCTTTTTCTTGGATGGTTTCGGAGGAAAAGGCACGGGTTTGAACCCATGGTTCCCTTTCTTTACCATGTTTCCTAGCAACGAAGTCTCTTTTATCATAACGTTGATTCTTTGATTGTGGGTTATCAAGATCAACAGCAGGTTCAACTTCTACATCATTATCATTACTTGGTTGAGCATCAACATGAACATTATCACTAGGTTCATGTTCATCACCTGATTGTGTTTCAGCATCAGAAATAGAGATATCATTTGGATTCTCAGGTGGTTAAGCAATAGGTTCACTAGAAGTTTGCAAAGTCTTATCATTTTTCTTTTTCTTCCTTTTAGAAGAACTAGGTACATCAGTATTATTTCTTTGAGAATCTTGCTCGATTCTCTTAGGGTGGCCTTCAGGATACAAATGTTCCTGAGTCATTATACCTGTTCTAGTAGCCACTCTAACAGCATAATCATTTTTCTTACTATTCATTTCATCAAGTGCTTCTTTCTGAGCTTTAAGTACTTGTTCTACTTGAGTGGTAACCATAGAAGCATGTTTGCTAACAAGTTTAAGTTCACCTCTAATATCAGCCATATAATCACCCAAGCGTTTGATCATAAAGGTATTCTATTTTAATTGTCTACCAAAATAAGCATTAAAGTCATCTTGCTTAAACATAAAGTCATCAAACTCATCCAAGCACAGACTAGCAATTTAGTAGGAGGGACTTCAGCTTTATCATATCTATAGAGAGAATTTACCTTTACTACCTGTGTCGGGATATCGGGAGGTTCTTCAGTGAATAAGTAATTGAGATCATATACTTCTTCAACAGGCGGTAAATTAAGACCGTGTATTTCTTCAATAGGAGGTAAATTCTTAACATCTTCAGCTTTAATACCTTTTTCTTTCATAGATTTCTTTGCCTCTTGCATATCTTCGAGACTGAGAAATAGAACACCTCTTTTCTTCAGAGTTGGTTTAGGAATAGGCTCAGTAATTGGATCTGGAACTGGCTCAGGAGGTGCCCAATTATTTTCATTTGCCAACATATTATTCAATAGAATTTCAGCTTCATCTGGTGTTCTTTCCCTGAAAAGAGAACCAGCACAACTATCCAGGTAATCTCTGGAAGCATCAGTTAGTCCATTATAAAAGATATCAAATATTTCAGGTTTCTTAAGAGGATGATGAGGCAAAGCATTAAGTAACTTGAGAAGCCTCCCCCAAGCTTGTGGGAGACTCTCTTCTTCAATTTGCACAAAATTGTATATTTCCCTCAAGGCAGCTTGTTTCTTATGAGCAGGGAAATATTTAGTAGAGAAGTAATAAATCATATCCTGTGGACTTTGCACACAACCAGGATCAAGAGAATTAAACCATATCTTAGCATCACCCTTTAATGAGAACGGAAATATTTTGATTAAATAAAGGTAGCGCGATCTCTCATTATTAGTAAACAGGGCAGCTATATCATTTAACTTAGTAAGATGTGCCACAACAATTTCAGATTCATAGCCATAAAAAGGATCAGATTCAACCAAAGTAATTATATCTGGATGAACAGAAAAATCATAATAATCATTATCGGGAACACAAATAGGTGAAGTAGGAAAAGCAGGGCCGGGTTTCATTCTATCTCTAAAAGATTCTTTAGTCCATTTAACTAGTAACCTCTTAAGTTCATATCTATCCTGGCAAGCAAGAATAGCTGCAGAAGATTCTGCATCAAAAAGATAACCCTCAGGAATAGCAGGCATATTTTCATCATCACTAACATCATCGTATTCAGGTGCAATAATTTCTCTTTCTCTAGACCTAGCAATTTGCTCATCAAGAAATTCACCAAGGGGAACAGTAGTATCAAGCATAGAAGTAGTTTCATCATAAGTATCATGCATAGCAGAAGTGGCATCATCAATAGCATGCGACATATCAGAATTCATAGCAGAAGCAGGTTTAGGTGTCGCAAACTTACTCATAACAAAAGGAGAATCTAGTGCAAGGCTAGATGGCAGTTCCTTACCTCCCCTCGTAGTTGAGGGCAAAATAGTAGTCCGATCATCTTTCAAGTTCTTCATAGTGTCCAGCAGATATAAATCCCAAGTGACTCAAAGAATAGAGCTATGCTCCCCGGCAACGGCGCCAGAAAAAGGTCTTGATAACCCACAAATATAGGGGATCGCAACAGTTTTTGAGGGTAGAGTATTCAACCCAAATTTATTGATTCGACACAAGGGGAGCCAAAGAATATTCTCAAGTATTAGCAGCCGAGTTGTCAATTCAACCACACCTGGAAACTTAGTATCTGCAGCAAAGTGTTTAGTAGCAAAGTAATATGATAATACTGGTAACGGTAACAAAAGTAAAGACATCAAAAGTAATGTATTTGGTATTTTGTAGTGATTGTAACAGTAGCAACAGAAAAGTAAATAAGCGAGAACCAGTATATGGAAAACTCGTAGGCACCGGATTAACTATGGATAATTATGCTGGATGCGATTCGTCATGTAACAGTCATAACATAGGGTGACACAGAACTAGCTCCAGTTCATCAATGTAATGTAGGCATATATTCTGTATATAGTCATACGTGCTTATGGAAAAGAACTTGCATGACATCTTTTGTCCTACCCTCCCGTGGCAGCGGGGTCCTATTGGAAACTAAGGGACATTAAGGCCTCCTTTTAATAGAGAACCGGAACAAAGCATTAGCACATAGTGAATACATGAACTCCTCAAACTATGGTCATAATCGGGAGTGGTCCCGATTATTATCACTTCGGGGTTGCCTGATCATAACACATAGTAGGTGACTACAGACTTGCAAGATAGGATCAAGAACACACATATATTCATGAAAACATAATAGGTTCAGATCTGAAATCATGGCACTCGGGCCCTAGTGACAAGCATTAAGCATAGGAAAGTCATAGCAACATCAATCTCAGAACATAATGGATACTAGGGATCAAACCCTAACAAAACTAACTCGATTACATGATAAATCTCATCCAACCCATCACCGTCCAGCAAGCCTACGATGAAATTACTCACGCACGGCGGTGAGCATCATGAAATTTGTGATGGAGGATGGTTGATGATGACGACGGCGACGAATCCCCCTCTCCGGAGCCCCGAACGGACTCCAGATCAGCCCTCCCGAGAGAGATTAGGGCTTGGTGGCGGCTCCGTATCGTAAAACGCGATGATTTCTTCTCTCTGATTTTTTTCTCCCCGAAAGCCAATGTATGGAGTTAGAGTTGGCGTCGAAGGGCCACCAGGGGGCCCACGAGGTAGGGGGCGCGCCCAGGGGGGGCGCCCCCACCCTCATGGACAGGGTGTGGGCCCCCTGGTCTTCATCTTTTGCTAGGATTTTTTATTGTTTTTTCTAAGGTGTTCCGTGGAGTTTCAGGTTATTCCGAGAACTTTTATTTTCTGCACATAAAACAACACCATGGCAATTCTGCTGAAAACAGCGTCGGTCCGGGTTAGTTACATTCAAATCATACAAGTTAGAGTCCAAAACAAGGGCAAAAGTGTTTGGAATAGTAGATATGACGGAGATGTATCAGTGTCCACAGTGGGACAATGAGAGAAAGAAGAAGAAGAAGAACAAGGAATATGCTTCCGATGACAAGAAGAAGAAGAAATCCTGAATGTCTTCTTCCAAGTCTTCATTGAAGTCTTCATCACACAAGAAGAGATCATCTAGCAAGGCTCGTGCTTTTGTTGGCAAGGAGATGGATTCAGAGGAGGAGTATGCATCTGAGGAGGCAGAGGTGGAGTCCAAAGAGGAATCTGATTCTGGAGTAGCAACCCTGGCTCTAGCTTCTGCATACGTCGCCAAGTCCATCTTCAACACTGAAGACAATGGCCTCGTCACCAACGCTGATGCCAAGGATGAGGATGACTCTGCTCCCGCCTACTGCTTCATGGCACGTGGTGCCAAGGTAAACTCACGTGATGCTTACTTTCAAACATCAAGTGAAGATGACTCTGAATGTGAATCTAAACCTAGCTGCAAAACACTTGCTAAAATTGCAACTGAACAACAGAATGCCATGGAACATATTCAAAAATTGTTAGACAAAAGCGATGACCTATTGGATGCGGAAATGACCCGAACCCAGTCCTTAATTGAAGACATTAGAAATCTTCATGTTAAGTATGAGGAACTTCAAAGTCGTCATGAATCGCTCTCAACCTCTCATGAAAAGCTTTCCTATGATTATCTTCAAAGGAAGCAGGAACTTGAGAAATTGAGATCGGCTCATGAAGATCTTCAAAAGGAAAATGAGTCACTCCGTGCTCAATAGATCAGTTCCGCTCAGGAAGGATTTGAACCACCATGTCTAAAATGTATTGAGCGTGATAATGCTGTCTCTGTTGCTAAATGTCAACTGCTGCTACTGTTGCAATATCTTCAACTTCTAATGTGGTAACTAACCCCTCAGCTGAGGATACCATTACTATTGCTGATGAGAATGCCAGGTTAAAGTCATTACTTGAGACAGGAATGTACAAAAGTCTCGAAGGGCATCAGACACTATGTGATGTCCTTAAAAAGCAGATTCTGAATCAAAACCCTAGGAAAGAGGGTGTTGGGTTCGAGAGGAAAATCAATGTTGATGGTTCTTACTGGACTCCTGAGCAGTACCCCAAAACCACATGGGTTGATGATAAGGGACCCTCAGTGGATCCATCTACCTTATCTGGCTTCACTAGTGCTAACCCAATTATCATTGATGAATCCTTTGATGCAAACTATAAACTGTTCAGGAATCAGAATGGTGAAGTGTTTGCCGGGTACATTGGTACTAACTGCAGGAACAGGCCACCTCTTAAGAAGATCTGGGTACCCAAGTGTTGTCTAGAAAGTCTTCCATTGAATGTCATCATGACACCACCAGGGAAGAAGACAAACCCAGACTAAAGGCTTCATATGGTCCAAAGGCTTCATACAGACAGAGGACTCACCTGAGTCACCCTAACGATAATGTTTTGCAGGGAAATCATACTCAGACCTTTGAATATGAGCATGTTTCATCAAACCGCTATGTTCATAAGTCTAAGAACTTTTCTGCTTATTCTTATGAGTATTATTCTCCTCCTGCAAGGCTATTTGCAAGGGCTCCAAAGCCGAAGTTCTCAAATGCTGCACTTAGACTCATTGCTTCTAAGCCACCCGTGAAAATGTGGGTGGTTAAGAAAACATAACTCTCTTTTGTAGGGAAAGGTCTCCAGCCGGAAATCAAAGGCGTCTGGTGCTTATGCTGGGGACCTTAAACATCTTGTGGGACGCAAGATAAAATGTCCAAATGGTCTTACTATGTATTTCATCCCGGGATTCCTTGACACTCATACTATCTACCCTAACCAAGATCTTAACTTCTATGTTCTGCTTGTTCGTCAAATGTTTCTACTTCACAACTCTCTTGGTGAAGCCTATCCAAGCTTCGGAATGGATTATGGATAGTGGCTGCACCAACCACATGACTAGTGATCGAAGTCTTCTGATGGATTCAACTCTTCGGCCATCTGATAAAAGTCATATCACATTTGCTGACATTGGTAAAAGTAAGGTATTGGGTCTTGGTAGAGTTGCAATCTCAAAGGATCAGCACATGGATAAAGTGATGGTTGTTGAATCCCTTGGTTTCAACTTAATGTCTGTATCAATGCTATGTGATTTGAACATGATTGTGATATTTGGAAAATATCGTTGCCTCGTCCTTATGGAATCTGACAAATCTCTAGTTTTTGAAGGGTATCGAAAAGATGATTTGTATATGGTAGATTTCTCAGCAGGACCACAACTTGCCGTATGTCTTCTAGAAAAAGCTTTAGAGTGCTGGCTCTGGCATCGTAGGCTAGGACATGCGGGCATGAGGAACTTGTACACTCTCGCGAAGAAGAAGCATGTCGTGGGCATCAAAGGCGTCAAGTTCAAGAAAGACCAACTGTGTGGTGCCTGTGAAGCTGGGAAGATGACTAGGGCCAAGCATCCTTCGAAGACAATCATGACAACATATCAACCCTTTGAGCTGCTTCACATGGACTTATTTGGCCCTACTCACTAATCTACTCTTACTACCACTACTTGTCTCTATGGTTTCGTTATTGTTGATGATTACTCAAGAAAATATACCTGGGTGCATATAATTCTCTATAAGACTGAAGTGCAGGATGTCTGTAGTGCGCGGTTCTGCGGGGCACGAGCACCTATGGGGCAGGGGGCCCCTTCTAGTCCGGCAAGGGAGCGGAGGGCGCACGCAGAGCAGATCGAGGTCGAGCGCGCGGGGGAAACGGGCGATTTTTACCCAGCCTCGGAGCTCTCCGGAGAGATAAAACTCCTACTGCTGCTTTGTGTTTGTATTTGTTCTTGCCCGAGAGCGTGGGCGTGTAGTGGTGTTGGGTGTGTCGAATGAACCGAACCCCAGTGTGAAAAAGTTCCGAACCCCCTCTACGTGTGCATGGGCCTCCCTTTTATAGTCTAAGGGGTCACCGACAGGTGGCAGCGTAGAAAGAGGGGCAGAAAGGTAAAAATGCAGGTTGGTACAACAGTGTCCAACAGTGTCCCCTACCTAACTCTGACAGCAGGGGACAAGGGCATTTAATGCCCGTCCGGTCGTCCCAACAGTGCAAGGAAACGACCGTTAGGGGCGCCACCGATTGCCACGATGGCCTCCTTGTCAGCCTCGCTTGCCACCTCGCACCACATGGCTGCACGGCGCCTCGCCACGTGCCCCTGGGATGGACCTGGAGTGACACGCCGCTGGATGCGCTGGAGCTTGGGTGTAGAGTGGCAATCTTGCCGTGGCAAGCGCCTTGCCGCGGCCCTTCTCTTGTCGCGCCGGCAAGCTTGCCGGTCGCCGGGTTGCCGGACGCCGGGCGCGCGCAAGTCTTCCGAGGCGCTTTGATTGGCCTTCCCGGCAAGCTCCTCTTGCCGGGGTCTTTGTCCTTCCCGGCAAGCTCCTCTTGCCGGGGCCTTGTCTACTTGGTTGACACTTTGTTCTTGAATGGCAGTAATAGGAAATGACGGAGGGTCTTGGTGGATGCTCGAAGCCTTGTCGCTGGTGTCTGCGATCGCCTGCAGACAAGTTCGGGTACTAAGGTACCCCTACTTTAGTACACCGACAGGAGCCCCCGGGCCTGGGCCATACACGGTGCCGGGCGTTGTTGGGCCAGGCCCAAAACAGTGCACGGGCACGCGCGGCCTGGGTCCACACACAATCGGACTCCGTATCCGCCGCGTCCTCCCGTAACGGCACGTGTCAATCGCGACGTCGTGGGAGGCGTGGGTTGCATGCGCGATTTTCGAGGCGCCCACCCCCGTGATCACGGGGCGGGGCGCAGCTATCTCACCTGTCGCCTCGGCTTTGCATCTCCGCCACGCGGCTCCCATGCGCGTGGGGTCGTGGGCGGTGGAGGTGGGAAACCGAGCCGTCACGGGCGGAGGCAGCGGGTCGGCCCCGATTTCCTGCCCTTCCCGTGCTCTGATTCGTCGAGCGGGGCGGCCGAGCCCCCACCTCGCTCCTTTAAGAGGGGCGAGAGGGGAGCGCAGGAACCCGCACTTCCTCATCTTCTCCTTTCTTCAACTTCTGCTCCCTTTCCTCTCATCCGCCATGGAGGGAGGGAACCCTGGCCCTTCATCGGTGGCAGCGAGGGTCGCTGCCAGGCAGCGCATCCCTCCCTATCCCGCACCTGTGGTGGCAGAACCAGCCCCAAGGGGGAGAGGGATGGGGCGCGGTCGTGGGCGAGGTCGAGGCGCGCGGGGAAGAGGCGGCCGGGGCGGCACGTCGGCTTCGCCTCCGCCGGCGGTTCCTCTCCTCCCGGCGGTCCACACGGGGGACGACCCTTGGGAGTTCTTCGTCAAGCTGCGCCGGGCACCCCGCCATCGTCTCCAGCTTCCGGCTCCGTTTGCGAGCGCGATGGAGCCGGACCCGCCCGAGACGCTGAGTTTGCGCATGAGGGGCTGCGGGATCAGCGGCACGCGAGTCAGCGTCGTATCCCCAGCCCCCGGCGTGATGTATCTTGATCGAGGGTGGAAGACGTTCGCCCGCATCCATAGCTTGACGGCGGGGTTTACCCTCCATTTCAAGTTAATGGATGGCGACCTCCTCTCCGTCAAGGTCTTCGGGGACTCCGGCACCCGGGCGAGATGCTGTGTGGACAGCTCCTCCGATAGCGAAGACTCCTCCTCGAGCGAGAGTGACGAGGAGGGGAGCGACAGCGACGACGAGGACGGCGGGTCTGACTAGGCGTCGGGCATCGCTTCGCGCGCCGCCGGCGACCCGATCATCCGGGTTGCCGGCCTCCTGAACTCCCCGGCCGCCTCCTTGGCGGCCGTGGGAGGCTGCGGAAGAGGAAGAGGGTTGGCGGCAAGGCCGTCAAGTCGGAGTACGAGGGCGTGGTGCCCTCGACAGCATGCTGACGTCCTGCCGCCCCGTCTTCGAGCTCTGCCTCCGGCGCCTCCGTCTCCGCCGAGCTCCTGGCCGGCCCCCGGGATGTTCTCTTGGTGTCTTCTGGCACCCGTAGCTCACCTAGGCGCTTCTTTTGCCCTTCTCGCCTCCTTGACCTACCTCCTAAGAAGGGGGACAAGAAAAGGATTACGGGCAACTTATCTTTTCACTTTGTAAGCCTTCGGGCCTTAGTTGCATCTAAAACTTGTAATCCTCTCTTTCATGTTTTTCATCCTCTATGGACTGTACCCAAATGGGATGTTTTTTAATGAAAAAGGGGAGGCTTGCTATGTTACATCCTTTACTTGATTCTGTGCCTTGTATGTTTTTACCCTATGCTTTGAGGGAACTTGCCGGCGCGAACACGCTTGCTGAGTGCGGGACATCAGCAGCCCGCTGGCGGTGCTGCCTCCGGCAAGAAACCTTGTCGGGGCTAGTTGCAGCTCACTTGTATTGTTGAGCGGATTCGAAAACAAATCAAGGGCGCAAACTAGCCACGAGTCGATTCCTCCGCGCACGGGTTTTCCATGCAAGGCACGAAAGTTCAAGGAATATAACTTCGCGCTCCTTAGTCCATAAAAGGATGCATGATGAGGGATGAAAAACTTATCTGTTATCGCAGCCCCCGGCAACTCTGGCTTGCCGGGGATGAGCCTTGGTACTTGCAGCCCCCAGCGACGTTGGCTTGCCGGGGCCCAGGTGCCGGCGCACCTTTCTTCTCTTTCCTTGTTCTCGCCGCTGCTAGATGTGTCATAGGAACAATGTCTTAGAGCGCGGCAAGTTATTTACCGTGATATATATAACTTTATTCTAAGCAAAGCTTGCTATGTCATGCCCTTTACTTGATCCAGTGCCTTGTATGTTTTTACCCTACGCTTTGAGGGAACTTGCCGGTGCGAGCACGCTTGTCGAAAAGGGAACATCAGCAGTTCAGCTGGCGGTGCTGCCTCCGGCAAGAAACCTCGTCGGGCTAATTGCAGCTCACTTGTATTGTTGAGCGGACTGGAAAACAAATCAAGGGCGCAACTTAGCCGCGAGTCGATTCCTCCGCGCACAGGTTTTTCATACAAGGCACGGTCGTTCAAGGAACATAACCTTAAAGATTTGAAACTGATTGCGCTCTAGGGCAATGATTGCCATGTTATATCCTGTATTGTGTCGCCTGCCTTGTATGTTTCCACCCCACGCTTTTTTTAGGGAACTTGCCGGCGCCATCACACTTGCTGAGTGCGGAAGATCAGCAGCCCGCTGGCGGTGCTGCCCCCAGCAAGAAACCTTGTCGGGCTGGTTGCAACGCACTTTCATTTGTTGAGCGGACTCGAAACAAAGTAAGGGCGCAACTCAACCACGAGCCGGTTCCTTCGCGCACAGGTTTTTCATACAAAGCGCGGCAGTTCAAGGAATATAACATAAGAATTTGAGACTAGCTGGGCTTTCAACTTAGCTTTTTCTGTCGTCTGTGTCCCGACAAGGTTGCGCTTCTTTGAACGGTGCCAAATGCTATGTTGTCTCCTTTACTTGGCTCCATCCCTTGTATGTTTTTACCCTTATGCTTTTTAAGGAACTTGCCGGTGCGAGCACACTTGCTGAGTGCGGAACATCAGCAGCCCGCTGGCGGTGCTGCCCCCGGCAAGAAACCTTGTCGGGGCTAGTCGCAACGCGCTTTCATTTGTTGAGCGGACTCGAAACAAAGTAAGGGCGCAACTTAGCCACGAGCCGGTCCCTTTGCACATAGGATTTCCATACAAGGCACGGCCGTTCAAGGAACACAACCTAAGAATTTAGGAACGACTGTGCTCTAGCTCGACGGCGCGTCCTCGACGGCAGTGCAGCACTCTGAAGAGGCGCGTTTGCCAGAGTGGGCATCAGAGCTATGCTTCCCGGACTTAGTCTCTTGTGGAGCTGCCTTTGCCTTCTTACACTTGCCGGCGGAGCTCGATGGTGCGTCCTCGACGGCAGCGCAGCACTCCGAAGAGGTGCGCTTGCCGGAGTGGGCATCAGAGCTGCACTTGCCGGACTTGGACTTCTTCCTCCCCCGGGGAGATTCAGCGGCAAGTGGCTTGTGCTCTGCTGCGGCTGCTGCTTCCCGGTAGATCTTGTCGGTGCAGATAAGTGCGTCCTTCTTGTCGCCTTGGACAGAAATGACACTTATCGAACCAGGCATCTTGAGCACATTGTAGGCGTAGTGAGATGCTGCCATGAACTTGGCGAGCGCTAGACGGCCTAGTATCCCATTGTAGGGCAATGGGAAATCGGCAACATCAAATGTGACTTTCTCTGTCCTAAAATTCAGCTCGCTGCCAAAGGTCACTGGCAGCGTAATCTTCCCCTTCGGCTTGCTCCTTCCTGGATTTATCCCCTGAAAGGTACCAGTCTCTTCGAGCTCGCTGTTGGGGATCTAGAGCTTCTTGAGCACTGCGGAGGAGATCGGATTCAGGCCGGCCCCGCCGTCAACCAACATCTTCGTGACCTTGAGGTTGCGGATTCTTGGTGAGACCAACATCGGCAAGCACCCGACCGCAGTGATGCGATCAGGGTGATCCTCAATATCGAAGATGATGGGCGTGCTAGACCACTTCAGAGGTTTGCGCGACTCGACGGACGGCTCCGCTGCGCTCACTTCTCGCACCCACTGCTTGAGTTGGCGGTGCGAGGTGTGCAAAGAGGCACCGCCGTCGATGCACAACACCTCCGTTGCCTTCTGGAACTCTTGGTCATCAGTCTCATCTTCCTCCATCTCATCATCCTCATCTTCATCTTCGTCCTTGTCGCGGCCCCGGGGAGGTCTGTCACCTTGCCGCTGCTTGGGTTTGCTGTGGCGCCCCCCCGGGGAAGCTTCTTGCGGATCCCCGCCACCTTCTCGGCCTTCTCCTTGTCGCGGCGCCAGACTCAGCTTTACAGAGTTCGCCATCCGCTCCACTTTCTTGCAGTGCTTGGAGGTCATGGCCCTTGGTGCAATGGATCTTGCAATATTGCTTGCCGGAGCCATCCTCGCTTGTCGGCGCCACCACAGCCTCGCCGACTCACTTGCTTTGGCCTTGTCGGAGCCCTCCGTCGCCGAATGCTCGGCAACCAGCACATCCCGAGCCTTTCTTTTTACATTGTTCCGCCTCCGGTTCTTCCTTGCCGGGGGGGCATCCTCACTGTCAGATCCTTCTGCTCCCGCAATCTCTCCGGGGATTTTCCTCCCCTCCTCAGCCCGTGCACACTTGTCGGCCAGAGCGTACAGCTCGCTGACATCTCTAATCTTGCACATCGCCATCTCCTCCCTCATCCTACGGTTATGCACGTTCTGATGGAACGCGCTGATAACTGCGGCAGGGTGGACGTCAGGGATGTTGCGCTACACTTGGCTGAATCTCTGTATGTACTTGCGCAGGGGTTCTCCCTCCTTCTGTACGAGCAAGTGAAGGTCGCTCTCCTGGCCATGAGGTTTGTGGCCGCCTGTGAAGGCACCGACAAACTGATGGCACAGGTCCGCCCACGAAGAAATGGAGTTCTCCGGCAAGTGCATGAGCCAAGATCTGACGTTAGGCTTGAGCACCAGCGGGAAGTAGTTGGCGAGGATCTTCTCGTCGCGCCCTCTGGTAGCTTGCACCGCGATGGTGTAGATGCTGAGGAAGTCCGACGGATGTATCCTGCCATCGCATTTCGCGCACGCGTCGGGCTTGAAGTTCTGGTATCGGGCCATCGACTTGCCGCAGCTCACGGGTGAACGCAGGGCAACCTGCCGCGATACGGCAAGTCGCTCGTTCCCCGGCACATGCATATCGACAATGGCCCGGCGCTGGTCGATTGACGTCGTGCTTCCTTCTGCGCTCGCGCAGTACGAGCATCTTCGTGTCGCCGTTTTGGAGAACGTGGCGTTGATCGCGGCGGGTTCGCGGGTCCGACGACGCGGTGGAGTCGGCATCAAGGTTGTCCCACGAGCCGGCGGCCTCGGCATCGGCTTGCGCCGGGGCGCCTTGCCGGGGCTTCGATGCGCTCGGTTGCCGGGCTTGTCGCCGTTAAGCGGCGCCGATGAGGCTATAAATGGTCATCCTCCGATCGTCAATCTTGTGTGGCGCCGAGGGTAATCTAAAGCAGCCGAGCTCGCCAGCGCTTCTCTGCAGCCTTGGGTGGCGGTGGCGACGAAGCGGCGCGAGGAGCGGATGTGCTCGACTCCCAACTAGATTGAAGGAGCAACACCCGTCCGGGCGATCAGACCTCACTCGCGCCAAAGATGTTTGGCGTGCATGCTGGTCTCGAAAGGCCCCCCGACCCACCAGCTTGGCCTTGCTCCAACGCGAGCACGGTGCTAGGAGCACCGGGGCGTTGTCGACCTTGCACCTCCTGGGAAGGGTGTGGTGTCTGCACGGTCGCCGACGCTTGCGGGGCCTTGTTTTTGGACCTGGTGATGACGTGAGTCCCACTGTCGGCGCCTGCTCCTCCGCCGGCGTCCACTCCACCGCCCGCTTGCTCCTGCGGTGGTGGTAGAATCGATGTACACGGAGCGGCCACCTCCGAAGGCTTCTTCTTTGGTGGAATGTTGATGAAGGCATTGATGTAGCGCACGCGGAGACCGGATCAGATGCTCACGACCTCGACGCCCCCCTACCTGGCGCGCCAAAGATGTCGTGCGCGGTTCTGCGGGGCACGAGCACCTATGGGGTAGGGGGCCCCTTCTAGTCCGGCAAGGGAGCGGAGGGCGCACGCAGAGCAGATCAAGGTCGAGCGCGCGGGGGAAACGGGTGATTTTTACCCAGCTTCGGAGCTCTCGGGAGAGATAAAACTCCTGCTGCTGCTTTGTGTTTGTATTTGTTCTTGCCCGAGAGCGTGGGCGTGTAGTGGTGTTGGGTGTGTCGAATGAACCGAACCCCAGTGTGAAAAGTTCAACCCCCACGCGCGCATGGGCCTCCCTTTATAGTCTAAGGGGTCACCGACAGTGGCAGCGAGAAAGAGGGGCAGAAAGGTAAAAACGCAGGTTGGTACAATAGTGTCCAACAGTGTCCCCTACCTAACTCTGACGGCAGGGGACTAATGCCCGTCCGGTCGTCCCAACAGTGCAAGGAAACGACCGTTAGGGGCACCACCGATCGCCACAATGGCCTCCTTGTCAGCCTCGCTTGCCACCTCGCACCGCATGGCTGCACGGCGCCTCGCCACGTGCCCCTGGGATGGCCCTGGAGTGACACGCCGCTGGATGCGCTGGAGCTTGGGTGTAGAGTGGCAATCTTGCCGCGCAAGCGCCTTTGCCGCTGTCTTCTCTTGTCGCTACCGGCAAGCTTGCGTCGCCGGTCTTGCCGGACGCCAGGCGCCGCGGCAAGTCTTCTGGAGGCGCTTTGGTTGGCCTTCCCGGCAAGCTCCTCTTGCCGGGGTCTTTGTCCTTCCCGGCAAGCTCCTCTTGCCGGGGCCTTGTCTACTTGGTTGACACTTTGTTCTTGAATGGCAGTAATAGGAAATGACGGAGGGTCTTGGCGGATGCCCGGGAAGCCTTGTCGCGGGGTGCTGCGACTGCCCGTGCACAAGTTCGGGGTACTAAGGTACCCCTACTTTAGTACACCGACAATGTCTTCAGACGCTTCGCCAATCATGCCATGACGAACTATGGCATCAAGATCAAGCACATCAGGAGTGACAACGACACAAAATTCAAGAACACCGGCCTCGACACTTACCTTGATACACTGGGCATCACTCATGAGTATTCTGCTCGCTATACACCTCAGCAGAATGGCATCGTGGAGCGCAACAACAGAACCCTCATCGAGATGGCTAGGATGATGCTAGATGAGTACAAGACTCCAAGGAAGTTCTGGCCTGAAGCCATTGACACTACATGCCACGTCATCAACCGAGTTTATCTTCACAAGCTTCTAAAGAAGACATCATATGAGTTGCTAACTGGTAAGAAGCCAAACCTCAGTTACTTTAGAGTATTTGGTGCTAGGTGCTGGATCAAGGATCCACATCACACTTCTAAATTTGCACCGAATGCACATGAAGGTTTTATGCTTGGATAAGGAAAGGATTCGCACTCCTACAAAGTATTCAACATCTTTCACTATAAAGTGGTTGAAACTGTAGATGTGTGGTTCGATGAGACTAACGGCTCGCAAAGAGAGCACCTGCCAAATATGCTAGATGAAGTCCCTCCTAGTGAATCTATCAAGCTCATGGGTACTGAAGAGATCATACCGTCTGAAGCTCAGGCTGAAGATGAACTCATCATTGCACCAAGTCAACCGGAAGACAATGCTCAGCCTGAAGTCAATGCTGAAGCTGAAGACAATAATCTGCAAGGTCAAAATCTTCGTCCAGTACATCCCCGTGTCGCTAATGAAGTTCAGATTGAGAATATAATTGACCGCATCAATGCACCTGGTCCACTCACTCGTTCAAGAGCAAGGCAACTACCAAATTTCTGTGGGCACTTTGCATTTGTCTCTATATCTGAACCCAAGAAAGTTGCTGAAGCCTTTATGGAACCTGAATGGATTCAAGGCATGCAAGAAGAGCTTCATCAGTTCGAGCTGAATAATGTCTGGGAACTAGTCAAGCGCCCTGATCCTCGCAAGCATAATATCATTGGCACAGAATGGATCTGTTGCAACAAACAAGATGAACATGGTCAAGATGTCAGAAACAAGGCTCGTCTGGTTGCTCAAGGTTACACTCAAATAGAAGGGATTGACTTTGATGAAACATTTGCTCCCGTGGCAAGACTTGAAGCCATTCGCATACTGCTTGCATATGCCAACCATCACAACATCCTTCTGTACCAAATGGATGTGAAGAGTGCCTTTCTCAATGGCAAGATTGAAGAAGTGTATGTTGCACAACCACCTGGCTTTGAAGACCCAAAACATCCTGATATGGTGTACAAGCTCAACAGGGCACTGTATGGCCTCAAACAACCTCCTCGCACTTTGTATGACACGCTCAAAGACTTCTTGAAGAGCAAAGGCTTCAAACCTAGTCCTTCAGATCCAACAGTCTTCACGAAGTCATACGACAGTGAACTATTTATGTGCCAAATCTATGTGGATGACATTATCTTCGGCTACACCAACAAGAGATACAACGATGAGTTTGGGCACATGATGTAGGAGCAATATCAGATGTCCATGATGGGTGAGTTGAAGTTCTTCCTTGGTCTTCAAATCCGTCAGCAGAGGAATGACATCTTCATATCCCAAGAGAAATACCTCAAAGATTGCCTAAAGAAGTTTGGAATGCAAGATTGCAATGGATACACGACGCCAATGCCAACTAAAAGTCATCTGGGTCCTAACGACAATGATAAAGAGTTCGATCAAAAGGTATATCACTCCATGATTGGTTCCTTACTTTACTTATGTGCATCTAGGCCAGATATAATGCTTAGCATTTGCATGTGTGCCCGATTCCAAGCGGCACCAAAGGTCGCATCACCTAGCGGTGAAGCGAATACTTCGATATTTGGCTTACACCCCAACGATAGGATTTGGTATCCAAAGGGCTCAACATTTGATCTGATTGGGTATTCTAATGCTGATTATGCTGGTGAAAAGGTTGATCGCAAATCCACCTCTGGAACATGTCACTTTCTTGGTCGATCACTTGTCTGTTGGTCTTCAAAGAAGCAGAACTGTGTGTCACTCTCCACTGCTGAATCTGAAAACATTGATGCTGGAACATGCTGTGCTCAGCTTCTATGGATGAAGGAAACTCTTAAGGACTATGGCTTCAACACGAAGAATGTGCCACTCTTTTGTGACAATGAAAGCGCCATCAAGCTTTCCAAGAATCCAGTTCAGCACTCGAAGACAAAGCACCTTCAGATCCGTCATCACTTTCTCAGAGATCATGTCAACAAGGAAGACGTTGATATCATTCACATAAACACTGAAGAGCAATTGGTTGATATCTTCACGAAGCCCATGGATGAGAAAAGTTTTTGCAAGTTGTGGTGTGAGCTAAATATCTTAGAATCCTCAAATGTCCTGTGAATGGACACACATCCTAACGCTTATACATGTTGATGACTTAGGTGTGCAACACACGAAGTAACGTATATCTTCAATTAATGAAAACTTACCCTCTAAGTGTGAATACATTAATGTGGAATTTGACTTCGGAGTGCCACGATAATCGTGCGTCGTGTCTGGGTCTAATACTTCCTATACGGTGGGTAACGCCACAACCAAATTCTTATTGAAGTGTTTCTCTTGGCGTTATAATAGCAAAGTCTTCGCATTTGGATTGTCTTCAACATTGATATGTCTTCATGATTTATCCTCACAATGTTGAGTTGGTTCTTATATATATGTATATATATGTATATATATATATATGTGTGTGTGTGTGTGTGTGTGTGTGTGTTTTGTCCTCTACAATATTCACTTGTAGCTATGTCTTCACTCTTGAATCTTTTGATCTAAGTGAATGTGATCGGACCCTAACCTATTCTATGCTTCTACCTCAACTCTATCTTTCCAAATCATATGCATTCTATTGAAACCTATTGATTGTCTTCTCTAAGTCCTTGTCAGCAGAGGACAATCTGACAAACATTTAATCTATTTTTAATAGTGCATCCTTATTGCCTGAACACCGGAGAAGCCGGAATGACCACCCGACAATCCAGGCATGCGTGGGAACATGGAACAACTCTCAATGAGTTGCATGTATGCCACGTGTCTTTCAGATCTGAACCGCCAGGGGCACCTGCGTAATTGCGCCGCGCTGCCCTCCTCTTCCTTATAAATTCTCACCCATGCGGTCATTATCTGTTCATCCACCTCGCCACCTCCAACAAACCCTAGTGCCTCCGCTAGCTTGCGTCATCGCCGGAGAAGAAGCGCTTAGCTGCCGCAACCTCTTCGTCGCCGTCCTCACGCTGGTGGTGGACCTCGTCCTCTCCGCCGCCGCTGTAGGTGTCTTCCACCACCAAGTTAGGGCACGGGAGATCGAACTGCTTGGCCTCTCTTACCATCCGTCTAGCAGTTCATCAAGGGTAAATAAATCATACCTTTTACTGCCTTTTAGATCTGTCAAATCCGACCATTTTTTTTCAAAAAGTGGTTTCTAAGCTTCCAAACTGGATTTGTTCCCTTCTGCATCTCATACCATGCTTAGTATATTCACTTATGCTTCATAACTAGTTAGATTCCTCACTTGTACTTATTCATGGATTCGTACAAATCTGGAACCGACTCTCTCCAAATAAGTGAATGTCTTCGCACTATGATGTCAATGCCTTCAAAACTGATTTATCTTCAAAATCTCCAAAGAATGCATATGTCCTCTTCCTGTTCCCTCGCATCTCTAATGTTGTCACAGGTACATGTCCGTGGGAGCATCCCTTGGTTCTCATAGTCTGCATCCATTTGCAAAATAGTTACATCATCACATTGAATCACGTGAAGCCAGTTCTTGTCTGAAGCCAATCAGACAGAAGCCACTCTTTGTGCTGTAGCCAATCACCTTAAATATTATGGCTTCAGAAAAGTCTGCTCGGAAGGGTGGCAGGCAACACCGAGGCAATACAACTCTAGATCAGCCTCCTGCCTTGTATGAACAATACAAGTCAGACACTGATGAAAACTACAACCAGCGCAAGAACCGGATTCAGTGGATCCGAAGATATTGGGCTGAGGTGTGGTTCAAGTACAAATTCGTCACGCCAGAATATGCTGAGAAGAACGCCATCAAGCATCCATGGGGAGACTGTCTGTATCGTGGCCTAGTGCCGAAGAACAAGGCTAAAGCTATTGCGCAGGAATTCTATCCTTGCATGGTCAGAGGACCACAGCCTAAAAATGCCGACCCATCCTCCTTATTATGATATCGTGACGAGAATCTCTTCAAGTGCAACTTTCAGTTTGCCAAAGATTCTGCTGCCCAGAATGCAAAAGACTATGGCCTCAACTTCAACCCTGGCCGTTCTACTCCCAGATCTGATGGGACATGTGAAGCCAATGAAAACAGAATTGGCCCCTTTGCTAATTTCAATGGGCTTCTATCTCACATTGCTGCTCAAAGAGCAGCAGTGGAGCACTCTGATGGTGATGCTGATACTGAAGCTGCTCCCTCACCACCCAAGGAAAAGAAGAAGAAGACGACAAAAGCTTCTAAGCCGTCTTCTTCAACAAAAGCTTCACCAAAGAAGCCTCTGAGGATTGCATCGCCTGAATCCAGTGTGCAATCTGAGGACTTATCTCATGTGGCCAACAGGACCAAGAAGCCACTGCCCAAGAAGGCCACAGGACAACCACTGACACCATTCGCTGTACTTCGCAACGAAGATGAAGCCATTGATCTTTCGAGTGATGAAGATCTTGCTGATGATGCTCTGGAAATGCTTATCAAGAGCAAGCAAGAAGCTGAAATCTTTAATGATCTACCACTCTTTGATGTTGATATTCTCAATAACTTCATCGATGAGTGGTTTGACAACCAGGACATCAGTATTGATGGTCTTCAGCTCCCAGTGGACATCAGCGTCACCTTCCACTACAAAAAAATACACTTCCGTGATGATACGTGTTTGTCACAGTAGGTCGCGTTTTTTGTCATGCATGTACATCCATGACGATTTTATGACAGAATCAAGATAGTCATACCTGTGCTGTCGTAGAATTGTTCCATGACATTACCAAAATTATCATCACGGAAGTGTCCACTTCCATGACAATAAATTGCGCGTCACAGAAGTGCTTTCGTCAAGGGTGACCGACACGTGGCATCCACTGTAATGGAACACTGTAAAGCTATCAGGTCCAGATTTGGATCCGATAACCCGTTAACAGCCCTGACCAATGGGGATTTTCCACGTGTAAAATCATCATTGGCTGGAGGAAATACGTGTCGGCTCACCATTGGGACAGATGTCATCCACTCATTGGACCGAAGGCGCCTATGATACGTCGACACGTGGCATGGCCCAATAGAGGCCCATTCCTGTGAAAAGGCCGGCCCGTTTGACTTGGTCAAAAGGTGGCGGGCCGGCCCACGGAAGGCCTGTTAACGGCCTATTCGCATATAGCCCATTTACAGCCTGCTAACCAAGGGCCCGTTACGACCTATCCGAATTAGGCCCAGTAGCGTCATCTGGGCCATCCAATATGATTCCAGCCCATTTTAAGTTCCGGCCCATGTATGGCCCATGACGTCTTTCGGCCCATATTAGGCCCTTTGTAACTGTTGGCCCATTAACGGCCCGTGGTGAAACTGGCCTGTAATGAAAAGTGTATCACTTTATACCCATTAACGATCCATTAATCCATTGGGCGGTTTGCAGCCCATGTTACCTTTCGGCCTTCTCAGGGCCCATTTATTCTTGGGACCATTTCCAGCATTCGGTTACTTACGGCCCGTTACTGTCATTTTCTGCTTGTGGGCCAAATTCATCCCGTGGTTATAGTCAGCCCATTTGTGGACCGTTAATACGTTAGGCCATTTTCATAGCGTCATCAAATACGACCTATTAACAATGTGTCACGCCCAAGATGCGACCCTATCCTAAAGGAACTCGAAGGTCCCACCAAGGATAGAAGCGCATCTTGAAGACGCTTTTGCAAGGTGGATATCATTACATCAACATTACATAATAGATGGGGATACATACATAAGGCATAAAATGCCACATGAATACAACATCGCATCATACATAAGAGCACCATCCGACTACGGATGAAACACAAACAGAAGCTTAAACAATACCCACCCTGCTAGCCCAGGCTGCCGACCTGGAACCTATCCCCTGATCGAAGAAGAAGCAGAAAAAGAACACCGAAACAAGCAAACATCGCTCTCGCGTCAAGATCATCGCAAAACCTATACCTGCAACTATTGTTGTAGAAATCTGTGAGCCACGAGGACTCAGCAATCCCATTACCATGGGTATCAAGACTAGCAAAGCTTAATGGGAAAGGAAGGGGTAAAGTGGTGAGGTTGCAGCAGCGACTAAGCATGATATGGTGGCTAACTTACGCAAATGAGAGCGAGAAGAGAAACAAAGGAACGGTCGTGAAGCTAGCAATGATCAAGAGGTGATCCTGAACTCCTACTTACGCCAAACATAACACGTAAACCGTGTTCACTTCCGGACTCCGCGAGAAGAGACCATCACGGCTACACACGCGTTGATGCGTTTTAATTCGGATCTGTGTCAAGTTATCTACAACCGACATTAACAAATTCCCATCTGCCACATAACCGCTGCACGGCTCTCGAAAGTTTATACCTGCAGGGTGTCCCAACTTAGCCCATGACAAGCTCTCGCGATCAACGAAGAATAGACCTTCTCCCAGAAGACCCGATCGACTCGAATCCCGATTTACAAGACATTTCGACAATGGTAAAACAAGACCAGCAAAGCCGCCCGACGCGCCGACAATCCCGATAGGAGTTGCACATATCTCGTTCTCAGGGCAACACCGGATAAGCGAAGCGTACAGGTACCGACGAATCCAAGTTGCCAAGGAATGGTCCCGCACGATGCTCTAGTTTGGACCAACACTTAGACAAGCATTGGCCCGCGGGGGCTATAATAAAGATGACCCTTGGGTTAATTACGCCCAAGGGAAAAGTAGGTGGTGGTGAGGCAAATGGTAAAACCAAGGTTGGGCCTTGCTGGACAAGTTTTATTCAAAGCGAACTGTCAGGGGTGTCCCATAAATCACCCGACCGCGTTAGGAACGCAAAATCCGGGAACATAACACTGGTATGACGGAAACTAGGGCGGCAAGAGTGGAACAAAACACCAGGCATAAGGCCGAGCCTTCCACCCTTTACCAAGTATATAGATGCATTAATAATATAAGAGATATTGTGATATCCCAACATAATCCCTGTCCACCATGGAGCAATCTTCAACTTCACCTGCAACTAGCAACGCTATAAGAGGGGCTGAGCAAAGCGGTAACATAGCCAAACAACGATTTGCTAGGAAGGTGTCAAAGGTTAGAGGTTCATGGCAATTTGGGAGGCATGGTAAACATGTGATAGGTAGCGCAGCATAGCGATAGAACGAGGCAACTAGCATAGCAATGATAGTAGTGAGATCCAGGGTAGCGGTCATCTTGCCTGAAATCCCGCAAGGAAGAAGAACGAGTCCATGAAGAAGATGAAGCCACGAAGACGAACGAAGCGTAGACGAACGAATCCTCACGATCGCAACGAAACGGGAACTATCGAGAAGAAGCACACAACATGGTAAACACACCACACATAGACAAGACATGATGCACAACAAGCATGATGCATGAGAAAGCTAGATGAGGCTACTCATGGCAAGAGATGATGCAAACAAGAACAACACATCAAGGCAAGTTTAAATGAGGCCGGGAACTACATATAACAATTCCGGTAAGTACTCATATGCAAATTTCGAAATTGGTCTAGAACTGAATAAACCTTATGTTCAGGTTGTTTAACAGCAAGTTAAGATGCACCAAGATGATCTACACGAAATTCTAGTCAAGTTACATATAAAGTTCATTAGATTCGGAGCTACGATCTAGAAGATATGGGCAAAACAAGTTAAACATGGCATTGATGCAAAATGCACCCAAACATCAAGCAAACACCTCAAAACAAGGATGCAACATGATAATATGAAACTACATGCAAAAACAAGTAAGTTTCATATAGAGCACACTCAAAACGGAGCAACGGTGCAACACATACACTCTATACAAAGCATAACAACAATCTGCCCAAAACAACAACTAGGCATATTGCAAGCATCAAAACAATATGCTACAGCTCCCCAACATAATAACAAAAGGCATGGGCATGAAGTACAGGTAAAGCATAACAAAACATGAACACTGAGCTATCTCCAGAAATCACTAGAACATGCTCAAAAGGACATGGTAAGATTGCAAATAATAACAATTTCAGACTTTAGCAGAAATAACATCAGGTTGCAATGTTTAGAGCTATCAAACAACATGTTACAGGAACATATCATGGAAAACAAAGGCATGGCATGATACTACTAAATGCATAGATCAAAAGTTCCTTACTAACCATGAGCCAAAAGGGCACAGAAAATATGATGGCACCCATGTAAACATGGCAAGTTATATAACAGATTCATACATGGCAGGAACAATAATAAGTAGGCATGTTGGTGAGCTTGAACCACTCACCACAGAGCAATATATGGCATGGCAAGGCAACCAACAGTAAGAAGGCATGTTTATGGAGCTAAGCATGGCAAGAGCAAGTTCATAGGGTGCATGGATCACTAGGAAACAATCATGGAAACATTGAACTTAATGTTAACAGGCTGACAACAACATCACTTAGCAAACTTTAGAGCAAGATAACAACATGCTCCAGCAGGCTATAATTACAACCAGTGGAATGAATGGATAGAGCAAGACATGTAGATCAAAACATGTTTATAGGACATCTCCAGATTATGCACGAAATGACTAGTAGAAGCATGTTAACATAGCAACAAAATATAACAGAATCTGTCAGAAAACAAAGAACAAAGAACTACCCTACTTAGCAAGCTTGATACACTCAGCACACAAATCACAAAAATACATGGTATACACCCTCGAAAGATGGCATGGCATAGATCAACATACATGTAGAGCTCATACTCATAGGATGCACACATCAATCATGGCAAAATGATAAATGAGCAAGTTATATCGGTTTCATTGATTAACATCAACATGCACTCTTCCAACAACATTTCGGGCATCAAGATGAGCTCAAATGAAAATGATGCAATGGAATGAAATGAAGTACTCGTCGAGACGAACAATTTGACATATTATACGCACTAAACGGAGCTACAGATGCAGAGATACAGTAGGTCAAACATGGCATGATTATGTCAAAAATATGGGACTTAGCAGATATATTACCCTCCGGAAAAGTCAACCCAGGACGAGACGGAGCGGGACAGAGGGATCCAGAGCGAGACAGAGGCGTTTGGTTTGAGGGATGGGTGGATCTCATCCATCTTCTCGAACCTCGCCGGAGATCTCGCCGGAATTGCGGGGAACGGCAGCCGGAGCTGAGGAAGATGGCGGCCGAGCGATGGGAGGCCGGCGGGCGCCGAGGCGCTGCTCCGGTGGTCGGTCGGGGCGCGTCGCGACGGAGAGGCAGCGGCGAGCGGCGAACGAGCGGCGGCGGCGGGGTCGTCGGCCACCAGGGCGCGGCACCGGAGGCGCGGGAGGCGCGGCGGCGGGCGAGGTCGCCGCACCAGGCGTAGGGCGGCGGAGGAGCCGCGGCCTCGGGAGGTCGCGCCGCGACGCCCGGGCGGCGGGGAGCGGGCAGGCCGACGACGAAGCGGGCATGGCTCGGCGGACGGGTGCTTGGCGAGGCGGCGGCGGCGCTGGCGCGGGATCACATGGCGGCGGGCGCGGACGGGCAGGCGGGCGCTGCTGGCCCCGGCCGGGCGGCGCGAGGACGGCGGCGGACAGGTGGCGGCGTCCGATTGGGCATGGGGGCGGAGTGGACATGTCCGGCGCGCGGAGGTGGAAGAAAGCTAGGGTTTCGGGGGGATTAGACCGCGAATTTCGGGGGGGGGGGGGCTATATTTATAGGTAGAGGGAGCTAGGAGACTCCAAATGAGGTGCGGTTTTCGGCCACACGATCGTGATCGAACGACCGAGAGCATGGAGGGGAGTTAGATGGGTTTTGGGCCACTTTGGAAGGGGTGTTGGGCTGCAAAGAGAAGGGGGCTTTACGGTTACCCGGTTAACCATTGGAGTATCAAACGACCTCCAAATGGCACGGAACTTGACAGGCGATCTACCGGTGCTATTCCAAGGCCGCTTGGCAAACCTCGGGCCATTCCGAGAAAGTTTAACACCCGCACAAGAGAAGAGGCAAAAAGGGACGCCGGAGGACATAGGAGTGCCGGATTGCAAAACGGACAACGGGGAAAATGCTCGGATGCATGAGACGAACACGTATGCAAAATGAAATGCACATGACGACATGATATGAAATGCATATGATGACATGGCAAAGTGCAACACGCAAGCAAATAACATGGCAACGAAGGCGAATAACTGGCAGACACCTGGCGCATCGAATCCGGGGCATTACACAATGGCCCATTATGGTCGGCCCATGAACGGACGATTCCAACTCTAGCCCGTTTACGGCCATAATGTGGTCTGTTATTGGCCCATGCTTGGCCAATCGATCATACGGCCCGTATAAGGCACATTGATGATGCGGCCCGTAGAAGGCCCATTGTTTCTGCGGCCCATAGAAGGCCCATTGTTTGTACGGCCCGTAGAAGGACCATTGTTTCTACGGCCCGTAGGAGGCCCAGTGTCACTATAGTAAATATGTAGCCCATGTTATTGTGGCCTAGTTTTAAAAAATAGGTTATTGCAGCCACTAGCAAACCATGAAAAAAGAACTTCACTGACTACAAGCAAACAAATAAACAAGACAACAAGGAAATAAATAAGCGAGCAACTTACGCTAGGCTATCATGGCTATTACACATATTACATCCACTGGGCATCAAAGTTCGCCACCAGTGCAAATAAACGCGCCAACAAAAGAATATACAAAATTGAGAGCACTTTAGAAGGCACTAGGCCTGGCCAGGTCGGGCCCCCCCAAACAGCCGAAGAAGCTGAGTAGACCTCAGTTGTGTCAACGATAGATGCATCACCCGTAGCTGTATGGCATGATGGTGCGCAAGGCAGTCCTTTGACATCTTCATTGCATCTTTGACTTCAAGTCAGAGCTGAGCTGAAGCAAGCCTTTCCGCTTTAAGTTGAGACTGAAGAAGTCGAACTGATTGAGGCAGTGACTACATAGAGGTTGTCTCACACCTACTGGTGAGTAGCTTCAACTCACTGTCTTCATCAAGAAAGGACCTTGGGGTCATCTCGCTGTCCTCAAGATGGTTTGGCTCACTATCTTCCCTAAAGTTCTGCCCGGCATAAGAGATACGACTCTGAAAGAGAAATAGGGAGACACATAACAGGTTTCACAATTATATACGCAAATAAATGGATCTGTTCTGCATAAGGAACATGTTTTTACAACTACAATTTGAAACTGGTAGTTGTTGCAAACATCCAATCATGTAAACAGCAAAGCAAACAGTAGTGGAGGAAATGATGCCTATCCAAACCTATACTAGAACAAAGTTTGAAGGCTTGAGAAGGATGAACTTACATTACATGTTAACACGGGCTGGACAAAGCCCTTCTCCATGTTGATGGAAGGATAATTCAATAAATTCCCCAAAGAAAATTCTTTATAAGCGTTGCCATTATTCTACATTTTGCAAAGAGTAAATATAGATCAAATAATATTGGATGAAATAGTGGATAATGAAGCTCAGGTGCAGATTGATGATACATAATCAAATAGAAATTAATTAAGTACAACGTTACAAGGCAAAAGGGAGAGAGGTACTGACAAAAGCAATGTAGAACCCAGTATTGTTGTGAGATTGTATGATCCTTTGAGCAAGGAGATTCATCTGAAATTAGTTTTCATACAAGAGAGAAGGTAAGGCACATGCAAAAATTTAGGAGTTCAATTTTTCAATTGATATCATAAACAGTACCTGACGCTGGGCTCTCAGTAGTTCTAATAGGGGTTTGGCCAATGGAGTAGGGTTAAAGTGTGGTACAGGTGGGCCTGTGTTTTCTGTGGCTACTGATCTATTTGATTTAACGTGTATCACTCCTTGAGGATCTGCACTCATCCTCTTCCTTTTGGACATCTATTACGAAAGAATAACATTTGACTGGAAAAACATAGTGTGACGACACATGGAAATAGGTATGGAATATACTCATATATGGTGCTTAAACTAAGCAGATGATGTAACAAAGTAGAAGTAATGCAAGAGGTCAGATGCAAAATATGTGCGACCAATACAACCTTGCCAAGTTAGAGCAAGCACCTTGATGGGTGAATAAGATAGGCCATCCTGCACCATGCCAAGTTTGTTAGCCAGTGGATTGTTCCGCAATATTCCTCTCGTGCGCCCATTCTCATATTCATATTGATAATGTTCAATATCTGACATGCATGAAAACATAAAAACAAGTGAGATTTTCTTTGTAATGCGAAAGTGATTCTAATCCAATACTGCCTCCCTGTAAACCCCTTTGTGCTATCTCTGCAATTCTTTTAAGAGATGCCATGCATGCTGTAATTTGGTGTGTGCATTAATATAATGTGACCTACTACTCAAAATATGAGAGCTCCAGAAGTGATGACACTTCGCAGATGACATCTTCAACATATAGTAAAGAAGAACAAGTCGACCTGACCCGACAGATTCAAAATATACTAAGGGAGAACAACTCAACCTGACCAGTCGACCGCAAGAGAATAGGATCATCTTAAAGAAGAGCAGAAGAGCAAGCAGATTGAAGATATTACAAGTCTTTCAATGCAATGTCGGTTGGCCACCCATGATGAACCTGAGCGCACAGAGAAATACTATTCTTTCCGGTCTCTCCATATGTGGCTCACATGCATTTCGAAACTAAAGTAGGAACATTTAGCTAACCAATTAAACATCTCTCACTTTTACTAATATCAGCATAATATCATATATGAATTTGTACAACTAAGCTAGTTTAGCTAGATGGGTGGAGCAGTGCTATTACGACATGAACCACGTAGGCTGATTGTGGTCATCATAAAATGGGGAAACCATAAGCATGATGAGTACAGTGTTGACCGTGGCAGTGGGATGGCAGATCTGAAGCTGCAAACCGCACAAAGGGTAGTTAGAAACCGATGTTTGCTTTGAAATAACAACTAAGATTTGGTATGGACAAGAAAGTATAGTCAACAAGTGACAAAGAAATGCAATTATGCTGTCTCTCTATATGTCGTGACATGCATTTGGAAACTCAAGTGGGATCTTTAGCTAACCAATTAAATGTGTCTGTTAACTAATATCAGTATCATATCACAATCATATTTGAACAAGTAAGCTTTCAAATTTTGAGTGTTGTGTTGTTTAGCTTCAAGGGTGGAGTAATGATAGTACGACAGAGAGCACCTACGCAGATCTTAGTAGAGTAGATAAAAGGGGAAAACCCTAAGCATCAAGAGAAAAATCTGGAAAGTGGAACTAGCTGGACCAATGGGTGGCGCACATGCTTTTCGAAACGAATATAGGAACATTAGGTGACCAATTAAACGTTCTCTGTTTTAGTGATATGAGCATCATATCAGATTCGTATTTCAACACGTAAGCTTTGGGTTGAGGTCTTGAGGAGCAGTGCTAGCACGACACGAAGCACCTACGATGATGGTAGTGAATATAAAGGGGGAAACCATAAGCTTTATGAGTATAGTGCCCATGCCATGGCGGATCTGAAGGTGCAAAACGGACAAAGCTACTTCGCAACCAATGTTTGCTTTCAACTAGCCACTACGATGTGGTACGGACAAGAAAAGTACAGTAAACAAATTACGGTCTAATTTTCGGGTGAGATCAATAACTTAAGCACATATGGAAGAGTACCACCTCTCTTGCGACGCCGTGTAGGACTCTGCTGATACGTTGAGGGTGCTGCAGGTGCGATGGCTGTTGGCGGCGGGGAAGAAGACTTTAGACGGCAGACTGCCGGGTCGGGGGATAAATCCTACTGCCGTGGACGAGGCGGTCGTAGGAGCGGCAACGGCAAGGTGGATGATGGCGCCGATGAAGTGAGAGGACGCGATGAAAGGATCCTGGTTCAGCGCCATGGATGAGAGACGTCCATCTCTTGCAGTGGACGACGGGGTAGGGGTAGCGGCTGCGGCAAGGTGGAGGATGGGGTGGCGGACAGAGGAGGCTGGCCGTAGTGCGGAGGTTGGCGTGCTGCCGATGGTGTATGAATGGGGAAATGGAGGGGAGGAGGGGGTCTCAAACTTTGGGACGCGCTTTTCTGAAATGTGGGAAAGTTACAAACTTATCCCCCGTTTAAAGTTTCGGACATCGCGTCGGTTGGGGATAGGACGGTAATCTCGCATCTCCCAAATATTTGCCGGTAACTATTTCAGGCGAGGAGAGGGTGTTTTGCCGCCCATGGTTGGCGCCCATGGTGTATGAACGGGGCTGACAGGTAGGGCGGTTGTGTCACGTCTGAGGAAAGTTACACATCTGCCCCTATTTAAAATATTAGCCTACATCGATTTCGGATGAGGAGAGTTTGTTTTGCCGCCCATCGTGTACGTATGGGGAAATGGAGGAAGAGACACATGTCTTTCGGACGAGCTTGAATCAAATGTGTTTGCTGCAGACGTTTGGCGCCCACCGTGTCTGAATGGGCTTAGAGGCCGTCGTGTCACGTCTGATTGAAGTTACTAGTCTACCCCTATCGACAGTAGTGTAAATCCGGTCGATAAGGATGTCAATTGTCAGGGGTAGACAGTAATTTCCATCTCGCAAACACTTGCTTCGGGCAGCTCACAAATTATAGTGTGTATTTAGCCGCTTCGTTCAAAACTTGGGAGAATTAGCATTCATGTTTGCCCTGGGCCCTCGCAAACTAAATTCAAATCCAATTTGTATTCAATTATGAATATCCACAGATAATTCTACGTTTTGTTATTTATTTATTCAAAATGACTACAAAGATTTATTCCACCTTTATATATGATTACGATTTAGAAATGTCGTGATCTTCGAATTCAGTAGGTTGGATACACTCTGAGTCAAATAGTTATTTCATCCAATACAATATGCTCACACGAAAAACAGTTCACCTTATGTCAATCATACAAGTACTGAGGATTACCTCGCCTAAAAAATTTGGATCATTACAACACATGGACAACATAGGGGGTCTTGCAACATAATCCATTCATAGACATGACACAACATGCAAGTACTATAATCTAATGACAATTTCAACTCGTATCTAAAGAAGAACTGGGATTACCCTGGGCTTTAGATAGCAGAAACAGCAGGACCTCCTCCGTCTTCAAATGCAACATTCTTACTTCCTCCAATTCTTGGGTTGCTTGCATAATGCGTGCCGCTAATTCCATAATTTCCAGCCTCAAGATAAAGATTACCTCATTCATGGCAGCCACACCATCTCTTTCGCCTCTAGTAGAGCCTCAAGCACTATAATATATGTGCTCGATCGCTCTCCAAATGTGTTGCCTCTGAACTGCTACCATATGGTAACATGGATGGTGCACTGCTTCCACAAATAGATTTCGGGGTTGTACATTGTGTCCTAATGTGAACGGCATCCTGAAAGGTTTCCGCTGGACATAAGTAAGAGATAGTTATCGTACGATCCAGGCAGTAAGCTTACATGGTAAATGACAGACGAATTATTGCCGAGCATGGCAAGCTATATTTAAATGGTTCAAAGCAGCAATAGCCGAAAAGAAATTAAAATGGTAAGATGAAACTAGGGATGTAAGTGGCAAATAAACGACATCCGCCAGTCCCATCTAGTTAGTTTTTGCTAGCTCCCTAGTTCATTTTCCTCAAAAAACAAAAACTCTTTTGAAATATCATACCACTAGTGGACTTTAATCGGGATTAAACGGGACCCAGTTGACATCCCTAGTTGAAAGGGAGTGTACCACCGCTATATTTAAGTTTCCAAGGCATCTAAGGAGTTGAAATAATCTGAGAAAGCACTTAACAGTGTGGCCTCATATAAACTACAAAGACAATCTTGTGATGAAGTTGAGAGGAAAAGTTAAGGGCTCAAATGAAATAGGCATGCATTTCTTTACGATAGTACAACAGGAACTGCTGACATATTGGCCAACTCAGGTATAGCGTAACAACAAACAAGCATTTGAATCAAGCAATACAGCAAGGCAGACAACTGAACTATTTGTAATTCGATAGGTTTACAGGTTGAGGGCACAAGCCAAGAAAGCATCCCACTCGTATTACATTTGACATGTACTAAAACACACTGGCTTACCATATGTTGCTGTGAAGCCTCGCTGCTGTTGCAATATTCTTTGAAGATATCGTCAGCATCCCGTGGTTACAAATCTAGTTGTTGTAGTTTTTTCTGCACCCTCTATTTAGGTAAAATTAATTTTAATCGCATGCACTGGTCTGAATTGATCATCAATGGGCATCTAAACTAATGAAAGAAGGGTGTGTGCATACATGACAATATATCTGCTTCCCTCGATTTTTATGCTTGTTCGAGGTGCCAGCCCCAAAAGAACAAATATTTTGCTTGATGGGGTTGGCAGCTCCATAATTAATAGAAGCATCAAATTAGTCATGCAACTTGGGAGGATCAAGAACACACAAACAAGTAATGAACAGAGGCTCGGAGCAGTGATGTAATAGCTAGCATCAGAAAATGTAGGGTAAAATGAACAAAAAGTAGTGGAACCACATGCTAGTTTGCTGATGTGTAACTAAGCATAGAGAACATTAAGTAGTCTGATGGAACCAACAGGTGGCATCAGGACAACACCATTATCATAAATATAGCATTGAAGAAGTAAAACAGTAGGCAGTGATATCTAGGAAGTACAGTAATACTTAGGACAAAACTAAACCATATTAACTATATGTGCACTGGTATGTAATTTAGCACATGTAACATGTTCACTGCCAGACGTACGGCCCTACAGGTGCAAGCAGAATAATGCGTCTTATGAAAAACTGAATGATGCCCTGAAGAAATTCAAAGGTGCGGTGCTTATGGTAGGAAAGTGAACATAGGCACCGGTCGTTGGATAATAGTACCTGATTCTCGGCGGCGTATGGGTATCGTTGTCATACTTGATAGCTAAGAATCGTTGATGGTGCTCGTGTTGTGGTTGAGTTTGGGCAGGCTGTCGCCGTCGCTAAAGCGGCTCCGGTGCTATGGTTGTGGCGCCTGTCGACATACAAGAAAGCTCATCTGTGGTAAGTGAACAGTTGCACGATAAAGAGAAAAACCGAAGGAGTACAAATTGAAATAACCTGATGAGGCTGCGGTGTCGGTAAAGCAGGGCCGGTGGAGTTGAATATGGCATCCGTGGAGCGGATCCGGTGCAGTGGACGAAGGCTTCAGCGGGCGCGTTGTACACTGCTTTCGGTGAGGCGGATCTGTTGCGGCGGACGAGGGCTTGTATGAAGGGCCAACGAAGGGGCAGACGAGGGAGTCAATGAAGGGCCTACACTGTGGTGGACGAGGGTGCCGGTTAAGCAGATCCTGTGCGGTGGACCATGATGGCGGTCAAGGAGATCTAGAGCGGTGGACAAGCCAGTGGCTGAAGCGGCTTCGGTGAAGTGGTGAGTTGGCAGTTGGGGGTTCCAAGGTGCGGAAGGTAGATCCGGCGGGGTGTGAGGTCCACCGCTGCGGCGGAGGACTAGATTTGGTGGCTTGCCGTGGTTGGGGGAGGGGGGTCGGGGAGGGGAAGGGGAGGGGCTCTTGGGAAGGATGTTGGGGGCAAAGAGGGAAAAACAATGGAGTTACCAAAGCAGACCTTTTCCGTTCATGTGGTAGGGGTAAAACAATAATATCGCAGGACTAAACTTTCGGGCATGAGATATTTCGATGTGTGTGGGAAGTTTGAAAGCTTTTGGCGCCTGAAATTATATTATGCTCTTGTATGGCCGACTACGATATCATGGCCGACAATTTGTTTGTTTTGCACGCAAAAAAAGTGCAAGTTTGAAAATCAATATCTCCAACTCGAAACTTAGATTGTCCATTCAATTCAAATATGGATCATTGAACTACAATAAGCAAATACCATCATACGGTCCAATTCAAATGAAATTCCAAATGTGTTTATCCTAAATATGATGACAAAAGCAAAAATGTGTATGTGTATGAATAAAGTGGATGATTATAAAGTTTGAACATGCCCGTATGTGTATATCTCTAGGTTTGATATATGAATTTGAAATGACGAAATCCCGGCTTAAAAAATGTACCTCCGTTTAAATGAATTACAGAAGCTAATGATGGAGTCAATTCCAAAATTCCAATCTTAGGTTTGTAATTCTGGTACATCAAGGTATATCACACATGTTCAAAAGTATCATTATCTCATAGTCTAGACTGTGAAACAAATTGATCAACCATGAGTGCACAATATCTCAATTACGCTAAAGTCCCTCAAATATAGACACCTCACTCTTTATCTGAAGCCAACTCCCCCCCCTCATCGCCCCCCACACACATAGAGAAGTCGTTCTCTCCCCCAAACACCAACACACGAGCACATTAACACCCCTCTCTCTTCTAAAGTCCGGACCCCAATATAGGTCTCCATCACTTTGTCTCTCGGGCATGCACACATCTCTTCCCCCATTCTCTAGGTCTCCCGGCATGTCTCTTTCCCAAGCACACACACTATGTAGAGTGTATATTTCCCATACACACAAAATGTCGCCCCAAACGTCTATCTCCCTAGTTATGTGGTTCTCGCGCACTCACCTCACACACCGCCCCCACTACAAACAAGCACACTTTGTGTCCTTGTGCACCACTCTCCTCTTTCTATCTCTCCCACATGCGGACCCGCCCCATCTCCTTCCCTGTATACATATATGTCGTGACTCTTTCCATAGCTCCCTAATGTATCATTGTTCTCGATTTCGCACATTGTTCTCTACACCATCTATTCTAGATCTCTCATGAAGTCCCTATCACACACACAATGACTCGCTTCCCTTGCGTCTCCGTACATAGGCCAATTTCGAACAACATCAACATTGTCTCCCTATCTATACGCCATTTATGGACACAAACGACCTATGTCGCCCCTCTCTTCCTCTCTCTCTCCCCATCGCTAGGTCTCTCTCTCTCTCTCACACCCCTCTCCCACACACACACTCGATGTCTCTTCCAAATAGTCTGCTCCCCCCACCCGCACCCATGCTATCCTGCTACTACACATGTCACACCATTCCTCCTTCCCTTATACTAGGCTTACATCATTAGTGGTCTCTCTACTCCACATACACACACTCCCTCTCACACACAAACGCGTGCACAAGCACACAAAGACACGCACAAACACCCATTTATCTGGATCCTCATATCTCCCCATGTCCGCATGTGTATCTCACACACTCACTCTCTAATTATGTATATGTGTCTCCACGTTACACAACACAAAGCCCCATGTACATGTCTCTCTCTCTATCCTCCAGAGACATAGACACAAAGAATCTGTTATCATTGCCTCATTCTCTAACATATCACACACGCACACACACACACACTCTCTCTCTCTCTCTCTCTCTCTCTCTCTCTCTCTCTCTCGCAAACACGCTCAACAAGGGTTTCCCCGTGAATAACTTATCATCTATTCACCAACAGTCATGGCAGTACGGCGAACACGAGACGTGCAAAAGAATAAGTCTACACGTTCTTAGACCACATAGTATGACTACTAGGACTAGAGCAAGCCAAAAAGCGCGCCGCCGTCACCCCCTCCTTATCGGCGACGGGAAAACTTTTGTTTTACACAATCGAGAAGTCATTGTGCTAAGGCCCCACATGCCGAGGCATTAAATAGAATGTAGATGCTAGTTTACGAAAGCAAGTATCGATAATACGTTTGAATCTCCATACTTATATTTATTCTATTATAAAAAACCAAGTTGGTGATGATGGTACGCGTGCCATCTTGTAATATAGACCGTCCGATCTAGATCGGACAGATGGAAATTAAACTAAAAGATACCCGCACCCCTCTCCACATTTGCAGACAAGGCCTTCCCTTGTTCATCCTTATCTCCAACAACCTCATTGTTGAGCAATTAAGAAAGGAAGCCTCTGGAACAAACTGGCCTGGTGGCCACTACCGGCATCGTCAATCCCCATGCCTCCACTCAGTCTGACCACCAATCACCACCACACCCCACTCCTCTTCACCTTATCGCATATTTCTCAAGATATCATTAGTTTTTACACATGGGATTACTCCCGCATGGGTTAATCACAACAAGTGTTTTATAAAAAAATGCATCTTGATGTTCCGTGCAATGCACGGATCTTGCTAGTACTCCTGCAGAAGACTAAGTTGGTGATGCTGGTGTGTCTACCATCCGTCGTTTCTGACCATTAGATCTACATCTAACGACTGTGAGGTAAGTTGTTGCCTTTTCTCACCAACATCCCACTTGTCTACCAACTTGAAGAAAAACCCATAATTAGTATCTTAAAATCAACCACATCCCTCCCTGACCTCACCAAAACAGCCCAAGGAATGTATTCTAATTGAAACATAATGTATCTCTAGTGATATATGTATATGAAAATTAGAGTGTTTTGTATCAAGTTTGTGAATAAGTATTATTCTAATTATGATTCGTTGCAACGCACATGAACATTGCTAGTATTTCCAACCATGCATTTTTTCCCTAGTATTCCATAGTTTCGAGTTTTCCATCAAGATATTAGTCACTCATGGTTGATATTTACTTTCAATCATGTACACATATGCCCTATGTAACTAGCCTTGCTTATTGGCTTCCAAAGCTTAACTTTCACTCCTACTTACAATATGTAGAGTATTTAACAAAAAACTACCACTTTCCACCAGCCCTAGGAAGAATCTATTGTACAAAAAATAGCAAAAACATACCCAAAAAATTCTTAATCCATGCCAAAAACTACTACCTAGTACTCCTACCGATTAGGTTCGTTTAAACCCATTTATGACAGGGTTGGCCCACACGTCCGTGCTGACGAGTCAGCTTAAACCAACACATTTTGTTTGACCGTTGACACGAGGGACCCACATCTGACCTTATATCCTGTTATTCCCCCTCAAATCATTATTTTTCCTGAACATTACTTCAAACAGTACTGATGCGTGTTCATCGGTGGCGTTGGTGATGAGCGAGTTGGCCGCAGCTCCGCCAGATGGGCCGGACACCGCGCTGGCCTCCGCACGGGTTGGCCGGCTGGCCCGAGCGTGACTCACGAGCGAGCAAGCCGCCACACTGGTCTTCGCTCGAGCCAGATGGCTAGTCTTAGCACGGCACGCGCAACCAAGCCGCCGCGCTGCCGTGCCAATCTAGCTAGCAAACCTTGCGGACAAGCAGCTGGATGGAGCTATCTTGGCTAGCTAGCGGCCGCGAGTGCCACACGGAGCTGGCATCCGGGCTGCCGCAACATGGGCTCCGCACCATCGATGGTTTTGACATTGCCTTCTGCCAGCGGCGGTAGCTGCGTCCCATGGCCGAGGATGACTAGGTGGATGGACAGGAGGTAGGAGGTCACTCAGGGATTTTTGTGCAGACTGACATGTAGGTCCACAAGTCATAACGACCGGTCGAATAGAAGGTGTTGACTTAATGGGCGACATGGGCCGTGTCAGAGGTTAGAATTAGATTCTAACCTTGAACTAACTCTAACCAAAGTGGTGTTTGGATGGCAGGGTTAGATTGACAACAAATGTATCCAAACAGGGCCATGGATTGAAACGTGCCTATAACGGCACTTTCTAGAGTAGTCGTTTCTTGGTAGGGCTGGTTGGTAAGAGCATGTAGAATGCTTGATAAGGGCATGTACAATGGTCGATAAGGTAGTCTTATCTTAAATCTTGCAAGTAATTTAGAGATGACAAAAAACATGTCTACAATTGCTCATTTCTTAGCCTTATCATCAATAACTAGTTATTCCTAAAAATATGGTGAGACATATTGTGCTAAGAGATCATCTCTTGCCTTCTCTGAATTAAGAGAAGACGAGCCTTCTCTTATGATTTCTCTCTCATCCACCTCATCCTTTGTCCTACGTGGCATTGCTAAGATAGAACCATTGTACATGCCCTAAGGTAGTCTTATCTTAAGTCTACCACGTATGCAAGTGGTAGTAGTTTCTTGGCATTTTAGTGGTTTCTTGAATTATTAGGGGTTTCTTGTAAGGAACAATGTACGTACTACTAGCGACAAAAGGCGATTCTAGGTTGTGTTGTACTCCAACGAGTACTACTAGTGGTCGTGGGAGTGTATACCTCGTTTTGTGGGTTCGATCCCGGCCGGACGCACGGCGGCCTTTTTTTAAATAGTAAGTTTGCTGCGAGCCAATATTTTACACGGGTAGTTTGAGTTTTGAAGTCAAACGGACGTGCGACACCACAATCTGGGTGCACTGGATAGCCTAGCCACGTGAATGGGCTTTCCTTGCCAGCATCCCGTGGCTCGCGTGCTCGCCTTAGCCGCACCTCGCTTGCAGCTTCCTCATCAGCTAGTAGCATATTTAAACTAGCGCCTCCCAATTAAGGCCGAGGAGCCGGAAAAGCCTAGCGGGGCATTGGGAACTATGCAATATGGCTCTGTACGTAAAGTGCTCTGCTACTACTCTGTAGCTTGTGGCATTGCACGCATGGACTTCACTCCATTATCGGCTCTACTATAAAAGAAATTCCTCTTGACGTATTTTTTTTGAAACGGAGGCAAAAGCTTTGCTTCATCTCATTCATAAAGAAGGAACTACTAACAAAGTTTGACAAGATCCATTACACCTCCACAAATGGAAGCAAAAAGCCTAGTCTCGCTGTATCAAATAACTCAAATGTTCTATCCCCGCAGTAACCGTCACTGATAGACAGGCTGGTAGTGTGTGCGTGAGAGGAGCGGCTGAGTAGGCCAGCTACGTGAGAGGAGCGGCTGAATAGAGCACCCAGAATACCCACTAGGCCACTACGCAGGTGTACTTTCCCTGCATTGATAGTACAACGATGGTTCTAGAGAGCTGTAGTACCCTCCACTTCCAACTGTAGCTCCTTGGCCCTGAGATTCAAGAGTTCAAAACTGGTGCACTATACTAGACTAGACTAGAAGTACAGTACATCACACTACTAGTTGAGAAAAAGTAGTACTAGTACTGCTACAGTACGAGTACGCACTCCTCTGTCACATAATGTAAGACGTTTTTTGACACTAGTTGGGGTGTACAGAAAATAGCAAAAACACACCCAAAAGTTCTTAATCCACACCAAAAACTACTACCTAGTGCCAAAAATTTCTTACTAGTGCTATTATTTACAGTATAATGCAATACCATAGCGTTCCATAATGCTAGTACTAGCAGTTAATAATAGCGTCACCCCTTCGCTAAGGAACAATCTTCAGTTGGAAGGGACGAGGCCCTGCAGTTACTACGCTCTTATCTCCTCCTGGCCAGTTCCCCTTCCCCCGAAGAGAAGGCAGTTCGTCGCTGCTCCCATAGATTCGCCAGGCAGGTCTACTCCTCGTCGGGGCCGGGAGACCTTGGACGATGATCCTCTGGGAGAAATCGCACGCCGCTCCGACGTCCTCACCACCGCACGACTCGGTGCTTCCTGCACCAACTTTTTCAAGATGGTGCTTAAACAGGCTTGGGAAAAGGCCATGCTTGTTGGTCTTCCATGCATCCTCGAGGAGAAGGTTCTTCTATGGGACAATCCTTCAAATAGTCCATCGCTCCCTGGCCATGGTTGCACGTTGACTCCACTAGAGTTGCCGATGTTGAGAGGTAGTCGGATTTTGTCCGATGAGCAGGTCAGTAATGGAGTTTGATCATGTAGTACTTAGTTATTCCATTTCCATCCAGTAATTTCTCCGCTGCCCACCGTCTTATATATAGGTCTAGGTCGGTGCCAACGAAGATTGGCTTGCATACCTCCGGCCAGATACCACCATCATTTTGCACAACATCCACAACAGTGCGGCCGTTCCGGTAGACCCCTTCTCCACCATTGGGATCGGCCTTCCGGATTGGCTGGGCTTGAATACGTATGATGATGCCTACATGAGATTGAAGAAGATAGCAATTGCGGACCCGCCGACAAAGCGACATGGCTACGGCGATTACTATCTCATCGCGGTGTTCGACATAAGGATTGCCATCAATGCAAGAGGCAGTAACGGCAGAGGCTGGCGCATGTTGGCGGCGACAGATTTGTACCCCTACAGGTCCGAAGACGTCGTGCACCATCTTGGCTGCATCTTTGCGGTGACAAGCCAGGGGACTTGTTTCATCTGGTTGCCATCCTACGGTATGGAAGATTACAAACAGAATGCACAAACCATCATTTGCATCCCTAACGGTACTCCATTATTTTGCAGGGACCAGTCATCCCCCGATCAAAATAAGATCACCGATCCTGGATGTGCATTTGCATCCGCGATTAGGTCTAACCTGGAAACTTGTAGCTGACTTTGTCATATTGGGATCAACTATCTTAGTAGTCGTTACCCATGGTACCACTGATGTGCAACATGGTCACACAATGTACCACGATCGGACCGTCACCATCTACCCAGGTATTCCATTTTTTAACCCTCTCGCCTACTCTTTCATTGTTGTACTAGTAGGATTAATTTTTACCTTGGAGGACACGTATAGCTAGCTAGGCCCTTGAAGACTTGAACCCACTAGCTACCACCATTTTTGTTTTTCCATGTCTCACTATCTCATCCATGTAGCCAAGAGTGGCTATATATATAATAAGCCGGTTATTTTACTTCCTCTATACCGGAGTAGTACTATTTGTTGCACAGTATTACTGACCGCCATATTTGAGCACAACATTATTATGCATGGACCTTGACTATGTACGTCACCATGTGTCCAGATCTGAGATGCCGCGTGTACCAGATGAACAACGCCAAGTTCGACCCCCATGATGCTACGTGGGTGCCGAGGAACACTCTTGGAGAGTACTCGCTTTTCATTGGGGATAGCTACCCCATTGTGAAGCGGATGCCACCTTCCGTGCACGACACAGAAGGCCTGTCGTTCATGAAGCATGGTTGTGTCTTCAGTGCGCACCGCCGGATGAAGGACATGCTGGGACACGCTATCCCTGATTTATGTTGCTTCAGCTTGGATGAGTCTCCATCGTGTGGAACTGGACTACAAAGCTGCGACAATGATTCCCGTTGCCCACCGCTATGGATTGTGCCATCCATGAAGAACACCTGTGACTGGAACCTGGAGGAAGACATGTAGCCCATCTATAATGTGTAAGTGGAGTACGGTAAATTGTGAAAGGTAGCGCTGTGAATATATATAGACTAGTCATGCACAAATTTATCACATGAATTGGCGATGAACTTGTGTGGCATACTGGCATTTGTCCTTTAAATTTATTACTAGTAGATGTGTTATATGTACGTGCAACTTGTGTGGTTGTTGCACGGGCTCCAACATGCTCTTTGAGAAAAAAAGGTGGCACAACTTTGGATATACATGATGTGGCGGCATCATACAGTAGCATCGTTCATTATAGTTGTAGTAGTACACTCCTACTAGGATGACAACTCCTATAAAACCTTGCTTGGCTCTTTGCCTCTTCGGGGTTCAACAGTTCGTACTCGTGTGAACCTTGCACTTGGCTCTTCGCCTCTTCGGAAGGTCCAACAACAATGATACTACATTACATTATGCTTCTGGCAATCTGACACCGATTGAACTGCTGCACGTCCACCACGAGGGCGAGGGAGAGGGCGAGGGCGAGGGAGAGGGCGCTGTAGTCAAAACCCTCTCCACGTCCTGCGAACCACCGTGCGCGTGGTCGAGGGAGAGGCGTAGTAAGCAAGCTTCTCCTTGCGGGGCGAGTTGACGGGACACATCAAAGCAGTACTAGTACTAGTCCATACTGCATCCTTTTCGGTTAATATGGCTTAATTTGAAATGAGAAAAATACACTGGCCGTCAACGTATGTAACAATAAGCTCTTTACGGTCACTATATATACATTTGTGGTGATTATACGATCACTAGCTTATCGTGGAGCACCGTATTGCACCCTACTGACCGGCCACATAGTCGACGTGGCACTTTGTTAACTGGTTAAATTGTCACCTGGTTTCTGGGTCCCAGCTGTCAGTTGGCAGAGCAAAGAAATCAGTTAAACAAAACTTTACGCAGGCGCGACAGGAGTCCAACCCTTGCGCGCGAACTACCCTGGCTGTGTATGTGAGTGCATGCACGTGTACTCCCTCGGTCTTCCAACAAAGAGTATACATCGGCTACAAAACAAAGAGTGTAGTACATGATGTACATCTACACTTCCAATGCATTTAGCCTATAATCTAAATCGATATTGATTGACTAATGCACCAACTTACACTCTAGGTATAGGCTACATGTCTATCCTTAATTACAACATGCAAAAGACTTCATTTAATCCTATTATCTCAATGGTCGCATGCACACATAAGTCTGCTACTTTTGGGCGTTAATTATGCCCTGGTCAATGTGTAAATCTCTAAATGTACAGTCTTTCATGGGCGTAGGGAGTATGTTGAGCACTTGAGCGTGAGCGTGTGTGTTGCATCGTGTGTTGTGTGCCGCATGGGTGCGTGAGTGTTGCGTGCGTCCATGTGTACGTGTGAGTGTTGCATGTTGCATGCATGCATGCATGCATGGGGCTTACTCCCTCCCATTGACATGTTCATATTTCAAGCTTCCTTTTTTCCCTCCATATGGTGATACTCCCTCTGTTCCCAAATACGGAGTAAAAGCCTCCCTCTGTTCCCAAATACGGAGTATTTGTCTTTCTACAGATTTCAACAAGTGACTAGGTATGAAACAAAATGAGTGAAGTGAGCATAGAGGCATAGGGATACTGTAGAAAGGAAGTCTTCACGATCCATTATTCCCCATCTCGGTCAGAGGGAACTATTCAACTAGTCTTCGCAGTGAAGTGACAATACACGCTGCAGTAGATGAGACACATAATTAATAAGTTGAACCAGCGTGTTGCTGTTACTAAATCAGCCTTACCCAGTACTGCCATCATGTTTGCCAGTAGAGCACGCTTCCGCAAATATGCCTACACACCTCTGTCCTCCATTAACTGACATATGGGCCCTCTTGTAGTAGACCCACATGTAATCCGTGTAACTATTTACACTCCGAAGGACAGTATATCCTGGTAGTAGTACTAGTAGAATTGAGTTTTAATGCACTTTCTTCCCCGTCTTCCACTCTTCTTCCTCCTCTCTTCTTCTTCCTCCTCTCTTCCCGATCGTCGGCCGCACACCATTTATCCCCACTCACTGCTCGCCCGCCCGCGCCATCTTCCTTGGTAGCTCGCGCGTACCATATCCCCCCGCTCACTGCTCGGCCACACGAGGAGAAGCTTCTTTGCTCGCCCGCCCGAATCCACTTCCCCGCTGGCTCGCAGGCACCGAAAACTCCAATGGTAGAACCGACTGACACACAGAGCCGCGATTGGAATTCCCTCCCCGATGTTCTCTTGGAGCAGATCTGTAATCGTATGGACCTACTCAGCACCGTCCGTCTGGCGCATGCTCGGTATCTTTGTACTGTCTACTCGTCTGCAACCGGCCGGCTCTTTTCAAGACACCCTGCTTGCTAATGCCCGATCCTCGCATGTGGCCCAGACACCGACTTGACGATCCTACGGAGGTTTCCATGGTGCCCCTCGACATGCTAGCACTACCCGTCCACCTGGCCTTCATGCGCGGCCACTACTGGGCGGGCATGAAGGCTAACTGGATCATCCTCACCCACCAATCTGGTAGTCCGTGGCGTCTCATGGATATCTACACCCAGCGAGAGATCACCCTTCCATCGTTGGATACCGCCTCCATTGAGCCTCGCGGCCCGCCAGACACTCCTGCCTACTACGCACGAGACGCGTCAAGCTTTTGGCTCGACCTCTGTTTGCTGAAAGTTGTAATCTGCGAAGTGCCCACACCATCAGAAGACTACATGGATTACAAGCTCATTGCCTTGTTCAACATGGGATTAGTCTATCTAGAATCCGGTCACCATACATGGTTATGGCTCATCATCAATCCTGTTGAGGCAAAATTTCTGTCTGATGCTATAGTGCACAATGGCATCGTTTACGCGGTTGACGCATAGATTGGCTGCCTATACTGGTGGAATTGTTCTATCTCATCTCATCTTTACCTTATGAATACGACTGCCTATTCATTTTTACAAATTTAGAATAGATAGTATGTCTATAACCACATCATTGCTATATGTTCCTCTCATTTCCTAGATTTTTATGACCACACATGTTGTTGTTAGAGTTGATTTGAGAACAATTGGCATCTAACGATTGTTAGAATACATATTATGAGCATAACATCATGATTGCTATATGTTACTCTCATTTCCAAGATTTTTATAACAACGCATGTTATTGCTTAGAGTTGATATGAGAACAGTAGTAGTAAGTGCTATGGTAGAATATGAGTAGGCTCTGTCATAGTTGTTTTCCTCTCATTGTTACATGATGTTTGAACCATGACATATTGCTAGAATATGAAAGCCATTGGCTTTTTTTTAACTTGGGATATGATTATGACCACGACATTGCAATTCTCTGTCTATGACATGTGTCACTGTTATAATAATCTTAATTCCACACATACTCTGAACATGATTGTTTATTTTTGTCCTTTTGGTCTCCAATTTGAATTGTTGCAGAGACGAAATGTGTTGGCCTTCATGATTCCGGACTCGGAATCATACCAGCCGATGGGTGGTGGTTTATCGCTCGTTCAGCTGACGGCGGTCATTTGATGCTCATTTGCACGTACCAAATTGACCAAACCATTACATCAAACCACATATAGTACAATGCATGGGGCGTTCGTGACATTGATGGCTATGCCTGCTTCATGTTCGAGAAAGATCCCAGCTCCGTTGGGCCAGGCGTATTCAACTGGAGGCGGGTTTACAGCCTTAGTAGCCACTCCTTGTTCCTCGGGCTCAATTATCCAATCATCCAACCAATCATCGATCATATCATCGGCGATGATTACCGTTCTATGCAATTTCCATTCGCCAGGGGGGAACTGTGTTTACACATCATACCATGGGTTTCATGAATCACCATATCCAGAGATTCGTCGACACAGCTTGTTGCCAGATAATCTTCAGTGTGTGAAAGGCATCAAGCTTCCATGCGATGGATGGCTTTTGTAAACCCGACATGCGACGATGTGGTTCATGCCAACAGCAAATATGCACAACTTGATTTGTGCTGATATCTAGACTGAGCCATGTATTCTGCTGCTGTAGCACGACCCTCTTTTTTTGGATATCATGTACTGTTGTTAGTTTGAAGCACTCCTCTGATTTCAAGGATAGATACCTTCCTGGAATCAAGTGCATCCTAACTCACCTGCGTAGGATGTACTGATAATGATGATGGAGATGTTGTGCAAAAGCCATATATAGCCGGTCTATTCTGCTAATATTAGCAGAATAGTTATTCTGATAACACTTGCGCACTGCACGCTCAACGTGAGGGCACTGCATCCCCATCAAACGAGCACTGCAATGTCAACAGAAAAAACTGCATGCATTTTTTTGGCATTGTTTTCGCTCCAGTTTCTAAATCATTTGTTGGAATGGGGTGTACAATATACCGTTGGATAGCTAAGGAAAATGCGCAACCTCGTCATGTTGAACACTTTTCGAGATTCATCGCGGTTTAAGAGCAGTTTCAAAAACAGTGAGCGCATGACAGGATGCAGTGAGCGTATTTTCGCGATTTTTTCTAAACCGCACATAAGAATGAAGCAAACGATACGGCGTTGGAAAGATATCGTCGAGCCGCATCTTTTTGGTATGTATTATTTTATCTAATTCGTTAAGGTTTAAGAGCAGTTTTAAATTTAGTAAATTGCTGAATTCTGTTTTTGCTCCAGGTTTTGAACCGTTTGTCGAAACGAGGCATGTTATACGCCGTTGGAAAGCTACGGACGAGGTGCAACTTACATATGTTAAAATGTTTTTGATATTCCTTACGGTCTTTAGTTAATTTTGAAAATAGTGCGGCTGACGACGAGAGGCAGCGGGCGTTTTTCGCGAAATTTTTACAAACCGCTGGTCGGAATGATTCAAATTATATGCCGTTGGAAAGATATCATCGAGACGCAACTTTTACATATAGAATGCTCCCTCTAATTACTTACGGTTTAAGAGCAGTTTTAAAAAAACTAAAACACGGACTCTCTATTTTTTGCGACACCCAAATCATCGCGTGTACTGAATCAGACAGATGAACGCACTGCTTCAGACCAAAAAACCGCACTGCATCAACAGTCAAGTGAACTTCATGGCTTCTTTTGTCGGGAGTAAACTTTCTCACATGAGTTTTTGTGAGTGTTTTTAACATTGTTTATGAACGAGAGGACCACGGCGACGAGGGCAAGTGAACCACAACCTATGTTGGAGTGAGTTACATAATTGTTTTGTCTTTCTTATTTCCTTTGTAAATTCATCTAGACTACATGGTCAATATTACTGAGCTGCATGGTTAATGTTAGTGAGCTGCATCGATTTTTTTATGTGTTCGACTTCTCCTGCAAAATATAGTTTAACTGATGTGTGTAATGCATCAGAGCAACCATGAACTTCATCACTTTTTTTGTTTTGCGAAATGCACCACCAAGGTTTTCTTAATAAACTGCATTGATGTCCATACAAATTTGCAAAAAACAATTCGTCCAAAAATAATAATAAGTGAACTCCTCTATACAATTTTTTACAAAGTGAACTCCTCTACACTATGCACTGTAGTGCTAATCTGGGCAGAAGGTGGAGGTGGAGTTTTGGATCCACACGGCCGACCAAATGAACCACTGGGTCGACTGTGGGCACGGCCAGAGGGGACCACATCAATTGCACTGCAAGGACTAAATGTCAAATTACAAGCACAATGTCAGACACAATTTTTCAAAGAAATAGCAATGAAATGCACAGAAGAAGCACTGAACCATACTGAATCGAGAGCTCCCGGCTGGAGGAGACGTGGGGTCGATCGAACTGCAACGAATAGCCAGCCAAGCTGCACTGTAGCTAGAGGTGATCCTCCTCGTCGTCAAAGGGAACTGCAACCGGCGGACCTCCTCACGACCCCTTCCGACGGTGTTTTCGTGGCAGAGTAGGAGTGAAGGGGGAGGAGAGGATGTAGGGGTGGGGACCACACGCACGCACGAGTCCGAGTGTAGGAGGACGGAGGCAGCATCAGAGGAGGGCGCTGCCCGGGCCGCCATGGTTGTTCTGCTGCCACGAGTTCTGTATTGTAAACCACTGTGGTGCGAGCTGCAACGTGGCGAGGTGCGCAACGCAGGCGGCAGACGAGGAAGAATTGCGTTGAACTAGGGTAGCCTCATCGACGTGCTAGTCATCCCCGGTTTTATTGCTGCAGAGGTGGGATGGGGCAGTGGCGACCTCACCTAGTTGGGCATTAGCAGGGGACAACCACGGCCGCATGGATGTGGACATCCACCACCCAATTCCATCCACAAAGCGGATCCAGCGAAGGGGGAGGTGAGGGGCGGATCCCGCGAAGTGGGCAGCGCTGGCTAGTGGTTGCGGACATCCGGACATCCGGACTATATACTTTGGCCGGACTGTTGGACCGTGAAGATACAAGACTCAAGACTTCGTCCCGTGTTCGGAGGGGACTCTCCTTTGCGTGGAAGACAAGCTTGGCGATCCGGATATTAGATCTCCTTCTTTGTAACCGACTCTGTGTAAACCCTAGCCCCCTCCGGTGTGTATATAAACCGGAGGGTTTAGTCCATAGAAGGACAATCATAATCATCATAGGCTAGTTTCTAGGGTTTAGCCTCTACGATCTCGTGGTAGATCAACTCTTGTAATACTCATATCATCAAGATCTATCAAGCAGGAAGTAGGGTTTTACCTCCATCGAGAGGGCCCAAACCTGGGTAAAACATCGTGTCCCTTGCCTGCTGTTACCATTAGCCTTAGACGCGCACATCGGGACCCCCTACCCGAGATCCGCCAATTTTGACACCTATATTGGTGCTTTCATTGAGAGTTCCTCTGTGTCGTCGCTGCAAGGCTCGATGGCTCCTTCAATCGTCAAAAAGAACATGGTCCAGGGTGAGACTTTTTCCCCGGACAGATCTTCGTGTTCGGCGGCTTTGCACTGCGGGCCAATTCGCTTGGCCATCTGGAGCAGATCTATAGCTGCGCGCCTGGCCATCAGGTCAGGTTCGAAAACTGGAACTACACGGCCAATGTCCGTGGAGATTCGATCTTCAACGGATTTTGGCCTACGTCAGGAGCGCCGAAGAGTCATGATGAGCACGGCTTAGACATGCTGTCGGGCAATATTTGGTATATCGCACCTGCAGGAGCTCCGGACCTAAATCCGGGGCAGATTGCGTCGTTCGAGGACGGGTGAATGAACCCCTCCCCAGAGGCCGCACACTCATCGGCAGTAGAGCCAAACACAGACTTCACACCCAAGGAAGCATGTGTCTTCGGACCCCCGGGCTTGTGTCCGGCTGTAGGTTCCAGTCCGCGCACCCCTGAGCCCGCCGAATCTGGTTGGGCTCCGGTAATGGAGTTCACCACTGCAGATATCTTCCAGCACTCGCCCTTTGGTGACAAGCTGAACTTGTTAAAGTCTCTCCCTTTGTCAGGAGACTCTTGGCCGAACTATGTCCAGCTCGAGTGGGAAGCAGGCGACGAGGGAATTTGTTGCCCACCCACCACCCACTTCATTGCCACGATCGATGATTTGACCGACGTGCTTGACTTCGACTCTGAAGACATCGACGGTGTGGACGACGATGTAGGAGAAGAACAGGAACCACTGCCCACAGGGCGCTGGACAGCCACATCCTCATATGATATATATGGTGGACACTCCGAAAGAAACTAATGGCGATGAGGCAATGGAGGATAACCCCTCAAGGAAGAAAGCAAAGCATGGGTGTCATTGGCACCGCGCCAAGCCCCGCCACAGCAATGCCGGCACAGGAGACGAAAACAATCTGGATGGTGCCAAAGATGAATACAACCCCGATCAGCCTGCCTTCCAAAGAGGGCGAACAGAAGACGCTGCAGTCAGCCTGCATTTAACAGCGACAGGCGGATACCCGGAGGAGGACAATTACATGCCCCCTCCGAAGACGAGATTAGCCTCGCGATCATGAATTCGGCGTGCCTGAGGACCCCATAGAGCAGGAGCGCTTCAAGCGCCGGCTTATGGCCACTTGGAGGAGCCTGAGAAAGAAGCAGCAGCAGCTCCAAGCTGATCAAGATCTGCTCACAGATAGATGGACTGAAGTCCTGGCAGCCGAGGAATATGGACTCGAGTGCCACACCAAAGGTTATCCAAAGCACAAGTGGCTACCTCAACTCGAGGAGGAACCCATACTACCAGCACAGGACGAGGCTGACCGGGCACCTCGTGGCCGAGACAAAACGGCGTATCAACCCGAATACCAGCCCGCACCCCCACGCCAATATACTACGGCCCGGGGCAATAGGCAGGACTTGCTAGACATACTGGAAAACAAGGCAGGACAGCCAAGATCGATCTACAGATCGCGAGGGCGCGCCCCAACACATGATGATGATTGTCAAGCCAGATACACTATCAATAAGTCCGGCCGGGCTGAACATAGCCAACCAGATTCGTTCGAACTGCGTAGCCACATAGCCCGACATAGAGGCGCCGCACACCCCCTCTGCTTCACTGACGAAGTGATGGATCACGAATTCCCAGAAGGGTTTAATCCCGTAAACATTGAATCATACGATGGCACAATAGACCCCGCAGTATGGATCGAAGATTTCCTTCTCCACATTCACATGGCCCGCGGTGACGATCTACATGCCATCAAGTATCTTCCCCTTAAACTCAAAGGACCGGCCCGGCAATGGCTAAATACCCTACCGGCAAATTCCATCGGCAGTTGGGAAACCCTGGAGGGCGCGTTCCTCGACAACTTCCAGGGCACGTACGTGCAACCACCGGATGCTGATGACTTGAGTCACATTACCCAACAGCCCGGAGAGTCAGCCAGGAAATTCTGGACTTGATTCCTAACTAAAAAGAACCAAATTGTCGACTGTCCGGACGCTGAAGCCCTGGCGGCCTTTAAGCATAATATCCGTGACGAGTGGCTCGCCCGACACCTCAGCCAGGAAAAACCAAAGTCCATGGCGGCCCTCACGACACTCATGACCCGCTTTTGCGCGGGCGAGGACAACTGGTTGGCTCGCAGTAGCACCACGCCAATAAACTACGGCACTTCAGATGTCCGCGACAATAACGGCAAGCCACGACACAACAGACATAAGCGTCAGAACAATGGCGACAACATCGAAGACACGATACCAACGCCGATTCAAAGGGCTCAAAATCAGGTCAGAAGAAAAAGCCGTTCAAAAGAAACAATCAGGGACCGTCCAGTCTGGACCGCATACTTGATCGCTCGTGCCAAATTCATGGCACCACGGATAAGCCAGCAAACCACACTAACAGAGACTGCTGGGTGTTCAAACAGGCTGGTAAAATTAATGCCGAGAACAAGGACAAGGGGCAGCATAGCAACGATGACGAGGAGCCCCGGCGTCCGAACACGGGGGGATAGAAGAAATTTCCTCCCCTGGTGAAAACGGTCAATATGATCTACGCCACCCACATTCCCAAACGGGAACAAAATCAAGAACTACGGGATGTCTATGCGATGGAGCCAGCCGCCCCAAAGTTCAACCCATGGTCAGCTTGTCCGATCACTTTCGTTCATAGGGATCACCCTACCAGCATCCGTCACGGCGGTTCAGCCGCATTGGTCCTAGACCCAATCATCGACGGATTCCACCTCACGCGAGTCCTTATGGACGGCGGCAGCAGCCTGAACCTGCTTTATCAGGACACAGTGCGCAAAATGGGCATCGACCCTTCAAGGATCAAGCCCACCAAAACCACCTTCAAAGGTGTAATTCCAGGAGTAGAGGCCCGTTGCATGGGCTCCATAACACTGGAAGTGGTCTTCGGATCTCCGGATAACTTCCGAAGCAAGGAGTTAATCTTCGATATTGTCCCTTTACGTAGTGGCTATCATGCACTGCTTGGACGAACCACATTCGCCCGATTCAATGCAGTATCACACTACGCATACCTCAAGCTCAAGATGCCAGGACCTCGCAGGGTTATAACAGTCAATGGAAACACGGACCCCTTTCTCTATACAGAAGAGCATACTGCAGCCCTCGCGGTAGAAGTACAAAGGAGCCTTCTATGGCAAACCACCAATCCGGCGACAACAACCCCGAACACCGTCAAGTGAGTACGGAGTACCCTGCAACAGGATCGCCAGGCACGCCAAGAGCGCGACTAGCAGTCCGGCCTCCGCCCAGCCTCATTCAAGCAGCATTTGTGCTGCGCATACACAATTAAGCACTCAAAATACCAGGGGCATAGGCGGAGGCGCAATAAGTGATGTGGTGAACAGTGCGGTTCAGCCGCAACATACTTTAATAACCCTCTTTATCTTTCAGGACCCTACTTGTGGGCAGCCTCTTCAGAGAACCGGATCATCGGACTCCTCACAGGAGGGAAAACCAAGGAGGCAAAAGGCTTTGCGCACAAAGGGAATACCCTGGTGCTATCTGTTAATGATCGTTATACCTATTTTATATACCTACATGCGGCCCGCCCTTGGATAGGACATGTCAAACAGTCTTCTTTACTTCTGCTCAACGCATTAATTGTAAAGATACGCTTGGACGTATTATTTATAAATGGGAGATAATATATAGCGTCAGCTTATTATTCCTATCTTCACATTTTTTTTCTAAAAATGTTTATTTAACATTGAATTCATACACTTTGGTATGATCAGTTTGCCAGGGGCTTCTCATGGTGCCCCCTAATACGGCAAGATAAGTCCGAACACTATAAATAGTGCGACACCCCGAACTTATAGCATTATATGCATCAGCTCCGAATCATGTCTTGGGTCAATAGTTGGGTTTGCCCGTCTCCCTTGTTTTGGTACCTCACGTTCTGTTATATCGGCTAAGCTAGCGCAGGGAGAAGTACTGCGATTGTGTCCCAGTTCTTCCGGACGAGCACCTCAGTAGAGAAAGCCGAAAACTGACTGTCATGATGCGGCGAGAGCTGGTCGCTATTCGAGAGGTCTTAAAATCCTTAAAGATTTTTTTTCGCTTTAGGCGAGGAGTCGACCTCGTCCGATTTAGGCGTGTATAGCGCCCCAATTCGGCTTTCCGAATTCTAGGAGCTTCACCGCAATTTAAAATTGTAGACTTCTATGGCTAAGTGAGGGTTATACAGCCACATAGTCCGATTGCCTTGTTCGCTGCGCCAAACACCTCCTTCACAGACCAAAAATTTGGATAAAAGAGTGTTTTGGGTTTTCCACGAACACCCCAGTACTAGTTACGTGGGGGCGGAAGCCGACGACTGGCCTACTTTCAGAATTTTATAAACAGCCGCACAGAAGGTAATATCTTAAATCAACAAAATGCTACATTGCGTAAACAAGTTTGTTTTCATATTACAAAAGATGATATGAGTAAATTCATTCAAAGATTGTGTCCTTGGTACATTCATCGGCCACGAGACGAGCACCTTTCATCACGCCATCATAATATTTCTCGGGGTAGTGATGCGCCTTGCCCTCCGGCGGTCGTTCCTTCACCAACTTCTCCGCATCCAGCTTGGCCCAATGCATCTTCGCACGGGCAAAGGCCCGGCGGGCACCCTCCATGCAAATGGATCGCTTGATAACTTCAAGTCGCGGACATGCATTCACCATCCGTTTTATAAGACCGAAGTAGCTGGCGGGCAGGGGCTCACCATGCCACATCCGGACTATGAAATCCTTCATGGCCACTTCGGCCGCCCTGTGGAGTTCAACCAATTGCTTCAGTTGGTCACTCAGAGGTATTGGGTGTTCGCCCAAGATACCGGGACCGAGAATAGCTTCTCCGAAAGCTCCCTCTTCAAGATGGTAGAACTCCTGACATCCGATACGCTGCATGGAAGATCTGCGAATGCCCCTAGGGAGCTCCGAATTCGGGTAAGAAAAAGAAATGTCTCCTCCACATGCTTTCTTTGCATAATGAATGCCTTACCCGCTGCTATCTTCTTGGCCGCCTGGATTTCCTGCTTGGCCTTTTGGGCGTCGGCCTTGGCGCCTTTAGTGCTCAAAAGGGCCTTTGCAAGCTCAGACTCCTTCGTCTTGAAGTCACACTCCAAGGACTCGAACTTCTTGCCGAGCTCCTGGAGCTCTTGCTGTACCTCGCCCGCCCTAGCATCTTGATTTTCACGCTCAATGCACTCCGTGGCCGCCTTGTCTTCGACCTCGGATAGCGCTTTCTTCAGGGACGCCACTTCAGTCGTGGACCCTATTACAAAATCATGACGCTTTTTTTGTTAGCGTCACCAATTTTTCCTATTTATTGTGATATGTGAACAGGGTATCACTCACCTTTCTTCTCTTCGAGCTGCCTCTTCGTGAGGATGAGCTCTCCTTTGGCCTGCTCCAGGTCCCGTTTGAGTCCTGTGACCTCTGCAGTGCAGGAAGCAGCGGCAAGCAGCACCGCCTGCTTATTCACATAGACACATATTGTTAGACTCCTGCAGTTTAGAGTTAACCCACCGTTTGGCTTTTCTTTCCGAACACCAAATAGAGTATCAAGGGCTACTGTCTGTTGGGTGATAACATCCCACACTTTTGATTACTTACGTCAAAGCCTGTCAGGAGGCTGGTACAGGCTTCGGTCAATCCGCTTTTGGCGGACCGAACCTTCTGAATCACCGCACTCATAAGAGTACGGTGCTCTTCATCCATGGAAGCGCCGCGAAGCACTTCCAGCAGACTATCCGATGCCTCTAGCGTAACGGAAGTCACCGGCACGGTCGGCTCGCCCTCCTTAGCGAGGGGCTGGCTGCCCGAATCCGGAACCTTTGGAGGTTCCGGTACAGTGTCCGGCTGGGAGCCCAACTTGCTGCGGCTCTCGTCGGCATAATCTGCCGGGATCTTACGCCCCGTGTGCCCGGCGTCTGGAATTTCGCCTTGGGGCGTCTCCAGAGTCGCCTCCCCCTGCTCTAGGAGCCTTTGGGACAACACCACCGTGTCATCCACACACTATTAGGGAAAATCCTAGCAGCAGCGCGGGTTTTAGGCCTCTTAGTAGCCCGGGGACCGGCGCTACTAATAAGGCGCTACAGCTAACGTATAGCAGTAGCGCCTGTTGTCCCACACTACTGCTATACACGAATAGCTGTAGTGCTCTTTAGAAAAGGGCGCTACTGATATTGTCTGCTGCGCTGTTTACAAGTGTCGGTGTACTAAGGTAGGGGTACCTCATTACCCCAACTTGTGCACGGGCAGTTGCAGCTCCCCGCAGCTGGATCTACCACATGCTTGCCGGAGACCATTCCTGCTCCATATCAAGCCGTTCGAGAACAAAGTATACAAGACAGAAGATCGAGACCCCGGCAAGAGGAGCTTGCCGGGAAGGCCGTTCCAGGTTCAAGGTTACATCACTCACGCAAGGCCCTGGCGAGAGGAGCTCGCCGGGGAGATTAGAAGATTACATCGTAGAAGACACGCCTCGGCGCTATACGCGTCTCGGCGAGGGCCCGGGGAGCGGCAAGTTACAAAGCCCGACAAGCTCCCGGGTCCGGCAAGATCAAGACCCCGGCAAGGTACTTGCCGGGAGAGCTGCGCTTGCAGTGCCGCACTCCAGCTTCATCCGCCCACGCCGCCTTTGAGCCTTCCAGAGACGCAGCGGGCGATGGTCAGGCAGCCTGGGGTGCGGGCACTCCACGGTGGTGGATCCATCGCCGTGGCAGACGGAGACGCAGGGCGGAGCTTTTGGGGTCGACGGCGACGGGCATTAAATGCCTTTGTCCCCAATCGCAAAGTAGGTAGAAACCATCGCTCGCTAATCGTAGCTGCACTGCTCCAAGACTGCTCCAACTACCACCTCTTTTACATTTTACCCCTTTCTCCTACGCTGACACCTGTCAGGTGACCCTTGGCACTATAAAAGGAGGCCCATGCACAACGAGAGGGGGTTCAATCCTTTGCAACTCCCACGCCGTAGCTGCCATCAGAGCTCTTCAAGCTCCCGAGCACAATACCACACAAAGCAGCAAGAGGGTTTACGCGTCCCATCGCGTCAAGTTGGGTAAAATCCGCCAAGCGCATCGCCTCGATCTGCTCTTCAGCCTCCTCCGACCTCAGATCAAGACTTCACGAAGGGGCCCCGCCCCATAGGTGCTCGCGGGCGGGCGGGTCTCCTCCGCCCGCCTCGACATCTTTTGGCGCGCTGTAGGGGGCGCGAGGTTGTGCGGACCTGATTCGCATTCGCTGGCGCGTTTTTCGCCGACCTCTCCGACTTTCACAAGAATTTCATCGACAATCGCGCCATGGCCCCAAGACGAGGGCCTCGAGATTGCAGATCTGCTCATGTCTCACCCGCCGCCACCGGAGCCAGCGGTGGGCGGAGGAGACGCCAGCGAAGGGTGGACACCGGCGAGGGTACTCGCGCGCCACTCGCATCTGTGGACAGACGGATGACCGCCCGGTCTCCGTGGATCCACGCTCCATCTCAGCGACGACGACCCAGCAGCGCCATACCACGGGAGGTGGTATCCGCCATCGGAGCAGGGACGCACGAGGCTCGCGGGATGTTCCGGACCACCGCCCGATTACAGCAAGCGAAGAAGCGGGCGCCGGCAGACCCAGCTCCTTCTAACACCGTTAGAGTCCGAGCGCCCGCCTCGCACCGCTCGCTCCCCGCTTCCCTCCACTCCTCGCAGAAGCGCCACAAGGCGCGCAATGCTCTCGACTTCCTCCAAAGAGCAGCGACAAGGCCGAGGACCGAGGGCTACCATCCGTGAGCCCGATCGCCGCGCAACAATGACCGTCCGCAGAGCGCCGGCTCACGGCCGCGGCAAGCCGAGAAATCAAGGCCGAGGCGATAAGACCGCCGGGTGCAACCACTGCACTTCCCGCTGAAGCGAAGACGCCGCCGGAACAACGCCGACGACGGCTCCACGGCATCGCCGGATCCGCGGCTCGCCGATCAACGCCAGTCCTCGACGATCGGCGGCAGAAGACGCCGACCACGATCGAGCGCCGCCGAGACTCGCGCGACAATCGACCGTAGAGCTGGAAGCATCGCTGACGCACACTACGCGGTGAGCCAGCGACTTGTCAGACGCTGCAGGCTGCCTGCGCTTTCACCCGTGAGCTGCCGCGCGCCCAAAGGGCTCCAGCATGAAGAATTTCAAGCCCGACGCGTCGGAGAAGTACGACGGCAAGACACCCCTCGGAATTCTCGTGTCTACACCATCGCGTGCAGGCTGCCGGGGCGCGACGAGAAGATTCTCGCGAACTACTTCCGCAGGTTAGGCCGAACGCTCGTTTGGCTTATGCACTTGCCGGAAGGCTCCATTTCTTCTTGGCAGTTTTGCCATCAGTTTGTTGGCGCCTTTCACGGGCGGCCACAAACCTCACGGCCAGAGAGCGATCTCCACATTTTGGCCCGAAGGAAGGAGAATCCCGCAAGTATATCCAACGCTTCACCAGTGCAAGACAACATCTCGATGTTCACCCCGCCGCTGTTATCGCCGCTCCACCGAACGGCGTAATCAACGATGCGTGAAGAGATGGCGATGACCAAGATTCAGGATGTCAGCGAGCTCTATGCTCGGCGAGCAAATGCGCACGCTGGAAGAAGGGAGGAGGCCTCGGGGAAGATGTCGGCGCAGGAGGAAGCGACCACGACGCCGCCTGCAAAGAACCGCGCGGCGGAACAATCAGAAAAGACCAAGGAAGAGGTGCTGCTGCCGAGAAGTCCGCAAGGAGGCTCCCGCCAAGCAAACACAGTCTGGCGACCGCAAGGAGCTCTGCCTCAGAGCGGCAGCCGACAAGCAGGCCGCCCCGCAAGCACATTGCAATCCACCGCACTAAGGGCCACGATCTCTATAATCGAAGCTTGCCGACTTCTCTCGCCGAGCAGCAAAAAGCTGAGTACGAGAGGCGCGACAAGGAGAGGGCCCAAGGTGGCGGAGGAGAACCGAGCAAGAAGCGCCGCTCAATGGCAAGGAGGACGCTTCGCAAGGCCAAGCGGCGACAAGGAGATCGACTTCCCGGAGCCGCGACAAGGATGAAGACGACGACGAGGATATGGAGGATGAGGATGACAGCGAGCAGGAGTTCCAAGGCCACGGAGGTCCTGTGGCGCCGACGGTGGCGCCATCGCACACCTCCCACCGCCAGCTAAAGCAGTGGTGCGTGAAGTGAATGCAGCGAGAGCCTTCAGAGTCGCTGCAGTTCCTCAAATGGTCCAGCACGCCCATCATTTTTGACCTTGAGGATCACCCCGACCGCACCATCACATGTCGGGTGCTTGCCGATGCTGGTCTCGCCCACCATCTGCAACCTCAAGGTCACCAAATGTTGGTTGACGGCGGAGCCGGGCTGAACTTGATCTCCTCTCGCAGATCAAGAAACTCCAAATCCTGGATGGTGAGCTCAAGAGACCGGTTCTTTCCAAGGATCAACCCGGACGGAGCAAGCCCAAGGGAAAGATCACTCTGCCGTGACCTTTGGCGGGAGCTCAATTTCAGGACCGAAGGCCACTTTCGACGTCGCCGATATTCCGCTGCTATACAACGGAATACTGCCGCTCTGCCTCGCCAAGTTCATGGCAGCTTCCCATTATGCTTACAACGCATTTAAGATACGGGCCCGATAAGCGCCATCACCGCCCACGGCGACAAGAAAGATGCGCTTATCTCGCACCGACAAGATCTACCGATGCGGCTGCAGCAGCCGACAAGAATACACTTGCTGCTGAAGCTCCCGGGGAAGAAGACGAAGACCAAGCACGGCAGTGCTCCGCCCACTCCGCAACCGCACTCTCTTCGGTGGTGCCGCGCTGTTGTCGAGGACGCCCCGCCGAGCTCCACCGCAAGAGTAAAAGGGAATGGCTGCCCCGCCGCAACCAAGAAGGTGTCCGCCAAGGAGGACGCGACCGGTGGTACCTTCACCATCGCCACGCTTTGACAAAGAATAGGAAAGCGCTGTTGCTTTCCTCGCGGCGAATGTCGATGTGTTTGCATGGCAACCATCCGACATCCCCGTGTTCCTGTGAAGGCATTGAGCACAAGCTTGCCGCTTGCCCTCATGCGCCGCCCGGCCAAGCAAAAAAGTGAGGAAGCAAGCCGGAGCGCCAAGAATTCATCAAATAAGAAATCAAGAAGCTAGAGGCAGCAGGCCTAGTTAGAGGTGTGATCCATCCGACATGGTTAGCAAACCCACTGCCGTCAGGCGCAAGGCCAACGGGAAATGGAGGCTGTGTATAGACTTCACCGATGTAAATAAAGCATGTCCCAAGGATCCATTCTCTTGCCGCACATCGACCAGATTGTTGACTCCACCGCCGGATGTGAGCTACTCGCTTTTGATGCATACCAGGCTATCACCGATCTTTATGGCCAAAGAGGATGAAGAGAAGATCATGCTCATCACTCCATGTGGCACCTATTGCTTCATACGCATGCCATTTGGACCGAAGAATGCAGGATCAACATTTGCAAGGGTAGTGCATATTGCTTTTGAGCCACGATCCACAGGAATGTAGAGGCTATATGGATGATATCGCGGTGAAGAGCAAGAGCAAGGATACGCTGATTCAAGATTTGGAAGAGACATTTCAGAACCTGCGCAAGATACAGCTAAAATTGAACCCCGAGAAGTGCGTTTTGAGTTCCTCCGCAAGCTTCTCGGTTCTTTGTATCACAGAGAGGGATTGAAGCCAACCCCGACAAGATTAAAGCCATCGAGCAGATCGAGGCCCCGGAGCGAGTCAAGGATGTCGAAGGCTCGCAGTTGTGTGGCTGCCCTCAAGAGGTTCATTTCAAAGTCAGCAGAGCGCTTCCTACCCTTCTTCAAAATCTTGAAGAAGGCAGGCCCCATGAAGTGGACTCCGGAAGCGGAGGCAGCGCTGCAAGATTTGAAACAATACCTATCCTCCACCCCAATACTTGTCGCACCTAGACCACGGGAGAAGTTGCTGCTGTACCTAGCGGCAACCAACCAAGTGGTTAGTGCTGCGCTAGTAGCGGAGAGGGAGTCCGACGAGGAGGCTACACCACCGCAAGCGAGTCCAAATGACAAGCAGGGGCTGTCTGACAAGCTCTGCCCCGACAAGGACAACTCACAGCAGAATGTGATGAGGTGCGGAAAAGATGGTGCAGCCAAGTGTATTTTGTAAGCCCCTTCTCCGTGGGGCTAGATCAAGATACTCGTGTGCAAAGTTGCTTTTCGCCTCCTCATGGCCTCGAGAAAGCTGCGCCATTACTTCCAGTGCACACGAGATAACAAAGTGGTCACTCGCTCTCCGCAAGAGGATATTGCACAACCCAAGCAACAGGCAGGATCGCTGAGTGGGCACTGAGCTGTCGAGCTTTGGACTCAAGTTTGAAAGTACTTCAACCATACAGAGCCGGGCTTTGCAGAATTCATAGCGTAATGGACCCCAACACCGATGAAGAAGTCCAAGAAACAAGTACACCCGCATGTGAATCGACAAGTGAATGGGTAATGTACTTTGATGGTGCTTCTTCGGCAAGGCGCCGGTGTCGGCGTGATACTCATCGCGCCCACCGGAGAGCACCTCAAGCACGTTATCCAGATGCACTTCCCAAGGGAGCAAGCGACAAACAACACCGCTGAATATGAAGGTTTGCTCGCCGCCTCGTGATTGCGGCCAACTTGGGATCAGAAGTTGATTGTAGCGGGAGATTCTCGCTTGGTGGTCCGACAAGTTAACAAGAGCTATCGAGCCCTTTGATGGAAGCTTATGTAGATGAAGTGAGGAAGCTTGAGGAGCGCTTTGAAGGTTTGCAGATGGAGCATGTCCCGAGAGCTCAGAATGAAATCGCAGATGGCCTTTCAAAGCGTGCTTCGATGAACTTACCTGTGGAACCAGGAACCTTCTTGCTCAAGCTGACTCAACCATCTGTCACGCCATCAATTGGACAGTCCAAGAAAAGGAAGTTGGTCTCCGGCGACTACTTGTCGGGCGGGCCTCCCCGAGGTCCGCCAAAGTCCCCAAGATCAACGATAAGAACGCTGGGGAACAGTTTGCTCCGCAGATCCTCGATCTGTACAGCTGAAGTTAGTGTTCCCGACAAGCCTCGGCCCGCGAGCTTGCCGGGGACCTTCAGCCCGGCAGAGCCAGGGTCCTTGCCAGAGAAGCTCAGGTTCTCGCAGCGCCCTCATGCCTTTAGTCCTTGCCGCCGAGCCCCAAGCTCCGCATGGGCGCAGCAGATCGTCCCATTTTTTGCAAACCGAGAACTTCCCGACGACCCGAAGAAATAGAAAAGATAACCAGACAGTAAGTATGTACCTTCGTGGACAACGAGCTGCATGTAAGAAGGCTCAATGGTGTCGATCAAGTGTATCTCCAGTGGAAGATGGATGTAAGTGCTGGCAGAAATACACGGAGGCATATGCGCCACCACATTGGCGCAAGGGCACTTGCCGAAAGCTTTCCGCAAGGGTTCTTTGGCAAGAAGCCCTCCAAGATGCAACTGCACTAGTAACCAAGTGTGAAGCGTGCAGCCCATGCAAAACAGATTCACCAGCCAGCCAAGCTCTCCAAACAATCCCTTTATCCTCGCCCTTCTCGGCCTGGGGCTCGATATCTCGGCCCTTCCCCGGTGTTGTCGGGGCTTTGAGTACTTGTACGTAGTAATCGACAAGTTCACAAAGTGGCCGAAGTGGAGCCAGGAGAAAGGTGACAGACGCCAGCGGTCAAGTTCTTCAGTCGACAGCGCCGCTTCCGATCCCTAACGTGATTATCACCGACAACGGTACACAATTCACTAGTCGCACCTTCATGCAATACGCCCAAGACCTTGGCGCTGGTCTGTTGGCTCGTTGCTCACCCAAGGAGCAACGGTCAAGGCAAGGGCCACGTCAAGTGCTGCGCGGACTCAAGACAAGAACTTTCGACAAAGGCGCAGTGCGGAAGAAATTGATAGAGGAGTCTGCCGCTCTTGGTCAATCGTAACGACACCGAATCGAGCCACCGGACGCATAATTTTGCTCTAGTCTATGGAGCAGAAGGCAGCTTCTCCCCACGGAACTCAGATACGGATCTCCTCGAAAGTGCTCGCTATGATGAGCTCGAGCAAGAGCAATTGCGGCAAGATGACGCGCTGTCCTTGAGGAGGGACGCCTGTGCTGTCAGACGAGCTGCTCGATACCAGCAAGCCTTTGCGCCGCTTATCATAGCCGCAAGGTCAAAGCCAGAGTCTCGAGGAAGGCGACCTTGTTCTTCGGCGTGTTCAGTCCGCCAAGAATTCCAACAAGTTGACGCCGGCGGGAAGGCCCTTATCGGGTGAGACAAGTCACGAGGCCCGGGCGCTGTCCGCCCGAGACCGAAGAAGGCTTACCAGTGAGCAACTCTCGAACATAGAGCATCTTCGCAAGTTTTACCCATAAGGCGCGGTTGTCGTGATCCGCCCCGCAACCACCTTTTGTACAAAGCTTTGCCGCCGCTGCATATAACCCTTTGTACAAAGCCGGGCGCAGACTCCTGCGGCAGCAATAAAGTTTCAGATTTTGGCGCTGGTTGCCTTTTTCCATGCTTTTCTTTTGCCATTTGCATGTGTTATTTGGCATCTCTTGTGCGACACACATATCCAAAGCAAACAATAGCATCGCCGAAAAGCCATTTGCTTGTTTCTTCTTTCTTTCCTTGTCTCTAAGGTAAGAAACGCTCTCTCGTGCACAAGTTTGCCGGGGGAAGGAAATGGAGGATGAACCAAGCGCTGTTCAAGAAAGAGAAGCTTGCCGGAGAACGCAAAAGCTAAGGATTTGAGCAGCTCAAAATTTTAATTTTAAGTTGCCTTCCTTGAACAACCACACTTTGCATGGAAAACTTGTGCTCGGAGGAACTCTACCCGTGGATAGCCGCACTTTTATCTTGTTTTCGAGCACGCCAACGACGGCGAGCTGCGCAAAATGTTGCGCCTTTGTTTCGCTTTTCGAGTCCGCTTCCAGAAGCTAAGCGCGTTATGGATAAGCCACGCAAGGTTGCTTGCCGGTAAGACCTGGCCAGCAGGCTGCTTCCGAGTTCGCATCTAGCCGCGCAAGGGCCCCTTGCCGCAAATCTCCTAGAAGCATAAGGTTGAAACATACAAAGTTGAGGATCAGAACAAGGAGATAACATCGCATCTGCTGATCAAAATAAAGGTAATATCTTACAAGGAATAACTTGTCGCGATGGCTAACGAAGTTCATAAATAACCTATGCAGCAACTAAAAGAGATAAAGATAAAGGAGGCCTAGTTCACGCGGGTCGCCTCCATCCTGGAGATCTTGTTCACTTTGGCGATGATGTGGGCGACCTGCTCCTTCGTGAGCCTCCATGTTTGCGGCCGGCAAGCTGCGAAGAACGCTGGTGAGGTTCACGCCGGATTGCGGTATACAATCTTCACAAGACGCTGCCCATGGTTCCCACAAGACAGCCAAGTAGTCTCCTCGGTAGTTGCGCGATCTTTCCCGCAGATTTGCAAGGGCCGCGCGATCCCCCAAGAAGAGGCTGAGTTTACGCTAGGGCGAGGTTTGATCCGGGTAGTAGATGAGATGCTCCACCAGCCAGCCAGAGAGCCCGGTCAATGGCGGACGGTAAGATACCAAGTCCTCGGTCCATATCTCGACGACACGGCGGAAGTCCTCGGCTGCTTTGTTAGCGGCTGACCACCAAGGTTCGCTTCATGAGTTCCTCCTTCACTTTGGTTTCCGTCCCGGCAGCGCTAAGCGAGTCCTTCAGCGCAGAGACTTGAAGCTCAAGACCTCGATGGAGTCCTTGGCGGCCTTCAATTCGCCGCCTTCTTGGAAAGGCACCCCGAGTTCTGAGTTGGTGGGGAGATCCTTCTCTGCAATGATGAGCGCGCGATCTTCTCCTCGCCGCCTTCAGAACTCCTCCACCTGCGCGACTTTGGCGGCAAGCTCCTCCTGGCGGTTTCACAGCCGCGGGCGCTTTTCGCCTTCTTTTCAGCCTTCGCCAAGGGCTCGTTTCGAGCGGCAAGGTCTTCCTCGTGAACGCCGAGGTTGACCTTCCGCTGATGAGTTCTCCTTCGCCGACAGCTCCACCCGGCGAGCCGTTTGCTTCTTCGCCTCGCCTTCTCCAAAGAACCACTCTTCATCTCTCGGCGAAGTCGCCGCGCTTTCTCCGCCACTTCGCGGAGAGCAGCCTGATTGGCGGCGCTGAGCTCCCAAGCTTCCATCTCCTCAGCGCCTTGGCGGCGAGGGCCTCCCGGAAGCGAAGCTACTGTCTGCCCGGGTAAAGGGCCAGAGCTGGTGAAGCAGCTTCTCCTCCTCGGCCGCCCCCTCGCCGGGCCCTCGACGATCTTCACACCATGGAGGCGAGGACCTCCCCATCAAAGGCCTCGCCCGCTGGGGCTCATGACGAGAACCCCACGGCACTGGATGAAGACGCCGCTGGGGGCTTCAAGTAGTAGCCGGGCCGCCTTCCGGGCGGACGGGTCGGCCGATCGGGCGAAGCACTTGATGCTCCCCGCCCCCGGCCGGCGGTAGTCGCCATCCCCTCTCCGCCGCCGCCTCGCGAGCCGAGCGGTCTTCGCACATATGGGTCTGGCGGTTCCGGGCCGCTGCTCGACGACAGGCGCTGCCGCCATTCTCAGCACGCCCTCCTCCTCTCAATGACGACTCCGCTCCATCTGCTCGGGGAGGAGGAAGATCTAGAAAAGAAGAAAAGCAAAAGAAGTTCAAGCAAATATCCAAAAGAGACAACGCCAAGAAGACAAAGTTGCGAACTTACCTTGGCGGACGCCGCTGGGGCGGGCTCTCTTGCCGTGGAACTTCCTTGGCGGAGTGGCCACCACCGGCTGCTCGCTTGTCGGGTATCGCCCTTGGCGGAGTATCCGCCTTGGCGGACGCTTCTCCTTGCCGGGAGTCCAACCTTATGGGATGGCGGACTGCCGGCCCTCAAGGGCGACCTCCGGATGCTCCTCGCCACGGCACCGCCTCTCGCACAAGTCAAGACAAACACATCAAGATACTAGCACAAGACCAAAACCTTCAAACGCGCTTCGGCGAAGCGAAGTGCAGAACCCAGATTACGCTGGGCTGCTGGGGGCTGCTCGACAGCGCTGGTCCGGCAAGCTTGATCCGCACGCCCCGGTCGCTTCGCGGGCGAAGTCCGTCCGCGATTTCACCACGGGCACCTTGGCTCTTTCGCCGCCCCGCCAGTCAAGGTCCCGAAATCAACACAAAAACAAGATTAGCCTCAACAATAATCAAGGTGAAATTTAAGAAGATGAAGATCTCGGTACTTACTCCTGTTCCTCCTCGTCGCTTCGCCAAGGCGGAGAAATCATACTCCACCTGGGTCGTGGTCGGGCGAGGAGCAGGAGGCGAAGGCCCTCTCGCCGCTTGGCGGTCCTCGGGCTGGGGCTGCGGCGACCCAGCCCCCGTGGCAGCCGGAACCCGAGAAGCGGGCGGAGCTGCCCGATTCGCCCGAGAAGACTTTGTCCGCTGGGCGCCGACCTACGGGCGCTTTTTGCCTGGCGCTGCGCGAGTCGCCCTCGCCAAGGGCCGATGCACGGTCGCCTTCGGGCAGAGCTTGACTCCCGAAGCTTGCGCCGCCCGGGCGAGCTGGTAGTTGCCGGGGCTGGCAGATTGCTCGGCCGCAGCCTTATGGAGGCGCTTCAGTGGAGAACGCTTAGGGCTTGCCTGGGCGGGAGGTCTCCGACGACGAGAGAGGTCGCCCACAGAAAGCTGGACTCCGCTGGAGCCCTCGGCGGCCTCGGGCCCCCTTCCTCCTCCCGCTAGCTCGCTGGACTCCAGCGTCCGCATCATGCGCTCTCCTCGGGCGCCTCCGCTCCTCCGGCGCTTTCATTTCTGCGCGCCAGCTCTCCCTCCGGCAGCGCCACCTCTTGCCGCTGCTCGGCTATGTATTCCGGGATCCCGGAGTGCCTCAGAGGGACTCCCGAGCGAAGGCCGAGGAAGTTGCAGTCACTGCAGATCTCCGCTGCCTCCGCTTGGTAGGACTCCTCCGAGCCTCTCGCCTCCCAAGCGCGTAGCCGAACTCTCCGCCGCAAGGGTGGCTGCAGCGCCTCTTCGCCCGAGAAGCTATGTACGCGAAGCTCCTGATCCGTGGGTGTCTCGTGTCAGCCCTCGAAGTTCGCCCTTGTTCTTCGCCACCTCCTCAAGGTTGTCGAAGACAGTTGAGGACGCCCATTGGCTCGGCGGAATCCATGTACGCCCACGCTGCGCGAGTCGACGCGGGCATCATGGCGAGGAGGCGATCCCGAGCGCATGTTGTGCAGAGAGGCACCACCCCGTGGGAGGCCTGAACCACTCGATGGTCCAAATATATCTGAAGAGTTCCTGACCATCCCCTCAGCCCAGCCGTGAAGTTAAAGTTCAGCCCGGGCGCAGCCTCATTATATCCCCTGCGGCCACAGCATCCCCAGTGCCGGCTTTTTCCTGTCTTGGAGGGGGGGCAATGCGGCGGAGGAAGTCGGCGCCACCTCTGCAGAACGGACAGCCCGCTTCTCAAGACGAAGAACCGGATGAGGGCAATGTCGAGCTTGATGTCGTCTCAATCCAGCTTTTCCGCCTTCTGCCGCAAGACGATATGCAGCAGCGCGGGCGCTGTGAAGGGCTGCGCTCGCCTTCAACGATCCAGCACCAGTCCGCGACGCCACTCTTCCCACTTGCCGCGGAGCTCCCCGGTAAGCACGATTCTTCAAGTTCGACGATTAAAACCCAAGAAATCCCTCCTAAAGGGGGGAGCCGGCTCGCCTAGGAGTAAAGAAGTGCCTGAACAGCGCTTATGTTTGGGTGTATCTTATGAAGTTTTCGCATATAAAAGGAAACCGCCATTGTGAGGATGGCATTGGGGTGAAGTCAAGAAGGTGGAAGCCGATGTGTGCATAATATCGCAGAAGAAATCAGTAAAAAGGGGGCAAAGACCGCAGCGAAGAAGGCTCGAAGAAATAGTACCCGCCAGATAGTTGTCCATGGTGGCGCCGGATGGGCCCTGGTCCGGTATGCGCCGTGGTCTTCGCCCGTAATTCAGAAATATTTGCCCCAGAGTTCCTCAGAGACGCCGAGCCAAGGCGAAGACGACGCTTCGCTCAAGATTCGGGCAAGCTTTGCCGCCGCTCGATTTCTCCTTCTGGTCTTCTCCGCTTTCCCCTTCCCCTTCCCGGGCTTCGGGCCATGGCGAGGCGGCGAGGGAAGGAGGACGAAGAGTCCGGGCGCGCCGCAGACGCAAGAGACGGCGGAGGAGATGCTAAGGGAGCGCAAAGAGGATTGAGGGGAGGAAGAAGCAATGAAAGCGGAGAGGGAACCGCTACCGCTTCCTCTGTTTTATGGGGAAGTGGGGGCGCCCGCTTCTTCCCATTAAAGAATGTGGGCACGCCCCATCCCAAGACGCCGCGAATCGACGCATGCTGTTGCACGGGAGGCGGCAGAGGCGGAAGTGGAGTCGGCACGCCAGGCCTCGTGGTGCCTGCAGCCTGCTTTTGGGCCCGCCCAACAGCCGCAGCACCGTGTGTGGCCCAGGCCCGGGCCTCTGGGCGTACTCAAGGTAGGGGTACCTCATTACCTAACTTGTGCATCGGGCAGCTTGCAGCTCCCCGCAGTCGGATCTACCACATGCTTGCCGGAGACCATTCCTGCCCATATCAAGCCATTCGAGAACAAAGTATACAAGACAGAAGATCGAGACCCGGCAAGAGGAGCTTGCCGGGAAGGCCGCTCTGTGTTCAAGGTTACATCACTCACGAAAGGTCCCCGGGCGAGAGGAGCTCGTCGGGAGATTAGAAGATTACATCGCAGAAGACACGCCTCGGTGCTATACGCTGTCTGCCGAGGGCCCGGAGCGGCAAGTTACAAAGCCCGACAAGCTCCCGGTCCGCAAGATCAAGACCCCGCAAGGTACTTTCCCGGGAGAGCTGCGCTCGTGGTGCTCAAGACTCAGCTCATCTCGCCCACGCGCCGCTTTGAGCTCCTCTCCAGAGACGCTGTATGCGGATGGCTGTGCAGCCTGGGGTGCGGTGGCACTCCACGGTGGTGGATCCATCGCCGCGTGGCACGGAGACGCAAGGGCGGGAGCTTTTGGGGTCGACGGCGACGGCATTAAATGCCTTTGTCCCCACTCCACAAAGTAGGTAGAAACCACTGTTCAAGCAACCGTAGCTGCACCGTTCCTGACCGCTCCAACTACCACCTCTTTTTACATTTTTACCCTTTCTCCCACGCTGACACCTTTGGTGCACCCCTTGGCACTATAAAAGGAGGCCCATGCACAACGTGAGGGGGTTCAATCTTTGCAACTCCCACGCCGTGTAGCTGCATCAGTGCTCTTCAAGCTCCCCGAGCACAATACCACACAAAGCAGCAGAGGGTTTACGCGGCCCATCGCGTCTCGGCTGGGTAAAACTCGCCTCACAAGACATCGCCTCGATCCGCTTCTCTGGCCTCCTCCGCCAGACAAGACTTCACGAAGGGCCCTGCCCCATAGGTGCTCGGCATGGCGGGTCTCCGCCCGCTCGACAACAAGGAAGCGCTACTGGTTAGGCGGCGCTACTGCTAAATTTCCCGCCCTCGCTACTACTAGTTTTATTAGTTTTGTATTTGAATAGGCTTTATACAATAATCTTTAGCATATCATACACATACAAATGTAATCACAGCATATACATACAATTAGTCTCATCAAATCATGTCATCATCATAATCATCCTCCAACACAAAGTGGTCTCTTGTCATCATCTCAAAAATAGCGATACAAGTCTCGATTACATGCAAATACATCGTCATCCATCTAAACAATGATATACGCGAGAGAGCTATCACTTTGAGTACATGAGTTCAGATCCTCTCTCGCATTAGCGTGAACCTAAACTAACCACTCGCCTGCCGCCGAAACCGGAAACCGTACACCTGAGCTCGACACCCGCCACTGTCGTCGATATATACTCCCCGCGAAAGCACTTCTTCACCATCTATGATCTATGCCCCTGCATCGTCACATGAGTTGATGATATGCAACATATAGAGTTGAGCAATAGAAAGAGACATTGGCAAAAATAGAAACAACATATCATAAGCATAAATAACAAAGTTCATCGTACCCAAAATGCCCTAACTAGAGTGATTTTCGCTAGTCGAGGAGGAGGACGGTTTAATTACATCACAAATAAAGTTTCACCGTGCATAACTCAAAGTTTTGTCATACAGAAAGTATGGACTAAATGGACACATTGTCATATATCAAAAATCACTCCACCATGTCGTGCCATCCATCCATGTCAGGGAGATAGTCCTCGAGCTTAGTGAAAGGCTTCATGTCGAGACGCTAAGAGGCTATCCATGTTCGGACATCTTCCCGCGACATTTGCCCTTCTCTGTAGAACATCCCTGTTTTTCTGACGACCTCCTTCATGATGATTTGGGCAAGTTCGCGCTGGATGTTATAGAACTCAGCTCGAAGTCGATGATCCTCGATATCTCCTATGTCCTTTGCCCATTGCAGAACATGGGCATCGCCGGATCTAGGTGACATGCGAAGGTTCTCGTGATCCCGTCAGACTCCAAAGATGTGGTGTAGGACATAGAATCCATCATTAAGAGAATCATTTGTTGCCGGATGCAGCGAAGTCGGCCTTATGGCTGAAGGCTTCCCCGCCTCTTCTCTCTTCTTGTCCCTGACCTCTCCACCCCTTGCTTGGTAGTAAAACATAGCACCGTCGAGAACATCCTTGATGTGGGTGTAATCCTTTTTGTGAATGTTCTTCGACGAGTCCAAGTAAAGAGCATGGGAGAATTGGGGGTAGAGGATGATGAGGACGGCGCGTCCGCGGCTGCGCAAAATAGGTACACCTCAAATTAATTAGCCTCCACCGTGCAAACGAATGATTGAAATCGAAGGAAGGATAGCAGCACGGATGACTTACACGGGACGATAAGGCACGAGAATCACCTCCTTGTCCTTATTGGCGAGCATGAAACTGACGATGTAATCCCTCGCATATTCACCGTGCTTTGCGCAGACTCCCAAGAAGCCCTCGTGCATGTAGTACGGGTCAGTGACACAGATATGAGGTATCTTCTCAACCCTGATGATGTAGTTCATGTGCAAGGCATAAAGGCGGACAAACGTAAAATCCAGCTTCTTCACGTGAAACATGTCGAATATGTAATCGAATCGGAGGAAGAACTTATCTCGCTGGGGAAGCAATGACGACTGACATTTTCCGCGAACGTTAACCACGAGAGTGGGTATCCCGGATCTTTCGAGGCGATGAGGCCTTTCTACCCACAACAAATCGTCATGAAGTCTCCTTATATCGCCGACCTGCCCGAAGCGCTGCTGCAGTAGGATTGGTCGACCGATATGCCATTTATCTGCATCGGGATATCTATACGGTCCCGCCGAGGCTGCCGAGGCGGCTGGATCATAGAATCAGCTTTTTTGCCTTTCCTCGCTCTCTTCCTAGACTTCTTTACTAGCAGAAGGTCTTCCATAATATGTTGAGATGGTAATTCAGGCATCGACTCATGATGTTCAAGCCTTGAGGAGGCGATAGATAGACATACTTGTTCATACCATCGCCATCCTCATCCTCATCCATGGCGACGCATCATGCGACTAATGGAGCCTCCTCCTTACCCCGTCTTATCACCCAACCTCGACACCTGACGCTAATTGGGTAGGTGGGTGTTGATGTTCATACCTTGCTGATGCTGTATGCTCGTGGTGTGCTCCGCCGCCTCCACACGGCGCGTACTTTTGGCCACAATAGGACCCACCCATTGCAACAATCACCAAGCCACCGCGGGGTCTCGTCGTCATCCCCCACTAGTATTAGAGGAGGCAAATTCTCGTGGCCCGGTTTGACACTAGCCACGAAAACCTTGAAGACGTTCGGGGGGATCGGCCGGCTGTGGAACAATGGTTCCTTCGGCTCCATTATCATCGCCTTCCCCACGTACACCTTATGGTCACCGATTGTGTACAATATGGTGCACGGGGTTTCGTCGGCCTGCAAAGAAAAGTCTGCGACGTGAGACATCCGAAAGGCAACGAAAACGGGAGATTATACATTTATATTCAAGGGTGCTAGTGTGACAGATACCGTGAGGGCGTCGAGCTCAGCCAAAGATGAAGCACCGGCGAGCACATTCGGTGCGGGAGCTGGTGCTGGAGCAGGTGCTGGAGCAGGTGCGGAAGCCGGTGCGGGAGCAGGTGCTGGTGCAACGCTAGTCGAGCTGCTCCCCAAGAAGTCAGCAAGGGGAAAGTCCTCTGCATTTTTCTCTGGATTTTTCCTTGTCCAAATGAAAACGGCCGAAACCAAGGAAGTAGACAAATCTACAACCA